>CM061043.1:113303744-113789615 GCA_030762985.1 Adelphocoris suturalis
AGATGATTTTATGACATTATAATTTGGAATTTTGAGAACTCTTTTAACGTTCGAAACTGTCTAATCGTGAAACATGTCACCGAAATTTTGAATGTTGCCCAAAAAAACGTGTTTTGGTTTATTATTTTCAATAATGAACTTTTGTAATCGACCAAGAAAAAACAATTTTTAACACAACCTGAGAATTTGTTGGTTTACGTTTCAAGTACACAATCCAAAAATAGAATTTTAAAAATCCGTCCGTCCGCCGTCCGTCATTTCAAACTTGTGTTCAGGTCAGGCTTCCCAGGGCTCAGGTTTTGAGCTAATTGCGTGGTGTGTTAGTTGTTAGACTCGGAAATCTACCTAGTTGTCCAATAGATCTTTTGACAATGTCCAAACTTTCGAATTTAGGACTCAATGCACATGAAATGCACAAGGCTCACGCAAAAACGTTTTCTAAATAATTATTATAAACAATTAAAATTTTTTTTCTTTGAGTTAACCTTTATTCATTTATTAACGAAAACGGGAATAAAATCCCAATCACGAAATAGGTACTGAGAAGTATGGTCCGTTACAAAATAGGATGTAATACAAAATAGATACAAAACACAAGGTGTCTCACGAGTTAAAATATTTTTCTTCTGCTCATCTCCGTCAATATACAAGTTAAAAACGCTGCAAATTATTACATAATGGTTTATTATTTCTGAATCAGATAGCCAGCTATAGTAACCAGCATGCTCTGGGGCTTTCGCCAGTCTCTTTTCTAGTATCCACCTCTGTTCTCGCGTTACAGGCTGCGCTCCCGATGGGGAGCAAATGGATGATCGTACAGCCACCCGAGTGGTCTCATTCAATCCACGGAGCTAATTTCTATAGGAATCAAACTAAAACCGTAGGTAAACTGGATTCCAAAAGCATCTGGGACCTATCCCAGTCGATTCTGCATCCGAAATTACTTGGGTGACGACACCCCACTTGCCTAGGGCAGAAATATAAGTAAACAGCTATTGATCCAGAGGGCTCAGATTCCAACCTGCCCATGTAATGCAATTTTAATTTAAAAACGATTTGCTTCGAACTATCTGAGAAGATTTTGGGAAGAAGAAGAACAAAGGATTTTAGATGGGCTGGATCAATTATTTTTGTAACATACTATAGTATGATATAATATACTAAATATACTAGTGTGTTCAAGGTAGGTTAAATGTTATATGGGGTAAAAGTAATAAAATATAATATAAAATATATATTATATCCATTCCGATACGCCCCGGACGCCTTTCTGCTACTCCCCAGGTTCCGTTCCACTATGACCCTAATACCGTACCCCCCTCAGGTTGGCGCGGCGTATTATATGGGTTTAACACGTGAAAGTAATAAATATCCATTCTCCTACACCCCTCTGTTACGCCCCTGGTCACCCCAGACTAGACACCCTATGTGCGAAAGAACGGGTTTTTTAAGTAAATTCTTAGGCCTTTTATGGCCCGGACGGCGAACGGCGGACGGACCTTTCAAATTTGGATTCTACGCACCTTGAAACGTAAAGTGACAAAGTTTGAGGGGGGTTTATAAAAATTTTTTGCTACACGATCACATAGGCTTATTATTGGAAATAATAAACCAAAAAAGAGATAATGAAAAACAAATAAAGTATGGTAAAACATAATAATCAAAATATTGTGGTGGGTGAAAATAAGTAAATAATTCAGGCTCCAAAATGTTTCTCAGCCAGCAAAAGGAAGGCAGAAAAGTCAGGGCAACGACGGATGGCAATGGGAAGGGCGTTCCATATCCTTGCACCAGCAATACGAAGGGAATTATTACCCAAGGAGACCGTTCGATGGGGTGACACGTTCAAGGCATGGAGCCTCCCAGAATGCCCATCGGCAAACATGCCCTCTACGTCGATCTACTCAACCTAAAATGATACAGCCAGATTGTTGAGCTTCTTCGCTAAAAACAAAAAGTTATAAATTACCTATGCTGAAATGCATAGGTATGCCTACTTATGTACTTACGGCTCCAATATTGCAGTACGTAAAATTAATATTCAATAAGCCGAATACCTAGATAGATGCCTACTCAGGACACATATTCTCTTTGTTAGAATAAAATAAAAATCGGAGAAAAGCTCCAGACGACGAGGGAACGGATTTTATTTATCCGTTTTTCAGATTCTACGCATCTTTAAAATTAAAGCTACAAATTTTGAGAGGAGGGTTAACAAGTTTTTTCTTAGCCATTTAGAAAGGTTCATTATTGAAAATAACAAAGCAAAATGAGGATGCACAGTAGACAATAACTTATCGCTATCTCCTACTCTATCTCTGCATTTCATGCTGTTGGAAATTTAAAGAGAAAATACGAGTAGGTAAGTAGGTAGCATTTTTTGACTCACCTTAATCTTCTGAAGAATGATGCCAAGAACGATGAAACTGTAGGTAACTCTTTTCGAATTAACACTGTTCAGTTACAAATAAGTAAAACAGCTTGTTTGAAAGTTTGATTTGAAGTGTGAAGCCATGAACAACTGACAAACCAGTGGTTTTGTATCATAGCAACCTATTAGTAATGCATGGAGTTGAATAAAAGTTGAATGCAGCAGACAGCAGTATAAAAATGCCGTATTCCTACTCGTTGGATGTAGCGGGGAAAAAACGCAGCAAAATATTAATCAACGGTTTTTTATGTCTGTATTAGGTAGCCCCTCTACGCAGAACATCTGTCCATACTTAATCATTAAACGATCAAAAAATAGGAAGGAAAACGTACTTAAATTTCATTAATGTTTGTTTTTAAAAAAATTGTTGAAAACTGCGCAAAAAGACAAAAGTTCTAAACTTTATTTTGAGTCGCAGAATATTTAATAAAGAAAGACGCAAAAAGTTAACAAATCTTTACAGATAAATACTATGAACCTATGTATGAAAAGAATGATGACTTTCTTTTTTTAGCATTCCTATTATAATGAAGAAACCTTTTTTTTCTTAACTACAGTCACAAAAACCGATCATTTTATTTGAAAGTAATGCACTCGCTTTTTCCACGATGGTTTAGAAAAAATAAAAACAAAAACTCTAGGACTGCCGGTTGCCGGCGAGGGGGGTTGGGCCGGGGTTGGCCGGCGGTGTATCGGTGTGGCTTTATGGGCATGGATGGGTGGGGGAGATATCAACTTCCCCTCTTGCTGACTGCCGCTGGCGCTGCCAGTTGAGCTACCATTGAACTGAGTCGGCAACCCGCAATCATCAGAGCGCTCTCTCGGGCTAAGACGAGCGAGGGCCTCGCGTTTGCACAGCCTTAAATACATTATCTAAATCAAACTGAATAGGTGACTGCGGGGGAGAAATTAATTATATCAAATAAAACGCCTACACTCTACTATAGTCCTCTTGTAAGTAACAAGAGCTGATATTTGAGTAGGTACCTACATCAGAAGCTAAGTATTAAGGTACCATGTCGACATTGGCGGTGGCACCTACCAACTGAAAATTATTGAAATAAAATAAATCAGCTACCTACGCTTCACTAGTCCATCTATAGGTGACAAAAGTTATAATAAAATCGATTTTTATGGTGAGAGAGTCCATTGGAATTACATCAACTGATACGATCATCGTTTTTATAAGGCGATTTATAAGGCTATGTTCCACCAGTTATGATTTGCTCCCATGTTGACGAGATTTTTTTTCTGACAAAGTTAGGGAGCGTGTAACGGATGAACGTACAGCTATCCGGAGGATTCGTTCAATTCTTTGGGATGATATCTATAAATGACATCCCCAGAAAAAAAATGTTCTCTTGTTTCGGAAGTTTTTGAGATCACTATTTTTTAATATTTCAGCCCTTCACTCTTACCTTTTAGGGCTGATCGAAATTGATGCTGTGGCTCCATCTCTCATCTGTGTGGTGGTCCACACAAAAATACACCATTAAAAATAAAAATTTAATTTAAAAAAATAAATAAAAGTCTGCCAAGGTGGGTGTGGCACATAGCTTCCTCGTTTACGTAATTATCATGAATGTACAGATCATTGAAAAAGTCTTAAATTATCTTGAAATAATCCATAGCGGAAAAGAGTAGATCAAAAAGTAGTGTGAAACGTCACAATTGGTCAATTAAGAAACGAAAAAATGATACTCAATGTAATTTATGTTTGCGCATTCGCGTAATAAACTGATGAGTTAAGAACAATGAAATAGGTACGGGATCATCTGCATCCTACCTCACGCATTCTCTAGCGATTTCATCGAAATCTGATGAAAACTGTGGAAATTAAGATCGTTACAAGGATTTCACATTGGCGCATGTGCAGTAGCTATTAATGATACAATCATGTTGAAATTGATATCGGATGATCAAATCTTCGTTTCCCAACTATCCTCCAAATTTGAGCGAGATCGGACGACTAGGGCATGAGAAAATTATGCTTGGTGGAATTTACGTTTGCGCATGCGCAGAGTGAAGTATTGAGTCGGGAACAATGAAACTGATAGGGGACCGTCTACACCCTAGCCCGCACATTCCCTGAAAATTTCATCCAAATCGGATGAAAACTGTGGAAAATAAGCTTGTTACAAGGATTTGCGGACACACGACAGACACACCCACAGACAGACAGACAGACACGGAACCAAAGTTGTTCAGAATGGTTTAAAACGTAAAATGCTAGTAGAAATCTTGATTTTGGAGATCAAAAATATTTTTTCCTCCGAAAGTGAAAACAATGCTTCCGCTACCTATAGGTAGACTCGGAAGCAAAAAAAAATAAATAAATAACGTGATTTTTACCTAAGTTTACAGTGGTCCTGTAGTTTCAGAGTAAAGCTCTGGACGGCATACAATGATACAGTGTCCCAAATTGAAAACGATCAAATCGGTATTCTGAGTGCGATCTCAAAGACCTATCTGCAGATGAGAGTTCTTGAACAATTTTACCCTCGAAAATAAAATAAAATAAATGATCTGCTGAGGTGCCGCATGTGACTCGATATAGGTTTTATCCACTTTGGTACTTGATTTAGCTAACTTAGATGTGACACCTACAGCATTTTGGGGTATTGTTTTATGCTAAATCACATAATGATGTTCATTTATTGATTTTGCAACACCAACTTACGATATAGCTGGCAGAGCCATGAGAGTTCTGGGTTTCATCAAGCAGCATGCAAAAGATTTGGTTCTTGGTTCTACGGTAATTTAGTGGTTCTGATAATTTACATGAAAATTGATTCTTTTCCAAGTTAGGTGACATATTTAAGTGTAATTTTTTCGTTTATTACATTATTTTCAACAAAAAACATAATGAACAAACGAGTTGGGAAATTAAAGTACCGTGTTACTTTCAAATTTAGTTTTCTTGAACTAGAAACAAGCTTCTACAAGCTTCGCACTGGGACCATATTCCCCCCATAGTAGGTAGGTATATGTTTAGAAGCGTCCATAGTTTCATCGCCATCCTCCCCCGGTGGTGGGAATGCATTTTGGAACGTGTCTAGATGGCATTATAAGCCCCACAATCTCTCTGGCAAAGTCCCTTGGGACAAATGCTACGCTCTTCCAGGTAGAGGTCTATGCTATACAACTGTGTGCTGGTAAAATGCTGAACAAGCATCTAAGCGGTGCCAAAGTATATATTTTATCTGATAGCCAGGCTGCCCTAAAGGCCAATGCTTCCTTCACTATATGCTCGAAGCTGGTCTGGGATTGTCTGGCTACCCTCAAGAAGCTGGCCCAGATCAATCAAGTAATCCTCCTCTGGATTCCTGGCCATGAGAGTTATGGGGGTAACGAAGCTGCTGATCTTCTTGCCAAAAGAGCAGCAAGGTTCTTGCCTGAAGGACCAGAGCCAATTCTTGGAGCCACCAAAAGTTGTTTATAAAATGTGGCAAAAGATTGGGAGATGAAAAAGCAAGTAGAATACTGGCAAAATTTTCCAAGCCTAAGACAAGCAGAACTATTTGTGACATTCTCAGCAAAAAAGGCGATTGATTCAATTGCCTTGCCTAAGAAGAATTATCAGAATACTTCGATATCATTTTAAGAAAATTGGGAAACTAACAACGGATACCAGTCGCTTTTGTGGAACAGAAACAGAGGATGCTGAACATATCCTGTGTTAAACTTAGTGGAATCAGACACAATATCCTTGGAAATGATGTCTTATCTCCAGATGATATTTCCAAAATGGTTTGTGTCATGCTGAGCATCTCCGATTTGCTAAAGCATGGGTGGAAAAGGTTTTTGAAAAACCTTTTTCATTAGGCTAATGCAGCATGAGGGCAATCCACAATAGATCCTCTGGGTCGCAGTGGAAGGTTACTGAAATACAGTACCTACCCAAAGTCCCTCTACCATCAATTTAGAGGGGGGGAAAAAAGGCAAAAACGTGTTGAGACTCAGCATGGCAATAAATTATCTATTTGGTAGGTGTTTTGTAAGCGTATGGATTCAGATTGATATCTGAATTACTGTTATGATATAAAACGCCACAAATTATTACCCAATGGTTGATTATTTCTGGGTTAGACAGGCCTTTTACGCAGATGATTGGTCTATAATTACAAAACCCCGTACCTATGTAATATATTATCAGAACATGGTGCATTCTGCCCCCCAGAAGGATTAACACCTTTACAGTTCCAAGACCCCACAATTTTACGATTCACAGTAAAATGTTTTTTTAAAAAAAAGGTCGATATGTAGGTAAGGAAAGAATATAGGTTCAGAGGCCCCTCAGCTGATCAGTGCGCCTCCGTACTTCGTTTCAGAAGAGTCCCCAAGGAGCTCCATCTAAATAAACAGCACCGTGAGTCAAGTAGGTGAGTAAGTAGATTGTTGCTCTACCAACAAATTTCAACTGCTTATCAACAAGTTTGTCGAATATCGAATCGTAGGTAGGTTATAACTCTTATACTAGAGTTTATACCTCTTATATAATTACTAAACCTACTTACCAAAAACTCTCTATTATATTATTATTAAACCTACTTACCTTGGATGTGCTAGGGTACCGGAGAGCTTGCGGTGCGGATTGCCTACCCATGGCTTTGAGTATTAATAAGATGGAGGGCTATTAGTGATGTTTCAGGCAGTCAAACCATACGTGCCACTACTGTCGTTTGGCTTTTGAATTGACCAGGGGCAAAATGGCCGAACACTGATCAGCTGATGTAAGATGCGATGTTGAGTTTGGTGAATGAATGGGATTTGTGTACCTAGGACATATTTCTTATTTAAGATTTATATCCTAATTGTGCACCGTACATGTACACCGCTTTTTAACACCATTAATATTTCATATTTTTTACACTGTGGGAATGAGTGTTGAAATGACGCCAGTACACTCTAGTGGATGTTTGATGAAGGTAGATCAGCTGTTCTGTGTGCCCCAAAAAAATGAAATTGGAGGCACCAAGATTTGGGCATGGGAACCAAAGTATGAACATACTAACATGTAGACAGTTATGTCTACATACATAATTAATACTAAAATGCAACAATAATAAGTAATATCAAACAAAACTTAAATTACAATGAACTGCTTTGTTATTTGAATTTGAAAAAAGCGTGGCGGGAACGGGTCAATTGCAAAGCCAACGCGACAGTAGTGGCACGTATGCCTTGACGGGGGAACAGCGTTGAATTCAGAGCAATGGCCCTCCATCTTATTAATACTCAAAGACCCATGGTGCCGAATAGTATCAAACCTGCCTGATGTTCGTCTTTCACTTACATGGATCATCATAATCCATACAATTCGAAAGTATCCATGCTATTTGTTTGCATTCGTTGTCGGCTTGTTCATGGCTTGTTCGACGAAGCTGGTGGCTTGTTCTGTATTTTCGTGTTTGTTGGTTTGAGTTTCTGTGTTTAATTTCATCAACCTACCTAATTTCATCGAAAAATTGGTATGTTTAAATAGGTGCTAAGTACTTCCATACTATTTACATCTTTCTGCTTGTGTATCTTGTATATATTCGTGTGAGTAGAACTGTGGTGAATACCTACTTCCCGACCCGACCTGGACCGTCTAAGTTAACGGCTGAATCTCTCTAAGAAATTTGTACATATTCAAGTTTGGAATGAGGAGAAATTCGCTCGCGTTGAAGTTAACAATGGGAAATACTGCTGTAGAACATGGGTGTGGATCTAAAATTCGCTGGCTTGTAATGGTATCTTTATTTGCATTATTCTTTTGAATGGTTGGAGGGGGGAGGGTGTACTACATAAATGATACTCTGGTGATGCGTGATGGATACCTATAGGGTTGGAATCATCGTTGGACTGCCAGGGCTTGGAGAAAATGTCCCTCTGGTGGTAAAAACTCTTTGGAAAGGGAGAGGATGGACGCGTCTATGTAGGTACATACATAGGTACCGACGCTTGTTTGATAAGGAGAAGGTACCTTACACATATGTACCTCTATTTGTTAGAGCTGGATTGTGGATGATGTTCGTGCATCATACCTATGTACCCATCCCTCTGTAGAAGGGAAGTATTATAAATCTAGGATTCAGCTAGGTAGTAATGAAATTTGAGAGTTTCTCTGAACCTAGGCTTGCAGTTGAAAGAACGTATTTTTCTAGTCTGGTCTGGTGGGGTATTTGTGTACCTAAATATTGTGGTTTGAGGAAAAATTCTTGCGGGGTAGGAAGTATACAAGGTAATGAGCGTGAGCATGGTGAACCAATGCATTATCTTGTAGATGGGCTGGGGAATGGTTTTAAGTTTTACCTGCGAAAACAATATGGGGCGATTATCACCTGAGCTTAAGCCGGTTTCACATGGAGCGGTATGAGCGTACAACCGGAAAGACGGAAGGCCGAAAAATCCAGTGGAGGGGGCGGCGGAATGCGGCACGTTGTTCACATGAAACGGCACCTTGGTGAACGGAATCATAACTTTCCTACTGAAACCCTCTCTGATCTGAAACCTCTATTGAGGTTATCAACATTCCTGTCCAATGAGCTTGCGCAACGCTCGACGGCGACGGTATACAAATTCCTACTTAGGATGGAACTTGGTTCCAGATACAGAGTAAAATGTGAGTAAAAGGGGGGGGGGGGGGGGGGGGGTCAAAGGCCTGAGCCACCTATCGCATGTCATACAATTACATGCTCACAATCGTTCATTTGTCCTTTCTTCTATGGATCTTATGTATTAAATGTACATTATTGTTCTTTCATAATATGTTGGTAACTAGTGCATTATAGGGCCGGAAGGTTCGATTATTGAGATAATCGAAATATGCGATTATGTATCGATTGTGCTCCATTCGAGGTTTCGTCCTTTTTCGGATGCCGGCCATTTTTGCTTTACGGATAGTCGTTTTTCTAGTTGTCGTGTTAAGTGTTGTTTTCTCGTCGAATCATGGATTTTATATCTTTCAAATCTCTCGTGCGCGATGTCAATAGTGAATCCACTGCAGCTCAGTTTTTGCAAAAAGTCCGCGTCATACCAACCAAAGTGTTGTGCACGAGCAACCACAAAATGCGGTTGGTTTACGCAACCACAAAAATGCAGATTAGTTGGAAATGTAGGTCAGAATGAAGTGTATAGTTTGTTGGTATGGATGCTCGCAAGCTCGCATCTCAAAAATACATAACATCAAGTAGTCGATCCCTTAGTAAAAAGGCAGATTAGTGGACATGTAGATCAGAATGAAGTGTATAGTTTGGTGGTCTGGATGCTCGCAAGCGCGCATCTCAAAAATACAGGACATCAAGTAGTCAATCCCTACCTAACCCTACAGTAGAAATGAAAAAACACTAGAAACAGTAGAAGTGATTGAATTGATGAATTGTTAGAAATAACCAGTTACCAGTTCCTACCAGTTAAAATGAAAAAAACAGTAGGAATTATAAAACCACTGGAAAACAGCGGAATATGGAATGTGTACCTACTAATCGATACATAATCGCATATTTCGATTATCTCAATAATCGAACCTTCCGGCCCTGTAATGCACAAGTACCCATACATTTATACCCGAAATTGGAATTTCTAGAAGGGGAGTTCATGAGTTCATTTAGGTTTCCCAAAAGTGAGGAGTGGTGAATTGAACTGAGTGTTCAATACCGTGATCTATTGTTAGACCCTTTCAACACGAGCCCCTCAAGCTGAACGAACCCATGTTTCTCACGAAGATTCGCTAAAATGTTATAGGGTAACTTTTGTTGCGAATTAGTTGTACAACCGATCCCTGGCCTGTGGCAGGTACCAAAAGTTAACACCCTGTAAAATTAGGTACTTAATGGATTCAAAAAGGACTAGAATAAACTTGAGATACAGAATGAACTGCTGAACTAATCCATTTACTAACGTTGATGACTTGGTACAGAGTAGGTAAGTTCATGTACTTTGTCATTTATGCCCAGAATTTTGCTCTTCAGAGAGAATATCGAAGTAAACTATCAAACGTCCAATGCTGATTAAAAGTAACTAAGTATTCATTTCCGTAATTATAGCCGGTAAATATTTAAAAAATTCCAACGGAAAATTTTAATTACGAATGAAAGTAAAATACTAAAAAATAGGCAATATAAATCGATATAATACTACACGATACAACACGAAAACCCCCTGTGACGGACAGAATCCCTGCAGTAATAAGCACTAAAAACATAGAGAATCTTGTACAAATAAATTTAGACAGAAGTTGACAACAAGATGATGAACAGAATGAAAATTAAAGTCTTCCAAACGAAAAGAGTCTGTGAATTTGATCATTTAACCCTTGAATAATCTGTTTGGGTTATTGAACCTGTTTCCTTCTTGCAACAAATTATGTTGAAATGGTGAAAAGTTTCTTGAGTAAAATTTTGAGAAATTAAAGCTTTTGTATACGAGTTTACTCTGACGTTTTGCAGTAGAATACGTCAATAGAAAGGTGAAGGGTGGAATCTGTTGTTCGAGCATTGCCAGGTCCTTGGCTTTACTTTTGATAGAAAAAATATCGTCAGCAGAGAAGGGAAACTTGTAGACTGGGATAATAATAGTAAACTATCAAACGTCCAATGCTGATTAAAAGTAACTAAGTATTCATTTCCGTAATTATAGCCGGTAAATATAAAAAAACGCTGCAAATTATTTCACAAAGGTTTATTATTTTTTCAATTGAGTATGATCGTAGTTTTAGTTGGCTAGCGTACGTCATAAGGCCCGTCCAGACTCCTCGGCGTGTCCTATTTCGAGTTGCCACAACCTATACTTCTATAATTATATACGCATGTTTATATTTCTCGATTTGAGCTCCTATCTATTCAAATAGTTATTGCCTTAATAATATCATTATCTAAGTACGTACGAAAAGTCGAGAGGATATGTTGTTAAATATGCGTAGGAAAAGCTTTGGTATTAACACACAAATATGACCTTGAAAAAAACGTACTCATGCCTCGAACGAACGCCGGCGCCGTACCCACCACAAGCCGCGGCCCCGGCGCCTCCTCTCACTCCACCTCCCCCCCGCACACCCCCCCCCCCCCCCCCCTCACCACCCACCGTGACCCCCTGCCAAGCGTGCCAGGCGTGCTCGCGTCGAAAAAGACAGGTTTTTGCCCGTTTTTGGCCCATAGTATCTATGCGAGTAAAGCGATCGGGATGGTTAAACGTTAGGACCAACTAGACCCCAAATGGAGTCTATGTGCGAAAGAACGGGTTTTTTAAGTCAATTCTTAGGCCTTTTATGGCCCGGACGGCGGACGGACATTTCAAATTTGGATTCTACGTACCTTGAAACGTAAAGTGACAAAGTTTGAGGGGGGGTTATAAAAATTTTTTGCTACACGATCACATAGGCTTATTATTGGAAATAATAAACCAAAATTCTAACGGAAAATTTTAATTGCGAATGAAAGTAAAATACTAAAAATAGGCAATATAAATCGATATAATACTACACGATACAACACGAAAACCCCCTGTGACGGACAGAATCCCTGCAGTAATAAGCACTAAAAACATAGAGAATCTTGTACAAATAAATTTAGACAGAAGTTGACAACAAGATACTAGTAAGGATGATGAACAGAATGAAAATTAATGGTATTCCTGAAATAGGACCATATTTATTAGGTAATAAAATGTGCAATAAAGTGTAAATTATTTACAGAATCGTATGGAAGTATATAAGTACAGAATATAAAACGTAGATGGTATAAGATTAAAACAAGACTGTGAACAAGATTACCATTCTAAAATTACGAGTATAATAATAATAAGGAGAAAAAAGATAACAATTTGTAAAATTATTAACCCTGGAATGTCCCGGCTACATTTCCAACACTTAACTCCCCGGTGGGGTGTGTCAAACCCCCACTTTGAAAAATGTTAGAAAATTCAAGAATAACTTGTAAACTTGAATCAAAATTTATTTTTATTCTGTCATCAAGAGTGTAAAGAAAAAGAAGCATGAAGTAGGTACCTAAACTCATGACGAAAAAAGTAATTAGGCAAACCTCACGCTCTGAAGAAAAAAATAATAGCAGAAAGTTACCTCATTGTAACAAAATTTCAATATAAAATTAGCACATTTTCATTTAAAAACAAAAATAAATAAATTAATAAAATCTACAAAACAATTTTCTGAGAGTAGTTTTTGATACCACTTACAAAACCCAAGAACTAGAATGAAAAGGTAACATAAAATTGGCACCAAGCAATAGGATCAACATTCTCAACACTTAGATGATCTATAATGTTCACAGAAGGAACATCGAACTAGTTTCTCCAAAACTGTCACTTTTGACGCTTTTTCAACGGAGGCAACTTCTAGTAACTCGACATTATCTTCCGTGTTTGAATTTTCTCCTCCAAAATATACATCTTCTTCCTCCAACTGTTCCAACATGAATCTAATGTCTTCAGGTTCCGAAAACTTGCGCTTTTCAGCCATTTCTAACGATAAGCCAATAACAAAACTGTGGGAACACCCACAAAAATAACACTTGCTATAGAGAAAATCACTAGCGGTTAAATCCCCGGTGGGGTTTGTCAAACCCCAGGCACAAGAAAGTACTACACTACGCAGAAGTCTTGAACGTACTAAACTGGAAAAAGGCCGAAGCCTTTAGGGAAGAAGTGGGGGGTGATATAAAAGGGGGCGAGAAGAGCCAGACGTGCGGGATTCAACATGATAAACTGACTTCAAATCGCGATTGGGTTTGACAAACCCCTCTCAAATCCGTAATTGCAGAATCGAGTCAATTGAATAATTGATTATTTTATTCCCTATTAGTTTTGTTTTTAATCTATCTTTATTGTCTGCCTAGACAGGTCCAGAGAGATCGGAATGAATAAGCGACGGAGGATGTCGTCTGTACCCGGAAAGGGTTTAGATGAAGATGATGACTCCCAATCAGCTACCGACGTGTCCAGGAGGAAGAAAATTAAGACGGATCCGGTTAGTTGAATTCTCCGTAGTTTTATTCTACTCAAAAGAACTTTTCATCCGAAAAAAAAAAAAAAATTTATGAAATATGTTCGAATGCAATGTTTCAACGTGATGTGATAAGTAATTTTATTTTAATGTAATTTTACTTTCCTGCAGTACTAGAAAATACGGTGTGAAGCGTCAACAAAAGTGTGCTCAAACTGTAGGTTGGGCTTTTTCATTATAACAACTGCTTTAATTTTTTTACCATGTATGACAGATACCATGTGACTTCCTTATCTCTGAAAGGATTGGTCCCTATACCTCTCCTATCGTTTCGTTTTGTTGAAATTTAAATAGATAAAAAAATCTGAAATTTTGCAAAACGTTTTAACGCAAACTCCATTATGAGGCTCTCTGATTCGAACTCTGGATTTGATGAATTTTTCAGATGGGCACTTGTGCGCAATGAATTGTACATTCGTAAGAATCATCTAAAAGATTGGTATCATTAATGCACCAACAGAAAACACTGCAAATTATTACACAACGGTTTATTATTTCTGTATTGTATAGCCCTTCTACGCAGATCACTGATCTATAACTTTTAAATGTAGTTGAAGAGCTCGGCCGAATAGGGGTCTTACATTTTTCCGAAATGGAGTTATTGGTATCAAATGATTCGTTGAGATCTCCTCCATTAATTTATACAAACAAAAAACACCAATTCCATATGTGCTTGTCGCTATGGACCTTCAGCGACTCAAAATTGTGGCTATTTTTCGCTTTGAACAAGAGTCTTGTATATTTTCGCCTAGCGACCGTGCTACGTGCCGCAGTTATTAGAGAGTTTTTGGCGACTTCAACTTAACGTCACCCGTTACCGTTACCGTAGTCTTGAGGGAGCAAACGAAGATGCTAACCCAAATGGAACCGGGAGAACGGTTGCCTTAATTTTGATGTCACGTTAACGGTGGTTGGGTAACGCGATATTTTCCCCCCAGCTGTCTTGTTGTCTACTGGTTGACTAATCAATTTCTTCATTTCGAAATGAAACGCCGATTTTCAATCCTGAATTCGAATTTCATGTTAGTTTCAATACAAATACGGGCTAATTTCTCATTTTTAGTTTTCAATTCGTAAACAGGGGATGAGTAGTAAGCCTCAAGTGTGGAACACCGCGGTTTAGTTGCACTTATAGGTCATTAGTCGTTACGAACTTCATGCTTTTGGGTTTTCCGTAGGGCAAATTATCAACAAGTATGAAAAAGTATTTATCTCTATGACAATTAAACAGGATTTTACCTGACAAAATCATCAGTGGAGGCAGCACTTCACGCAATGTTCACGAGAAAATAGCTCAGAGTTCAGGTAAACTAAGAACAATACTGCGAAGAAAGTGTCTTAAAACTCAGTTTTCTCATTTAAAATATGTGAAATAATAATAGAAACAAGGCACTAATCGACCAAATAGAGCCTGAGCGCAAAAGAACGGAACTTTTCGATCGAGTTAAAGGCTAGTAAAGCTGGACAGTGGAGGCGGACTTCAGATGGCACATTCAGTTTCTACGCGACTTGAAACATAAAATAACCGATTTGAGGGGTGTTCAAAAACCTACCCTCTACATCAACATAATTAGTTGGTAATGAGGCATTTGAAAAGAAAAACTATTATATTTACTTCAGCAGTATTCGAGTAATTTTGAGGTGACTAGTAGTGTTACATTTACAGGAAGGTTAGGCTGGTGTCGTGTGCCTTTAGGTCCCCAAACGGGTGACGTTAAATGAGCCATTCTAACGTACGACGTTGCTAACGTCCCCTCAAGGTCACGTACTCTTGGGTACGTTAGGGTGACGTTAAGGGTACGTTAGTGGTCACCAAAAACTCTCTATTCCATTCATCTATTCTGGGTTTTCTTCCGTGTCGGTGATATTTCAGTTTTCTGCACTTACTTTAACTTTATCTTTCACGGGTTTGTGTTCAAATTCGAGTGCCTTTCAACCCGTTCTAGTTGTTATTTCGGTTTATTTATAGTTTTGGGGTTTCTTCTTTGATTTTTCTGCCACACATATTTATTCAACGTAAACCTAATATTCCCATCAAAATGAACGGGACGGTATCCCTTACGGACAATGACTTGGACAGGATGAATAAATCAAAACCGCGAGTTATTAATATCAAACAGTGACAGGGTAACTTTCGGAAGCTAAGGAGAAATTCACTGACACAAAGCTAATGGAAGACCATGTCGCCCTTTGCCACAACCTTATGAGCTCCCAGCACGTAACACAGCGTTGTTACCCCTCCCTAAGGCCAAGAAAACGGACCTAATGAAAATGATACCATATTTATCCGAGCATTATAAAGAATTTTATATAAAACACCATTCGTTTCTGATTAACGTTTTCATCGTTCCCAGAAGAAGTAACTATGGTATAATAACGGTACCTATGGTATAATTTTAAAACGTTATTTAAAAACTTATTTATTTTAGTCTAAATCTAAACATCTAAACATTCAGTTCTTCAATTTCTTTCTACTTTAATATTAAAGATTATTGACTTTGTTATCGACATGGATTATTCATTGAGCTAACAGGTCTCCGTCATTGAATTGAATAAAGGAGAACACTGTTGATGATAAAGGTCGCAAGATAATGAGTGCATATTTTTATTGACGGAACAAGGGTCTATGTTTCTGGTCGTGTTATTACAAAGGAGTTTTTTCGCACTCCTGTAAAATTTAGTAAATGTAACATAGACCCTTATTCGGCCGAGCTCTTCAGTTGTTATAACTATGATATTAGTAAACGTAATTATTAGACATGGACACCTACCGAGGAGAAATCAATGAAATTATATAAAACACCTGAACTTTACTAGTCCCTCTGTATGTATCAAGAGCTGATATCTAGGTATATTGACGTTTCTTTCAGTTTGTGAGCACTTACTGATGTATATTTTTCCGTATTTTGAAATATTAGCGGAGATTGCCTAGTGGTTTAATTTCTTGACATTTTACAATGCTAGAACGTCCCTCTCACATCATAAATAACTGCTTTTCTAGGAAAAGGGTTACAGAAATATATGATGGGTAGTGGTAGGAGCTGTTTTAATTTCTGTGGAGGATTTGGAATAACAGGTTGGAAAAAAATTCCTAAAAGAGGGGGTTAAATCTCTTCAATCCTACACAAATATCGAGTTTCATAATGTATTTAATTTGTTTGACATGTTTTTTTTTCTGCTCTAGGCTGACTTTATTCAACAACTTTACGACTTGATTAGAAATCATAAGAAAGAAGACGGCTCTCTGTTGTGTGACTCTTTCATCCGGGCTCCCAAACGAAGGCAAGAGCCTGCGTACTACGAGGTAAATGGCGCATTCTTCCTTAAGACTCTCAATTTAAATTTATTAGGAGCTGCTTTTATCTATGTTCCTTAGTTTAACTTTCAGGACAGTCATAAGTATTAATACATTTCACATCTTTTGCAGGTTGTTTCAAATCCGATCGATTTGCTGAAAGTACAGCAGAAATTGAAAACAGACGAGTATGCAGACATTGACGATTTCATGTCGGATATAGAGTTGATGGTGAACAACGCAAAAGCATTTTACAAGGTATGCTTAATTGATTTCCAAATTTCTGATTCTTGGCTTTACACATCTTCCCAATATACCCGATGAATCTAGGTCATGCATAGGAGAGGGAATTGCAGAATTTTATCCTTGCAGTGCAGCGTTCATTGAGTTTTAATTATGGCGATTTTTTGGTTTTTCCCTCTTCTTTTTTTCTGTGAAAGTAGTGTTGAGAATATGAAGTATGAAGGAATAGTGGGATTTGTATGTCTTCAAGGTGTGCTATTTGAAAATTTTGATGTATATATTTCGAGCACTTATGAAGGGAGGGGCCTGGCACATGCCCCCTCGGCTCCTGCTTGAATGCTATGCATATTTGCATATTGAATGCTATTCCCATTTATTGTCTGATGGCAGAATCCAATGAATTAAGGAACAATAAGCCACAAAATAGTCGAGGCATAAGTGACATTTCATTTAAGTTAATCTATTGTCATAAATCCAGGCTAGAAATGTGTGGATTTACTAAATATGTAGATGGAGAAATGCAATTTCATACAGGAGAACTCCTCTGGTCGAAGTGGTTCGAATGATTGGCCAGTGTAGCAAAGTGATTAAGATGCAAATCTTTCTCGAATGCTTCTCAGTGGGAAAAGGTGCGTGTCGAAATCTGCTCCAAGATTCGGCACATGATTTCTAGATAGTACATAGTTGTCATCCAGAACCATAAAAGGTAAAGAACGTACACCGAAAGGCGAGAGAAAAAATATAGCTTGAATTTTACATAGATTATGATGCTGCTTATTTGTCCTGGTTAAGTCAGAAACTCCCATTAATACATGATTCAATGGTCCAATAGTCGAGGGAGATCGTGGGTTAAAGTTAGTAGATCTGCACATCACTGGTATTGTGCTTACTGGAAACTTGAAAACCTAGAGAGTAATTATGTTTTCTGAGTGTAAATTAAAGAGATTGGAACCCTGTAGATACCATTGTAGACAGGTATGAAGTATTACCATAGGGAAAGGCAACAAGTTGAGTATGATTGAGACACATGGTTTAAGATTCATTATTTGTTGTTCTTGAAGAACTTTGTCCATCAGAACCGTTTGAGTTTTTATGATGT
Source organism: Adelphocoris suturalis (assembly GCA_030762985.1). NCBI lineage: Eukaryota > Metazoa > Arthropoda > Insecta > Hemiptera > Miridae > Adelphocoris > Adelphocoris suturalis. The sequence goes on from CM061043.1 coordinate 113,321,815, forward strand.
AGTAAAAAAAAACATTTGTACACCTAATCTGCTTTTCACACTTCTTGGGCACAAATCTGAAGATCTGCTATTTGATGCAGCTCTTGTATATCCAACTGCGCTACAGGTTTTCTTTTATGTCACTCCAGGGGTCAAATCGCTTTTCACCATCCAATTGGAGTATCAGCCACAAAGTAAACATACATTCATATTCCTGATTCAAAGAGGTTTTCAGATTGAACCTCAGGCCCATGTTCCTACTGGGGCACTCGCACTATCAGCAAATATATTCAGGCTTATTACATCTAAAAAATAAAAAGTAAAGATAAAGCAGATAAATATATAAGTAGAGATGCAGAGCAAGCTGGAATTTCGTGAGAGTACAAAACAGTTTTAAATTGGAAATAGGAATCCTTAATCCACTCTAACATCTGGACAAAAACACACAAATCACACCTTCTCTCTACTCTTTTGAGCTCTTGGGGGGGATTAGTGTTACCCCACCTCCTCACGATAACAATATCAACCCTATCATAAACTGAAGCTTTAATTTCCCAGAGAACATCACAGGAACACAAAGATGCCAATGAACTTTGGGAACTCTTGCAAACCAGCAAAACGAGACTTCTTGATGAATTGAGGCAGGAGGAAGAGGACACGAAACCACCTAAAACCAAAACACCGGGAAAACCAGTAAGTAAAAGGACTTCTGAGTGTAATGATTTTTACAATATATTTTTCTTGAAATATTATTATGTGTTTAGTGTGGTCTAGCACTATATCCATTTCTATGAGGTCGCATTTTTTTACCTTCAGGGTAGGAAGCCTACTATCAAGGTTGAAGAACCTGACGAATCATCGGATGAGTCCAATGATGAAGATGTCCTTCTACAATGTGAAGATCTGTTCACAGCAGTCATCCAAGCAACGAATGAAGACAATAGAACACTTTTCCCAGCATTCCAGCTTCTTCCCTCAAAGAAGGTGCGAATACATTCTGTGTTATATTCTACCCTGTATTTTTATTGGATGGTGTTTAAGCTGAGTTCACATGCCACGGCGTTTCATAAGAATTCGTGTTTTGATCTTGTATTTAGTTTCGTTTGTCTTCTCTTGCAATGTTTAGAGCTAACAAAATAAAATATAAGCTAAAGCTAGAGCATAATTATACATGCGATATTCTTTATTAGAGTTCTGATTCCATCACTCATTACTCGAAACAAACAAATCAGGCAGCTCAAATGTGTGTCCATGTAATCCCAGCTCCTCCAATCACTAATTTAATTGCAAAATCCTTTGCCAACTTTTCAGAGGTATCCCGAGTACTACGAGGTCATAGAAAATCCTATTGATTTGAAAATGATTGCCACAAAAATCCAACAGGCAAAGTACTCAAGTTTACTTGAAATGGAGAAAGATCTCCTCCAAATGACGAAGAACGCTTGTACATTCAACGAACCGGGTTCCCAGATTTATAAAGATGCGAAGGCTCTGCGGAAACAAGTTCAGCAAAAGAGAGCTGAAATCGAACAAGGAAAATTCTCTCCAGGAAAAGGAAGTGATAGAATCAGGTAAAGATGCAATAAAATCACAACCTTGCCCAGAAAAAGTATTGTAGATGCTTGGAGTGATCAACGATTTCCAGGTTTCTTTTAATATTATCAACAAAACATCGATTTTCCACAAAACATTTGCATTTGTGGAATTTGAAGTTTGCATTATCGAGGAAGCTAAGTAAGAAGTAGTCCTTACAAGTCCTTACGAGTTAGAACATTTTTTCACTCCTTAAATTATGTACTTTTCAGCTGGTTTTGTTCTTAGTTGTTGAGGAAAGAAACTCAAACCCAAGACTTATTTTCCATGGTGGCCACTGATTTGTAAATCAATATTTTTATCATATTTCAGGACCAAGAGGTTCCGAAGTGGGAACTCCCTTTCTGCTGCCACTGCAGCATTGAAATACGAAGATGAAGAGGAAGATGATGATGTTGAACACATCGTGGACGTCGACGAGCCTGATAATCCTTGCTGGCAGCTGTTTGACACTGTCAAATCTACAACTGTTCAAGGTAGCTTTTTATTATTTATTCATTTTGTGAACTTCAGTTTGGGTCAATTATGTAATAAGCTTATACAAAATCGTTATTTAAATCGATTGAAAAGCAAGAGAAAATACCAAATACCTGGTGCGAGGCATAATATTGTACTTAATCAAAATGTATAAAATGTGTGTTACTCCCCCCCCCCCAGATTTTAAGGTTTTAACGTGCAAGGCTAGTTATTTAGTTATTATCAATGTTGTCTACTTTCTAGTGGTGTTGTATTAAAGTCAATTCGATTAATGAACCGTTATCGAGACCAGTCTTCCAATTACAACCAATTATTATGAGCGAATTCAAACCATGATCTTGAGGATTGTGATTTTCAATGCATGTTCTTACGTTCCTGTGGTGTGGTGGTAAACCGACAGGGGCCTTTTGAAATTTCATTGTAATCGGGGGAGTGTTTTAAACTAGTTTTCCAAGGTACTAGAATTTACCATAGACCTTACTAAAATTGTTCAAAAACCATTTAGCTGGTGAAAATTTCGAATTCAGATAAAAAGGTTTTTCAATTTCCTACATCGGGCATTAGCTGCCCATACACGAGAAGATATGTGCCACAAATCCCACCTGCCAGATCTGTGATGACGGATAAGATCGGTAGTCACTACTTAACGTAGAAAAGTTATATCAGCTGACTTCTCGGGCCGAAGATCTGTCGCCCGATCTCATCCACTCGTTTGTGGGTCCTATTGAATTAGTTGTTATGTGGGGGGGGGGGGGGGGGGGGGGTTGAGGAGAGAGCTGGTGTCTGTCACACTAGAAAGTCGAATATTTTATGTCTTGCGTATGAAGCCTCGCAAATTTAGTTCTGAGCCCTCATGAAATAAGGGCATTCTACAGTTAACTAATTCTCTTTGGTCTACCACATTCAATGCATCCTACTGGATACCCTTGACATTTGAATTCAACATCTGTGTGCAGGAACTTTGCTATCTGAACCGTTTCAAAAACTGCCATCAAAAAGGTTTTATCCAGATTACTTCAAGGAAATCAGGAATCCCATATCTCTGGCACAGATCAGCAAAAAACTACAAGTAAGTCAGAGTAGATTTATTGTTGATAGTTGCAAATTTTCGTACCCCTTTTCCATAATTTCGTTTTTAGCACCTAATGCAAGCCAAATATAGGACCAGTCTTCTCCAATTTTAGGCACATAGTATGCTCAGTAGGGTCAGCTGAAGAAAATATTAACGTGGGGTGAATTCAAAACAAACATTTCGCATTTGTGCGCTTGTAGATTTTTTGTGCTTGGGAAATTTGTTATCTCTTCAATAAGCGTATTCACACTTTCTCTAGCTAAAGTGTCATAATCTGTGGAAATCATGAGGTCCCTTCGTCAAATTCCGATCTGCTAAACTTCCTTACTAACCACCTGATTTTAAGAACCCGAGAATGAAGTTATAATGGGGACAGCAAAAACGTGATAGGTTTTTTATTTGCAGGTTTTTTTCGTTTTCTAAATAATTTGCACTATTCTGTGTTTAGTTGAAAATTATATAATGGGAACTACTTGTAAACTGAAAAACTGAAATGAACGAGCAAAAACCATACACTTGACAGTTCATTTTAGCAAAATCAGCTGTTGCCTTACTTATTTTTCCAACTTGGTCTTGATTCTACGGTAGAGGACCTCATAGTGTCATGCTTGTTATTTCATACATGCATGATATTCAAATGAGGAAGTCCCACTTGGAAACGTTTGAATTTCATAGAGAGAGTATAAGTTAGATGACATCAACATAGGATCTGTTATGATCAAGGAAAATAACTGACAGGCGAAGAAGTTTGAATACATCGGCCTCGTAGCTCAACCTGTTCAAGTGTTGCTGCAACTGAAGATAAATTTATTAGTAGTCGTAACAGATCAATCCATAAGCTTCTCAGTGAGCCTATTCTCAAACTAGTCATCTATTCTCGACTCTGATTTCACTAATATTTTATTTTCTTTCAGAAAGGAGATTATGGTACAGTTTCTGAGGTTGCTGGTGACATGAATATAATGTTCGAAAATGCAAAAAAGTACAACCGTCCGGATTCAAAACTCTATAAGGTATAATGTGCTATAAATTCCTTTTTCATACACGAATTCATATATTATTATTTACGATAGTAGAGATGCGTTATATACGGTTTTCCTTGTTTCAGGATGCAGTGAAACTGCAAAAAATCATGCAGAAAAGAGTGAAAGAACTTCTAGATTTCGATCACCAGGTAAAAACTTTTGCAAATATTTATATTATTATAACAGGCAGCGATGTACTAGGTAGTATTACAAAGATTTAATTTGCTAAGTATAAAAAGTAATTGAACATGAAAAAGAACATTTTTCATATCTAAAACTGAATTATCACTCAATCATATTGGTTGATGTGGAACTGAACCGTGAACCGTTACTCTATTATCGGCAGCTTCCAACAGTTACCAGTAGAGCGCATTAATTAACCTGACATACCTCTTTTAAGGGCCACTTTCACCAACAACTTATAAATCCGAGATTGGCCAAACTCGATTAAATATAATCTCGAGGATCAAACCTTGGCGTCTTTCACCAACCCAAAATTCGTTTAAACCAAGATTGGAATAATCGAGTTTCCCTAACGGAGATTCCGGAAACTGTCCAATGAAAAATTGGACAATTTGAAACGACAGTTTGTGTCCGACATATCAAGACAATAAAGCAGTGAATCACAACCACGACCCGTTTTTACCCGCGCCGTTTTTATCTAGTTACCTAGTTACTATCAACTCGCAACTTTTCGTTGACTTCCAACAAAGAAAGTGTGACACATCATTTGACGGAAGCAGGACGGTTGATCACCTTATTTAAATGTACATAAGTTATTTTATGTGGTATAGGTAGGTAGGTACATACTGTACAAGGGATAGCAATTCAACATCGTATTATAACGTGCTATCATCATCGATTATACTTTATTTTCCTACCATCCTACATCAATTTCGTATTATAATTCATCGATTTGATGGTATAAAAGCCTTTTTCCAACTTATACCTGTTTGAAGGGAACTCCAGGTGAGTGTCGATAAGCTCGAGGACTTTCAAAACTGTCGGTTTTGGGAGCCGGAATCTCCGCCGAAATTCGACGTCGTCCAACCCGTCAAAATGTGGAATGCGCCGTCGGATCGTCCTTGGGCGTCTTTGCAGGACATCGTCCTCATCCGAGGAATCAAATTAATCCGAGCGATAAATCGCGTGAATTCATCATCAAAAACTTGAATAACAATAAACTATATATAAACTATAATAATAAACTGAACCAAACTGTAGAGGTATGAGGAATCAGCTGTTGGTGCGCGGCCATTTTGCTCGATATCATTTTTATCACTAATCTGAGATTGGCAAGAGTTAACTGGCCGAGATTGGGAGATTAACCTCAAGCCACCTCGTTAGGAGTTTAAACTCGTAAAGTGGTTTGGTGAAAGACGATTAGCTGGAATCTCGATTATTTGTTAATCTTTTCTAACTTAAACTCGTTTATGTTGTTGGTGAAAGTGGCCCTAAGCCTGTTAGCTTGCTATGATAGGTAGGTACTTGCTCTTTGGCTGTCGATTTAGACTCGTTGTACTGATGAATTTAGAAGTGAACCGGTTGCCCGAACCTTTTAGTCCTGTACATTACGGATTATACGTATAGCACATAATTGATGAATAAACGAACTTCCTAGTGAAGTTCATTCATAATTATGTCAGGGGCACTAGAGGGTGTTTTATTTACAATTGTAGTAGCCTTCGCAATGCCTCGGACAGAGCTGGTTTCAAAGGTACTTTTAAAATTTCGTGGGACGGGCGCCTGGCCAAAATGGCGGCCCGACGCTAACTGTCCTGAATTCCCATCTGCTCAAATCCCGAAAAGGTCTTCCCACATCCGCCCGGGGAGAAAATGAAATTCCCGTCCGGACGAATGTGATGGAAAACCTCTTTCTTAACCTGAAGTACGTGAAAAACGTTCTTCTCAGGAAACTTCCTTACTATCTCGTCTCAGAGATATCACCAATTCACAGAGGGGACGTGGTTCCCTGAGCACGAAACATGTTTTTCGATCGTGATTCACACCAATTCACTGTTCCACTCAACACAAAACCCAACTCCCAGTCGATTCCCGACTTATTTTTTGAAAAACCTGGAAGGAACACCGTTTTGCTTCTCTAAATGAAAAAATTTCATTGTGAGAAACACTGGCTCGAAGTATTCGACGCAAGAGCTGAAAGACAAGTGAGGAGGGCCGCGGACAGTGCTGCCAACTTGACCGGGTGAAATAGCAGTTGGCTGGTTGGCACGACCACTCTAGGCGCCCATCCTGCGAAATTTTACAAATACCTTTGAAACCAGCTCTGTCCAACGCATGGCGAAGGCCACTTCAATTGTTTATAAAACACCCTCTAGTGCCCTAGATATAATTCCCAGTACGTATCATTCTGAATCAAATGCAATTGATTTTCTGTGCCTTTGCATCAAGAGATCGTACAACTCTAGGGAAGGTCATGTCATACGATTTTGCTGCATGGTGGTAACTTCATTAGAGCTTGATCTGATACTATGCGATAATGATTGATGACGATTGTGATGAACTTCACTTGCCCACAGAAACTATTTTGTGCGGTCCCCTCACTTATGTTGAGTTATTTTTCTCCTCTATAGTATTCAGCCAGTGAGGACGACTCAAACGATGAGCCACCGTCAAAGAAACAGTCCCTGACTAAATCTCCTCCCAACCCGCCCATTCCACCACAGAGCTCAACCACCAAGCTCCTCACCAGAGGGAAGTACATGGACAACCTCCCATTGAAGAAGAGGCTCTACCTTCTCTGCAAATGCCTCATGAATTATGTGGTATTATTATTTATTTATTACTTTCTCTTTCTCTTATTCACAAAATATTTTTACGTACAACCAACAATGTTACATTAACATGACATTACGTTCATAACAAACAAACAAAAAATAAATAAATAAATTTCGTGAATGGGACGCCAAGATCTGGAACGACTCATGCAGAAGTTGCTGCTAGCGAATTTTTGTAAAACATGGAGCTATTGCAATGGCTCCGAATATTTTATAAGGAAAATTTTTCAAAAATTTCTTCATCAAAATCCGTTTTGATGCATTATGAAACGATTCCTGGATTATAAAATTGTTCGTATATATATATTTATTTATTTATATTTGAGTGTCCAGACGAGAACTCTCCTTAGGATTGAGATGAAAATTCCGTTCTTGCACCAGAAAAATCAAGCTTTCCAAACAAAAGGATGAGTTCGTTAGCCAGCACTTTTTGAGCACATTAAATTGATACGATTTAAAAAAAAAAAAGTGCTCAAAAAATGGTTAGAAATACCTCAAAACGGCTGAAAATCGTTGAATTTATATTTTTTAGCTGACTATAAGACAAATATATATATATATATATATATATATATATATATAATGTAACCGCATGAAATGGCTCTACAAGAGCATATACATATTCAATCAATTTTTAAGGAAAAACAACAATTTGAAACAAAACTACCTTTGAAAAAGGCATAAGCCGAAATATAAAAATTAGTTTCATGTTGTCAATTGTTGTTTTTCCTTAAAAATTGATTGAATATATATATCTATATATATATATATATATATTGACGATGATCTAGAACATTGAAATATTTACGCACAAAATTATGCTGAAAAATGTGCTTGAATTTAATTAATATTGGCTGAAAGATCAATAAAATCAGCAAAACACTATAAATCTAAAATCTTTTTTCAACCGCGGAATATTATTTAGAACGAGATTTTTCTGCCATCAAATCGGTAGTTAACGTTTGCACTAGAAGCGCTCAAATTTAAAAATGATGTAATTTAATATGGCAATTTACGAAAATTCGTTCATACGATCGTGCTGCATGACGCTTTTTCCCCATATGTTGTACAATGATGATGATGATGAAGATGAGACGATAGATTATGATTTCAACTGTAAAAATTATGTGTGAAATTGGCTGTGAAATCGTGAAATTTAGTTCAAAGCCGATTCTGAGCTCAACCTTTTCTCCCTCAATATGATTCTGATGTGGTCTCAGTATCAACCATGAGGTATTTTGAAGGGTCAGAAAACATCGTTATTATTTTTCCATGTGTCAGACCAACCTATCAAGTATCAAAGTTTTCTTATTCCAATCTGTAAATTAACCCTTTGCGGTCGAAAGTTGAATTCCGATCGTGTCCACAAGGACGGGACCCGGTCAGGGACCGGCATTATGCATGTACCTAACAGGACGACTTATTACACGCCATTATATCTTTCAAGGACGATAAGCTTTTTGCAATAGGTCACCTAAAAACGGTACATCACGTTTGAAGACATATTCATCAAATAAAAGCACAGATTACCTATTATTATTTTTTTTTTTTTTATTGTAATCATTTCCCCAGAACAAAAAATATGAAAAATTTTGGACGACGTTATTCTTTATTTATTTAGAGTGTCATGTTTGAGATGGGAATATGATGAGCAAGTTTTCACCATGAAGGAAAAAACACATTTTTCTAAAAACAAATTTATTTTTCAAGTGAAAATCATATTTTACATCATGATTCACATGTCTAGAAACAGTTATCAGTGAGAAAATAAGGATAAAAAGTCGAAGTTCAAGTAGTAACCAGTCACAGAAAGGTTTCTCATATTCCTTCCCAATGGGTTCATTTTATCAATAAAGTGCTGCGATCTATTGTCAAAACCTTCTGTAAAACCTACTGAATTGCCCCCAATATTTAAAAAATACCAAGCTACCACCGGGTTTCGTCTGTGAAGACAAGAAAGGGCGCCGAGCAGTGACCGGCATTCGACCCCTACGAGGTAACAAGGTCGCCGAGCAGGGACCGGCATTCGTCCTGTGAGACATCCCTCTCTCAAAATGTTCCGTCCAAATGCGGATATTGCCTAGCCGGGTCCTGACCGGGTTTCGTCCGGAAAGGGTTAATGTGCTGATTAACTTAATGTTTGGTAACTATCCAGTTTCAGGTTATCGCAATAGCCAAGTAGTCAAGGAAAACAGTAGAGGGTTTTTGCTTTTCACGGTGTCCCCCACTCAGCCATGCCCGTGAATGTAAACCTAGGGATAACACCATGTGGATGCTAACCTGAACGCTAAACCCTTCAGTCACGAGACCTATCTGCTCAGTGTCTTCACATAACCTGACACATACATCCCGCTCCCAATAAAACAAATAGAATAAAAATTAGAACTAAGGTATATCGGAGGCCGTTGGGGCAATGGAGCTTTGAGTTTGTGGTCCGCCTTCTTTTGTTTTGGAGCCAATATCTGTTAGTTCGTTAGGTTTTTGGTTGTCGTCGTATCAACTGACTACGACGCCTTACGCCACGTGCAGACAGCTTCCGTAAAAAGGAAAACTCTAATATGTGCAACCATTACAATGTGCAATATGTTGATACATTTGATTTATTTGGTTTTTGCGCCTACCACTGCCATCTTATGATCACTATTGGGCAAAAACAAATGTTTCTATTGTTTGGAGATACAATTTGTGTACATCATTTAACAACGCCTACAAACATTTTTTATTGTTTCATTCATAAAACAATTTTAGTGTGAGGATGGTCGACAGCCGATGCTCATGTTCATGGAAAAACCATCCAAGAAGTTGTACCCTGATTACTACGAAGTGATTGAGAGACCTATAGACATGCTCATGATTGAAGCCAATATCAAAGCAGAAAAATACCAGTCCGAAGAGGAAGTACTCGCTGATTTCAAGGTGATTTTTTTAACTCACCGAGGGGTTATATTAATCGCACTGTATTTTTTTCAATTACGTATACAGGAACGTAACCTGGGATTTCTTATGCCTTTCTTTTAAGTTAAATTTTCACTGTAGTTATAGACAGATAAAGGTTTGTTTCTCTGATTCTTAGCTGTCATTTTGATTCTTCGTACATGTGTTGAACAGTTGGAAAGTATATTTTTCAGGTCATTGGCACAAATACATTTGTAAACACGAACATTGGCACGTAGACAGTGCCACAGTTTGAATTGTTATCGCCTTCACTCAAATAGATTTAAACACTGTACCTACTAAAGTACTAACACTTCCACTATATATGTTATTGCAAGAGTTTTGAAAGGATAAACTAGCTTCATTCCATAATTCGCACGTATTCTAACGTCTGATGTGAATGAAGGACATTTAATGATGACAGTAACTCTATTTCCAGAGAATGTTTGCGAATTGCCGTAAATATAATGAAGTTGGATCAATGATTTACGAAGATGCCAAGCGTTTGGAAAAAGTTCTGATGGACAAGGTGAAGGAATTGGGGCCTCTTCCCGAAAAACATGAGAAGCCCCCAGAGAAGGAGAAAGAAACGCCTACACCTACTGTCAAGAAGACCCCTAAAAAGTTAGTTACCATATGTCTCGGGACACCAATTTATATTTATTCATTCATTTATTTTTTAATTATCGTTATTATTTTATTTTATTTCTATTTTTAACATATAATACGTTTTTACTGAGACCTGTTTGCCAAAAACAGACCCAAGAAACCTTCACAAGAACTTTCTGATCATTTTCACATAGAACGACCCTGTTTAGTCCTATCCAAATTTGGATTTACCGCCACGGAACTGGAATGGAGTTGGAGACTTGGTTTCTAAAGTTACTGCTAGAGCGCTAATTTCGCTCTAAGTTGAATTACTCCCTTTATATACTTCAGGACGGAACAATGATAATTTTCTCATCCCGAAATATTGTTCCCGAAATGTTCCCAATTCACCTCCCGATCTGAACTCCTGCAAGTGCAGTGAAATTGATATATTGAACATCAAATTTGCTGAGTAACTCCTTATCATGTCACCACTGTATTGTACACTATTAAGAAGTGTGGACCGGGCGGAAATGATGCCGCCATTCGATTATTGTGTTCCGTTCAGTCTATTGCTCTCCCATATTAACCTACTGTGTTTTAAATCAATAAAACGTTACTGAGTTTGGATCCTGCAAGAAACTTGAAGTGCTTTAATTCCCGAAATCGTACAGACCCCATTGCTACATTTGCTCACCTTCTTCCCTTTTAACCCACAAAATTAGTTCACCACTTGTTTGAAAGCTCTCGATTTAACTAACACATTCCTGTTCACCATAACTCTGTGACAGTACGAATAGCAGAGCTATGGGCATAACAGTTCTCATGTTTTGTTTACAAACTAATTTCTTTGCTATTCAACCTATGAAGCTGAAATTTGAAATAGAGGCCTCTTGGAACATCTAGAAATTAATCATAATTCTGAAGCCCCCTAGATCAGCTGAGTGAGCTCTGGTGCTAATTTCTTTTCTATTCAACCTAAGATAGTAAAATTTGCAATGGAGAACCTTTGGGGCGTCTAGAAACGAATCATGAAGTCTGGTCTGAAGCTTCCCTAGATCAGCTCAGTGAAATCCCGAGCTAAGTTCTTTGCTATTCAACCTATGAAGCTGAAATTTGAAATAGAGGCCTCTTGGAACATCTAGAAATTAATCATAATTCTGAAGCCCCCTAGATCAGCTGTGTGAGCTCCGGAGTTGATTTATTTACTATTCAACATTGTGATAGATAGGAGTTGATCCTCCTTCTCGATTGTTGAACACACTGCTGCTGGAGATATCCCTGACGTTGATTCAGCGTTCAGGACAACCTCTGGGTGTAGCAGGTTAGTCGCCTCTCACCTTTGAATGAGTTAACTGCTGGAGATATCCCTGACGTTGATTCAGCGTTCAGGACAACCTCTGGGTGTTAGTCACCTCTCACCTTTGAATGAGTTAACCGATTCCATCACCTCTCGTTACATGTTAGCAGAGCTCGGTTTCAAACCACACCCTCTCCCCCACCCAGCCTCTCTATTATTAAATGTCCTGGCGCCCCCCACCTCCCATCAATAAGCAAAATGGGCACTAACCCCTAAAACTAAAAACAAATACAAATTTTACCCCAGCCCCGGGAGTGTAATGGATAGGAGTATTTCCTTCTCGATTCTTGAATTCGCTGCAGCTGGAGAAATCTTTGACGTTCAGGACAACTTCTGGGTGCAGCAGGTTAACCCTTTCGCGACGGCCGCCGTATTAATACGTCGGCACAGATGTCCTCCGTAACGCCTAACGACGTATTAATACGTCGGCCATCAAGTGCTCCGTAACGCCTGCTTTTGCGTTTTCGAATTTCCCTCTATTCTATCGACTCTCATGCCATCCATTGAGAGGCATTGTAACTGACATTTACGTCTAGTATCTAATAGAATGCGCTGAGATCAAAGACGTTGTCGAGAGTTTTTATTCACATCAAAATAGCAGGAAAAACGTTGACTTGGACACTTGTTTTTTGCCTGCATTTGGTCTTTGTCATAATTTTACTCATACCTGTTTCCATACTTGTACTTTCTTTTACGTTTATATTCCTCACAGGTGGACGGATGAAGGAATTCCTAACGAAATAATAACCGGGAGTGAGAGTGAGTTAGGTAGTGATGTGATTGACGTTGAAATTGAATTTCGTTCAACAAACTTTTTGGATCAACTCAAAGACGATTGTTTTGACGATTTTCTCGATGATGGCGATCATGATACTCGGGGGGCATTTCAAATTCTAATATTCTTGATCCAGTTCCGAAAAGCGAAGGTGGTTCACCGCGCGTGGAGGGCCAATTATTCAGGCATGGGGGGTTGGAGGGCTCCGAGGCAGTCAGGCCAGGCGCGTTGCAGTGGCTGAACGACGCCTATCGCGAAGGGGTTAATCGCCTCTCACCTTTGAAGGAGTAAACTACTCCGTTCCATCACCTCTTGTTGTTTTAACCTATGAAGCTAAAATTTGGAATGAAGGCCCCTTGGGACATACAGAAACGATTAGAGCAGCTGAGTGATTCCAGAGCTATTGGAGAGTTTGCAGTAGATCCGTCGGTCTCAACAACTGGGTGCAGTAACTAGTAACATCTACCACACCTTGAAGTCCTCAACAGATTTTAGTTTTAAGTCTAAATCCATGGAAGGAGGAAATGATCCCTAGGAGGTTATTTTAGACGATTGCGTTTTTATGGATTGTGATCCATTAATGTATCTGTATGGAAGGATGCGTCACTGTAACTCATTACGTTAGAGTTTCGGCGTCGGATTGTCGATACCACAAGACGTTTTGTGTTTTATGGATCTACTAGAAACTCTCTAATTTCTTGGCTATTCAAACAAAGAATACGTAAAAACGTATTCTGCACTCATCACTCTTTAGACGCAAGGTGTATTTTCCTTTTTTTTAAATCTTTTATTGCACAGAGGAATATTAATGTGACTTATTTTACCAATATATATTTTCAGGAGTTAAGATAGGTAACTTAGTCCCATGTCTCTCTCACATTTCGCAATCACTTCCTACACTTACTCCTGTGTTTTCAAACGCTTAAGGTGACGAGTTAGATCTTGCACATTCAAAAGCTTAACAGCTTCCTCATTTACATGATATTTTAATTTGACAAGATGAGCAGTAGCTCGCTTTTTAATCACTTCATCTACAGTGTCGATATAGAACATCACGGCACGTATGCGATACGCCATAGTACCGAGTTCTGAAAACGCTGGATGATCTGTCTATTGGTTAGAGCTGTGCAGTCCCACAACTGTGCTCCGTACACCCAAACTGGTTTTAGTACTTGATTTTAGCGTCTTGTTACCAATGGCCATCGGGACACCAATAACCTTGATTTGTGGAATTAGTGTTTGATTCGTTTATTGTCATTATTCGATTATGTATTTAGTTCCACATAAACCCTCCCTCTTGGGTTTTAGCTCAGAAGAAGATGTATCACAATTGACAACACTTTGATCAATAAGCACAAACTTGACCTTTGTAAGTCGTGTAACACTGAGCAATTGATATATTACAAGGCTACTAACTTCATTTAGAATATCTGAATAATGTCCTTGCAATACACATCTAACCGAGTTTTAAGAAACTCAGTTTTTGCTAACAATCGTACTTATTTTCCACCAGCACGCCCACTGCGCCTAAACCAAAAAAACTGATATTGTCTTCTCCGTTTTCACCCAAACCACTCGATCCGTCGACTTCTCACAAGCTGAGAACTCTCTTCCACTCTGTGAGGGACTTCAAAGACCTCAAAGGCCGTCAGTTGTCACAGATATTCCTCAAGCTCCCTTCCAAAACTGTAAGTTAAATCTGTTTTGTTTTTAAGACATCTTTTAAAATTTGCACTGCACTAAAATTATTTCAGCGAAATTTCAAGTACCAGATTGCTATTTCAAGTTTCTCAAAGAACTAATCATAACTAAACAGGAATAAACAATAGAAACTTCCAAGGACAGTTCCAGGAAAGTTCCAAGGACAGTAGTTTCAGACGACAAAAGAGCTCAGACGTCAAATAACCTGTTTGAATTCGTTAAATTTCACTTCATTGTGCAGCAAAAGTCAACATTGAAAATTTGTTAAATGAAGTAAAGATAATTAATACGAATTTTTAAGTGCCAAAATAATGTTGAAATGCGAAGTATTAAGTTCAAATTGAAAGCATGTTAATAATGCTGGTTTCATACACTTTGCTCATTTAGGTCATGTTGCATGAATGGAACTTTATCAAACTTGTTTTCGGTTTTCATTGCAGGAGTATCCAGATTATTACGAAGTTATCAAAAAACCTATAAATTTGGAACAGATTTCGCAAAAGTTGAAAGGGAACGCATACGATGGCTTGGACGATCTTTGTTCCGATTTCATTCTGATGTTCGACAACGCTTGTAAATATAACGAACCTGATTCTCAAATCTACAAAGTAAGTATTAATGTATTATATTGTATTGTAGGGTTTAAGCGTAAAAATCCCAGAGGAGGAATTTTACAATTGAATGAAATAAATACATACAATTGTGGAGTGTGGATCGTGACAAAATTTTCAAAATCTACTTCCATTAAAAAAATAAATATCAACTTTTTTCTGTCCTTGTGTATTTATTAATTTATTTGTATAGTTCCATGATCATACAAGTAAAAACAAGTAATGTAATATTACATAATGTATAAATATATGCCTAACATAATAATTTTTAAAAACCGATTACTTCAACAACTTATGGCTGAACTAAACGCCAAAGGCCTGAAGCGCCCAATAAGAATTTATGTCTCTTTACGAGAACCCCCCCCCCCCCCCGAAACAAAATCACTTCTTGAATAAAATAATTTGAAGTTATAAAATTCCGTTAAGGTTATATACTTTTAATTATATTTTCGCAGTCTTTTTGAGCTCACTTCAATCAGCCAACTAAAAATTTGCTTCTTATAAGCGGATCTTGCAAACAAGCTTGAAGTTTCAAGTTCGGAATTAACAGTACGAAGAAAAAACATGCACCGTGAAAAAAACATCATGATGTATGTTACTTCGTAATGGTAAAATACCTGACTATAGGTCAAAACCCCGTTGACACGGTCATGACAAGCACTCAATACATAAATCCTATCCCTTCATTCCTTCAGTTGAGCCCTCTCTGGGCTTTTCCCTAAGCCAAAATACCTACTTACCTACCTCAGTCTCCAGCAGCTAATTGGGAACTTTCCCAGACCCTTCTCTTTCAACTTTGTTTGATAGGTTTCATTTTCGTATTTAAACTCCAGACTTTAGCTTTTTGGAGTCAGTCGAAGTAACACCGTCATACAGTTCACATTTATAAACTTCGTAAACAGTTTATAAACCGTTTGTAATAACGCTATATTTTCTGTGTATTTCGATCTTTCGTTTGAACATTGACTTTCCTGGAACCGATTGTGTTAATTATAAGCTCAGCAACTTTAATAGTTGTGTTATTTATTGAACCTCAATATCCGCTTTTGTAAAAGTGTACAATGTATATTTGTGTTTTCATGATGTAGCATATTTGTACCATCAATATTGCATTTTGTTTAATCACTAGTCCAATTCATTTAATTTAATCCATGATAGAAACATAAATTATTTAAAATATAAAATAACTGTTGAATAGTTAATTTTATTTTATTACTCAATGTTTACCTAGTGGAATGTTGATAAAATTCCGAGTACTCTGCAAAAATCTGGGCTCGAGCTTTGACTTTAAAATAGAACTTCCATGTGGGATTTCGTATTGAATGTATAAAGGATGTATGCCAGAAAATAAAGCCTTTGTTAAGGTATGAATGGCTGAATATTTTTGATTTTCAAGAACATTCCATGTTATGAAATTTGGACATCACTTCCTTCATACAAAGTCCTATCAATGCACTTCGAAAAACTGCATTTTGCATTGCTTTTAACTTGTTTTCTAATTTATATTTTAGGACGCACTGGCTCTTCAAAAAGTGGTTATGCAAACAAAATTGCAGCTAAGACAAGATGAGCAGAGCGTTCCTGACGTCCCTTTAGCTGTTCAAGAGTTGCTTATGTCGTTATTCATCTCTGTGTACAACCACCAAGATGAGGAAGGAAGATGTTTCTCTGATTCCATGCAAGAGCTCCCCGAGCATGATGAGTCCGATGGGAAAAAGTTAGTGTGGCTCGTATCTATTTCAAAATTTAACTGTTGTATCTAAGTTAGTAGAAGATATGGTGGATTCATGAAAATCTTATCAAGTTGTACACATTTAAATTGGATTTGTTTGCGATTCCATCCGTAGTGGAACATGACCTCAAGACAGTGTTATTGCAAATCTACAGCATTAAACTGAGTAAATAGTGACACTACTTATAAATTTCTATAATTTGTATTGCTAACGTATTCTACTAGTCGCTTAAACGCTCAAAAAACCGTTCAAAACGCTAAAAAAATATGAGTATTATCCAAAGTGGTTGATTGAATTTCTTATAAACTAAGTAGTGCTGAGGACCTGCTGTGGTTGATATATTTTCATGTATTATTCTTCCTCTTTCTTGTATAAGTAAGCTATGTTGCGTCCCAGGATTTGTTGTAGGTAAATTTACTTTTTTGGGGGCTTACTTCTGGCTGTTGATGCAAAAAGCTGATCGTTTGGTTACGTGCCAGGGGCTTTGGTGTTGATGTATGAATGGTTATGTTATGCAGTAAACTGGCACAAACCATGGCAGGTTGCATATAATCAGTACAGTAAAGGGTTTTTATGTCATTTGCCATGATGAGCACAGAAGCTGGTCACAAAAAAAAAGAAAAAAACTGTATCCGAGCTTCCCTTAAAATCGAGCTTCTGAGTTTACTCGTCCTATCTCAATGCTTATGGTGTCCTTTCTTTCAGTACATGGGGAATCTACAAAAACTCAAGAGGGTATTTTTCACTTTCTTTTTTCTCATTGTTCTATATTATTTGAGCTTTCTTCTTAACATAATCTGATATTTTCAATAAATTTTAATAAAAGTTGTGTTCTATTATTTCAGGGTTAGAGCCCTATCTCTTGATTTAATCAAGAGGCGACTGGATAGTGGACAGTACAAAAGACTGGATGCTTTCCAAGAAGATGTCTTCAGTTGCTTCCAAAGGGCTAGAAACCTTTCTCGCAGCGACTCTCAGGTGTTCGAAGATTCTGTCGAGTTGCAGTTGTTCTTCATCCGACAAAGGTGGGTACTTATTTTAGTTTTTCACGACTTCTATATAATAGGCACGTATGTCTTATGTAAATACCGGTTTATTGATTACCTACTAAAAATCTATTGCGACGCTCAATTCTCTAGCGTGTGCTCAAATATTGGAGATTTTATCTTTAAAAACATGCGCGTTGTATATAATTTCATGAGTAGGGTGTCTCTCAGAGTGGTTTGTGAGATGAAGAGAGGAGTTGGGGAAGTGTCAAAAGTAAATTTTTTCTCATAAAAAGAAGCAGTATACAAATCTTGAAAATTCATTAAACTTTATTCAATTTTAAAATTTTTGTTTTTGCCTGTCTTATTTTATATGATCCTTTGATTTGAATCTCGAGTGCAGTTCTGACTAATTTCAACTAAACAGTAGCTTTTCAATTTCTTCCATGTTGGAACAACTGTTTTGCCTACTTTGGAGCTCAGGAAGGCAACCTCTAAACATCAAATTTTCCAAGTCGTTCCAGAAAACCCTTTTGGTTTATTATTTCCAATAATAAGCCTATGTGATCGTGTAGCAAAAATTTTTTATAACCCCCCCTCAAACTTTGTCACTTTCCGTTTCAAGGTGCGTAGAATCCAAATTTGAAATGTCCGTTCGCCGTTCGCCGTCCGGGCCATAAAAGGCCTAAGAATTTACTTAAAAAACCCGTTCTTTCGCACATAGACTCCATTTGGGGTCTAGTTGGTCCTAACGTTTAACCATCCCGATCGCTTTACTCGCATAGATGCTATGGGCCAAAAACGGGCGAAAAAGTGTCTTTGAGTGCTAGACGTTTTTGACTCACGCCTGGCACGCTTGGCAGGGGGTCACGGAGGGTGGTGAGCGGGGGGTGGAGTGAGAGGAGGCGCCTCGGCACCATGAGGTGGGTACGGCGTTCCTTCGAGGCATGAATATATGTTTTTTTCTAGGTCGTATTTGTGTGTTAATACCAACGCTTTTCCTACGCATATTTAATAACATATCATCTCGACTTTTCGTACGTACATAGATAATGATATTAATAAGGCAATGATTATTTGAATAGATAGGAGCTCAAATCGAGAAATATAAACATACGTATATCTCTATTATTTATAGAAGTATAGGTTGTGGCAACTCAAAATAGGACACGCCGAGGAGTCTGGACGGGCCTTATGACGTACGCAAGCCAACTAAAACTGCGATCAAACTCAATTGAAAAAATAATAAACCTTTGTGAAATAATTTGCAGCGTTTTTACCTGTTATGAAAAGGTTCACAGACCTTCCCTAATTAGGATAGGCCTTTATGGTCAAACACGTGTATTGTGAAGAATTTAAGTGTTACAAATTACACCTTGGTCCAGTCTGTATTAAAAATTCTAGTGTTATCTGTTCAACATTATAACTTTTGAGTATTATTTCTTAGGGATGAACTGTGTCAGAATGGAGACCTCCTCCACTCGCCTGCTCTCAACTATTCAGTCCTCGAACTTTCCAATGCTGTAGACGCTGAGCGAACTGCAAAGCAGGCAACTGAGCAACCAGAGGAAGACCAGGATACTAAACCTGTGTTCAAGGTACCTTATGTTTGATTTGAATTAGATGAGTTTCTTCTATTGATTGAATTAACTATGTGTTTTGGTGTGCAGCATCTAACTAGATTTCCACCATAAATTGCTCACAACTTGTCAGTGGTGTTTGTGGTGGTAGGGGGGAGGAGGATCGTAATATTATTGGTGTCCATTAAAAATGCTGTCTATTTGAATTAATTACCTATCTGCTTTTGTATATTATGTTTACATTCAACTTGAAACCGTTGTTACAGGACGAACCAGGAAGTACAGCAGGCACTGCTGACAACGCTCTGTCATACAACCAACAGGTCTATCGTATTGGCGATTTCGTCTATGCTGAAGGTAAGGAAAGAAACATGGACCCCATCATTCTGAATATCCAGCGCCTTTGGACAAACCAAGAAGGGCAACAGATGCTCTATGGTAACCAGTATTATCGTCCTAATGAGACATACCACGTCACCACTCGAAAATTCCTTGAAAAAGTACGTTAGCTCCAATACTATGTCACAAGCATGCTGCGTAAACGAGTATATTTTTTGTTTTTCCAACCGATACATCACATTTGAGTGTAATTAAGGGGTTTTAATGCAAGTGAACATTATCACTACACCTACTATTTTAAAAATGATAATGCTGATGATAATTGCTCTTTCTTTTTTAACAAATGTTGAAGACGCTGCAAATGTTTCCAAAAAGGTTTGTGATTTAGGTATCATTGGCCTACCCTGGTTAATTAGCTTGCATTCGCCACTTCTATACTTGAAAATATAACCATCTGAAGAGGATTAAACTACTACTGCAGGTAGCACAAATTTCACTCTTACTTCTCCGGAGCAGAGGCATTTATTCAACCTATATAGGGACATCAGTAAATGTGAAATATATACATATTTAGGAAACATGCATGTGGCCAGAATTTCGTGTTTACTCCATAGCTTCCAAGGCAACTAAAAAAGAAAGCTAATAAAATATAGGTAACAATCTACTATCAACAGTTTACTAGTCCATCTATAGGGGTACCAAATGATATCATAAAATCAATGTAGTTAAGGGAATTTTTACTCTGTTCACTCGTCCTCATTCATACTCATGTTAACTTCAGTTGTTCCTGCCTGATTCCCTTGTGGAATCTGAAGGGTTGATAACAATCTGCTCTCCGTAGTCTCATTTGGTTCGTTGAAGTGTACTCTATCTAAACGAAAAAATTCTCCATTTATTTTGGAAGTAATTGAAATCCTGATTCTATTTTAATGCAATCCTTATTACAATCAACCTAAACAATATTCTCCTATATAAAGCGTTTTCCTATGTGCACGCTTAGTGCCATCAAATCTCTTTGCCAGAGGCCCCACTGCAACTAGTTCAGTCCAGAATGTAATCAAGGCAGATAGGCATTGGGCTTCTCTTTATCTCCTACTGGTGTGGAACAGCAGTTTGACTCTCAGCAATCCTCCCCTGGATCCTATGTTCTTTCTGACCTGAGGATTGATTTGTTGAGGTTTGGGAGCAGATAAACTACATTAATGATTATGAGAGCACCTACCGGCAGGATCTGCCTAGACGGGCTGTGAGGGGCTAGATGGCATGGGAGGCAAGGTCGTAGCCTGTATGCTGAGGATCTTCTCACAGTTTAAGGAATCGACCCGTGTGTGGCACCAGGGAGTGGTTTCTCCAACTACGAACCTTGTGGTGGTGGCTGAGAAGTTAAGCAAATGAGAAAGGTGGGATACCTTTAGTTTCAAAAGTTGTGGAGGAAGCATCTGGCTCACGTTCGTCTGGAGGAGGCTGGTGATTCGTAGAGAATGGTAGCCACTTTTAAGTACTCCCAGCCACAACTCTGATATGTTGGTGGTTTCCAGATGAGCTTGATTTTGCTTGGTCGCACCACACCAACTGCTGCCTGACAAATTCATGATCAACAGCATCACGGCAATGTCCTAGCCTGAGCCCCTAAGGGTAAGCAGGTGCTTGCAGTGTAAAAATTGGAAGGTGGATGAGAAGGAGTTAACACCTGCTTTGATAGGTGCATGAATATAGGTACTTGGGGCACTCTAAGAGAGAACATTAAAAACAATCGATACACAAGTGAAATAAAATTTTGGGATTTTTATAACGATGCTATGTCTTGGGGCCTAGCATGTTGGTTGACTGGCTTTATGATGTAGGAATCCTCCAATCTTCAAAAATGTGTTATCGAAATATTGGAAGGTTAGTGACAGAGTTTGTTGCCATTTCATTTGTTTATTATTAATTTTTTTTCTCACTGTTGTTGTATAGTGGGTTTAACTTCTATTTAATTGTCACAGGAAGTCTTCAAAACTGAACAGAACGTCGCCATACCACTTAATCACGTGCTTGGACGGTGTTGTGTGTTGTCTGTAAAAGACTATTTCAGATGCAAGCCAGAAGGTGTTGATGAAAAGGATGTTTATGTTTGTGAATCCCGATACTCAGCCAGAGCAAGAGCTTTCAAGAAGATTAAGGTAATGAGCGTCTATTCTGCTATTTAAAACTATATTACTTCTGATTGAAAATAAACATTTATTATGCATTTTTTAAGATCTCTGAATTATTACACAAAACTACTATGGCCTATATTTTGATACTTAACACAAGGTAACTGAGGTTGATGAACATTAAACTTTGCCAAATTGCCTCTTGCTTAATGTATATTACAATATAAACCGCCATCAGAAACTATATCGTTAAAAAATACAAAACTCAGGTAATAAAACACTGCTTTACCTTCCATGTCCGGAATAAGTTCTCCTAGTTCATATTGTAGTTCATGATCTTATTATTTAGTACTCAAAACTTGTTGAAATAAACTGTTCACAACATCGGCAACTCTCCTCAATACTTAAATCAAAAATAGACAGTTCCAGTATTCCAGTAGAATCAGTTCAAATCCATCATACTGACCTTTGTTCTTTCCATGAGGAGTTCGTTTGCGTCATTATAGTTAAGGTGCTATCCCAGCAATATGTTCGTCTTAAGTTTCCCATAGTCCATCATTAAAATGAATTTTGTTTATAATTTGAAGTATTGTGTGCACATCGTTTTCATTTTTAGCATGTTATATGTTCTTATTCAGTATAATTTAGAGCAGGAAGCTCCTATCTCCACTGTTGTTTCATTTTATTTCCAGAGTTGGCCAGCAAGCTTAATGACTGGTTACAGACTGGTGCCCAGAGAAGAAACTCTGGAACCCAAGAGAATAATGTCCGTGTTTAGACAGAGGGTGGAAAAACACAAAGAAGAAATACGCACCTTGAAACGTAAAGTGTTTGAAGGGGGGGGGGGGGGGGGGTATAAACATTTTTTGCTTCAAGGAGAACTCCCAGCAATACTGGAAGAACAAGAAAAACTAGTCGAAAAAGATAAACCGGTATGCCCATAACATTTTATTGTAAGGAGAACCTAATGTGGATTTCGAAATTTTGAAATTCGTTTTATTTAGCTGTAGTGTAGAGCCCGTGTAGGTGGCTTTAACTTGGGGGTACTTCAAGGTGTGCAAAAAGGATTTGAGTAGGACTGAAAAAACATTTGGTGTGGGGCTTTATGACTTAACAATACTTTTGATCGTGTAACTAACGAACCTTCTTGGGTGTTTTCCTATTTAAAACTATGAAAATTTCTGTATTGGCAACATTTTGATGGTTCAAGAGCTGATCTAAAACGACCTCTACTAACTTGGAAAGCAACCCGTGTGAGTTTCACTAATATAGTTGGTGTCCTATAAATAAGAGAACAATACAAAAAAATCCCTTAAAAATAAAAAATCCTGTTCAGAAATTAGTATTTTATTTTACGTTGTTCCAAAAGGTTGGAACGACTTCACCAGTTGATTACAAATGCCTTGACGATCATCCATATTATAATGATGGATGGTTGGAGGGAAAGGAGTTATACTGTTTGTAGGTTGGTAGTTAGTGGTTTATTGTGCTAATTTACATTGGTTGGTGGTTTTAGATTGGTTGTTGGAAGAGTCCTACTATAACTTTTTCCCCCTCCAAAGTCAGTGGCATAAGCTTCTGTTCTAACTTTTAGGTTGTTGGGAAAGTAGAATTGATTTCATCTGGTATGTAAGTTCAGAAGGGGGAAAAGCATTTCTGGTATGAGCTGCTGTATAATATTGCACCCACGTTAGTTAGAGCTAGAAAAGAAACTATTTGGTCAAATTTAGGGAAATTAGATTTTTTGCAAGACTGGAGTATTGTGAGTACAGAAAGTATTTTTCTTTAATTATTTTGTTTTTGCAGAATGTACCTGCAAGCTCGCAAATTGACTGTGAAGATGGGCATATGTACTATGAACAATTCAACACACCGATGTGCCTAATCAAAACTGGTGACTGTATGTACATGAAGACGGATTCTAGTCGCGTTACTATAGCACAAGCCGATGTCATATGGACCAACAAAGAGTAATTATGATCTAATTTAGTGTTATATTTTGTGCTTAGTTTAACTAGTTGGGTAATTTGGTTACTTTCTTTGTTCACTAAAATAGAGGCATTCCTCGTGACTTCTAGGGCGGAAAGAGACTAGCGTGAAGCATGATTTTGAGATTACTGGATTAGACATAACGATTTACAAAATCCTGGGATAGAGAAAGGAAATAGTATAACTGCTGCAATTCAAAGATGTTGATATACTTGGGTTATTAATTGACCCATTCGAGTTCTCTAGTTGCACCTCTTCCAGGATTTCTTGTTCAATGTAACGTTTTGTTATTGTAGCATACATTTTCAATTGACTTGAACTAGTATCTTATCTTATCGATCCCAGAACAATATGCATTCCTTGTTTTACAAGGCTGTGTCGTAGGATAGTATTTCCGTAATTTTGAGATTTTTAAAATGCATTAGAAAGCACCATAAGAATTCGATAGGATAGCTCCTTCTGATCGTGAGAAGAAGAATAAAATGAAGGACTCCATCCTGGTCAGAACTATTTTGGTTTCATCTCGTCATCTAATCCTTGTAACAACATACACTAGATTACAATCGAATTTTCGAGATATTGCGGGTTTTTATTGAGTTCCCAAATGAAGCTCACAGTTCCCGGATTATAGGTAGGTACCATCTGTGCGTGAACTCCCGTAAAATTGTTGTAACAAGAATCACTACCTCTGTTATGCTATATGGACTGGTACACATCCTGTCACAATCATTTCAGATTTTTGAGAATTCCCACTGTGCCACCTATGTCGTCTTTGCTTGCCTCATGCCCTGCATCGCAACAGTGACACACCTTAAAGGTAGCTTGTAAAGTTTTCTCAACCAATTACCAAATTCTTCTCTCGATTTATCTTTATCAGTTCAAATTTGGACGAACCTTATTACTCTTTGTCCTTATCCTAAATTCATTTTGTCTCATGTCATATCTGACGACGTGACACATGGATCGCATCAGACCTCCCTATCCTATCCCGTACTGGGGGTGTCTCTGGACACTAAACGTGTGGCATGCGTGCGGACCCAGGCCCAGGGGCAACCGTGGCCTCCCTACTTGTGCTGCAATCATGTAGGATGGGGTGGGGTTAAGCAGTAGGCGTAGAGTCCTCTTCTCTGTTGCCGTGCCTGCAACAATTCTCTGCCTTTTAGGGCTGTGCCCATACTGGTACCGCGGGCTAGTGGGGCCCCTGGCTTTCCGCTCTTCCGGCGTCTGGCTGGGCTGGGAAGCTGGTCTAGCCTGCCAACCATTTGAGGATGGATTCGTGAGGATCGTAGGGTTCATGCCCTTGTAGTTCTCCCCTGTCCCTATCCAGGGGGGGGCAGCGGCTAGAAAGTAGAGCCTTGCTGAGGCGTGATCCCCCTTCAAGGTGGATTTCCCAGGCCTCAAACGGGGAACTCGTTAACAGGCCCTTCGGTCCATACAATTTCCAATGACGAACTGTCCTTGTCCTAAGTTTTCTTTACTCGTTGTGGTGTATGAATCCGTTTCTAATATAACAAAGGATCAGCAATGTTTCATTTGACTATTCCCTCAGGAAATAGACTGATCTAACATGCTTGAATTTCAGCGGTGAAGCTTTTTTCCGTGGTCCATGGGTAATGATGCCCTCAGAAGTTCACCACGCTCCCAACAGAACTTTCTACAAACAAGAAGTGTTCATCAGCACCCTTGAAGAGACACATTCGGTCAAAGACATTCTCTCCAAATGTGTTGTCCTAGACCATAGTGAATACATTTCATGTAAGTAAATATAGTATTTATATTATGCAGGAAAATATCTCGTTTTGAGAATACGTGGTGCCCCTCTTTGGCAGCTCTGGCAATGGGATGATACCAAAAAGTTTGAAAATTCGTACGATATCACCCTTAAAATCTCAACTGAAGACCATTCCCCTAAGTTTGCGCTATTAGCCATTAGTTTTGGAGTAGGGATGAGTCGATTCCCGATACCGATTCTCGATACCACCGATTCTTAGGCATTGGTATCGGTATCTAGAATCGATCACCTAAATCCGATACCGCCCGGTGATGGGCGTTTTATTACACTACGGTACTATTGCAACCATCTAACAACGAAGATGGTTGTACCGTGCAACCGTTGTGTGAAGTTAGCAGTTGCGAAACATGAATTATCCAAAATACAACTTACAATTATAACTTTGTTTACAAGTAGGCTTGTGTTATTTTGTTTGTGACAACAGAAGCATTAGACAAAGCTATGTTTTCCAAGTATAAAAGCCTAGAGCCAGTCTTATTTGGAAATACCTTACAGTTACCGACGAAAAACTAAAAAACCAAGTCAGTCTGCTTAACTTGTTTTATTCAGAAAGAAATCAATCCTAGGCAATAAAAGTTGCCTATTAATTGATACTTGATAGATAACAAAAAAATATCAAATTTTCTATTTGCACAAATCAAATTAACTAAAGCCTTGAATGAAAATATAAATCTGAAATTTGGAATTTGTAATATGATAAAATAAATGAATAAATTCTTTGAAATTTATTTAATTTTAATTAGTAACTAAAGCATTAAAGCTTATTGTGATCAATTTTTTGTAAGTATAAGTTATGTGTTGTACAAAAAAATTTGAATATATTACTAGTTCAAGAGGAATTTTTGTTTTTCACCTACAGGTAAGTTAGGTATTATGCGCCGATGGTATCGAGAATCGGGAATCGATTTTTTAGGTATCGGTATCGGGAATCGATAAATTTTGGTATCGACTCATCTCTATTTTGGAGTATTAACTATTATCAAGTTGGATCTTGGTTTAATTTCATACTTCTAATCTCTATCGTCACAGGTCGCCCCACCGAATTCGCTGAGAGTGATGTCTTCGTTTGTGAAAGTTCATACGATGAAGGGAAGCGTCAAATTCGTGAACTCCCCAGAGAAGGTCTTAAGAAATACACTCATCTGGCTCCCGTGATTCAGGATGAGATATATTTCTTCAGGCGACTCATAAACCCTCCCAAGGTGAGTTGATGGTTTCCTGTGTTGCCTTGATTCTAGTAGAGCTAGCAGGGAAGTTAAAGCCCTCTCATTTGAATTTTGTATTGGATAGAACCATTCGTCTCGTATTACAGAGAAACTTGATAGTTATTATTAGTTTGAATAGAAATATCAGTGGTAAATTGAGTAAATGCACACTGTGGAAAGTTAATTGAACGGATTGTGGAATAGAAATGAAAGTAAAATGTAAGGTATCGAGATTTGTTGAGAGTTTTGGGGATCAGAGTGGCAGGGCATATTAGCACGCATGAACTTCAGGCCGAGATGGAGAATCGTTCAGTCGGTTCTTCTGAGTTCTCGGTTCGTCTTCTCGGCCCTAACCCAGGCAGTGAGACAAAAGAGACTGACAATATCAGGAACTTAATTTGGATCGTCTAAAAGGTGATATATTGGGGCTCCGAACTAACATGGTCTGCCGTTAAAAGTGCTAGTGCGATGTACGAGGGTCGTCCAGAAAATAAGTTCCGTTTTTTTCTTAAATCAAGTTTTTATTGAAAAAATTTGAAACTTACAGGTATTGTAGTTGAACATAAATGTACTATTTTTCCACGTAATCCCCGGCGACGTCAATACATTTGGTATATCGTGAAATGAGCTTCGAAATTCCTTCCTCATAAAAGCTTGCCGCTACCTCCTTGGTCCACTTCGTGACAGCTTCTTTCACTTCCTCATCACTTGTGAAACGTTCTCGCGCCAATTCCGCCTTCATTTTGGTAAACAGGTGATAGTCTGAAGGGGCTACGTCGGGACTGTAAGGTGGATGGGTCAGAACATCCCAACCAAACTCATCCAAAAGATGCACTGTGGAATGAGCAACGTGAGGCCGAGCATTGTCGTGGAGAAGGCAAACACCGGAGGTCAACATTCCTCTTCTCTTGTTCTGTATGGCCCGACGAAGCTTCTTTAGGGTCTCCCAATAGCGGTTGGCGTTAATTGTTTCACCTTGAGGCAAAAAATCAATCAGGAGAATTCCTTTTTGATCCCAGAAAACAGAAGCCATGATTTTCCTGGTTGATTTCTCGACTTTGAATTTTTTGGCACTTGGGGAGGTGGGGTGTTTCCATTGCATGGACTGTCTTTTGTTTTCTGGAGTGTAGTGTGACACCCAGGTTTCGTCTCCAGTGACGATAGACTTCAGGAATGCGTCCCCAATCACTCCGCACACAACAACTCGAGAGGGAACGGGGATCGAGGTGGGGGGACGCGACATGGAGGGCTCCATTTCAACTACCTGCCCTGACGTTGGTAAGTGACCGACTGAGGTCACCCACCTCTCATTCTATTCCCCCACCTCTCCTCTTTCGAGCGGTGTTACCAGATTTGGCAAAAGCCACTCCTACCACCCAATAGATCAAAATGGAACTTATTTTCTGGACAACCCTCGTTCCTTGAAACGTGGTGGTTATCATGTCTTTCGTTGTAGTTGATAACTTGTAAAAATAAGAATTGTATTTGTAACAAATGAATAATTATTATAACATTTAAATTTTTTTTAAATATAAAAAAATAGGTAGGTACTTACTGCGTGTAAACAATAACTAATCGTCATCGATAGACATCCTTGACAACAAATTGGAGATCACAGACCAAATCTATTAAAAGTTTTAAGCTGTTTGTTTAGTATTGTTTATCACACACCTTAAAATGGGTATTTGCTGATTTTTGCGAGTAATACTCATAATCCTGGTGGAGTGATTTTTCCAAGGGATGAAACCTTGAGAAAGCAGTGAAACGTGGCGATCCGCTAGGAAAAGGGTTTGTTTTTATACATTACAAGAATGTGCTGTAGTCATGTGCTGTATGTCCAATTTCATGCAGGGAAGTTATATACAGGCCGGGAGGGTTGTATACAGTTTTAGTGACACAAAGTCGAAAACAATCTTAGAAGTGAAAGAAGTTTTCTTTAGAGTGAATTAAAAAATATATGTTATTGGACAAAAAAGTCACAAATTAGTAGTAGAATCGAACCCCAGCTAGTGGTGTGCTCGAAACTGCGACACCTTGTATAGCGTACTGTAAAGTATTACTTCACCTGTACCAATGCCTTCGTCTTTTGGTGCTGTTATAATCTGATAGATTTGTATCACACCTTTACTCTCAACTTTATTCTTCAGTTCCCCATTCACCTACTGAATGCTCAAGCGCAAGCCAACAACCCTCTTGTGGACTCACTGCCAGCCACCCCTGCCCCACCGATGGTTGCCCAGGTCATCCCCCACCATCTCAACCCAGTACAGGAGAACTCGGTAAGTATTTGCTTGTTAGTTGTCTGCCCGGAATTCCGTTTTCATCATAGAACTTGATTGAATGTCGTATGTGCATGTTTCCACCCTTCAGAAATACCAGTTTCCTGCTACATCAACCTAAAGTCAACCTGTTCACTCCAGTACCTATACTAACTAAACATAACCATCTCTTGAAAACCATCTATACATCTATGGTGGTGGTCTTAGATAGATCTGTACATCTATGGCTGGGTAGGTATTTGATTCTCTGAAGTCTAAGAAGATGCTGGTAGCCGTCAAATTGAGAATTTCTTTAGTCACATTTCACTGGCTAACACTAGTTTACCAATTACAATGTGCTACCTACCGTAAAAATAAGACAGGAAAGTGTTGCATCCGCTCCCAACTAACAGCAAGCAAATTCAACGAATGTTTGAATTATTCCAAAATCGGACATCTTTTATTCGTGGACTCAGGGCATATCTCTTATTATTTATTTGAAAATGAAATGAAATACGGCTAATGTTCCATAAATTTCTTTTTTTTTTTTTTTTTTCGAATTGTGTTTCAACATAACTTTGGTGTGGTGAAAAATAAGAACTCTACCAACTTACCTGATACCGATAAAGTACATCAACTTGGATAGGTTGTTCCTCACCTAAACTACAAAAATACTTTCTTCTTTACCATTTTCAATACTCAAGGGTGAGGAGGTAAATTACTTTTATTTTATTTTCATTTTTTAATTTATTTATATTTTTATTCTTTTTTTTTATTTTTTTATTTTTATAAAGTTCATTATGTCTACTGATCTATTCCTCCTTCCGCTAATTTACAACAGTAGTGTTGAATTATCTAGAAAAAAAACATATTTTGAGACATAATGTTCAGAAATGTTCAAACATCAGTTTTGAACTTTTAGAAAATCTTGATTCGTATCAAACGAAGTTTCTTCTGTCACTCAAAAGTGATCAAATTTCACTAACACTTCTGTTTTGTTATGCACCAGTAAAATAACTCTCTCAGTCGAGAGAGTTATTGATCACGAGGTTTGATCACAAATTCCTGTCGAGGTATCAAATATTTTTGGGCCCGGTACAGTGGCGCAGTCGAAATAGGATCCGAAATCATACAAAACAATAATTAATTGAATCCCTCTCGAGCCAAAATACTGTCAACATCACATTTCCTGTTGTTAGCAACTTTCACTTCCTCACTCACTTGAGTCAAAACACACCATGACAATGACCTCGCTCAACTGCGTACTTGTACAGGGTGCGGCAGAGAGAAAGGGCAGTTTTAAAAAAATCATAAAATAGTTAATTTTTACTCAAACACAAATTTATTGATGCAATCAGGTTCCCAAGGAAAAAGCATTTGAGACAGTCAAGTGTGAAAAATCACATCAGGCATGTGTTGGCCGAAATTTTTGATGCAGTGCTGGAGGTGTTCTTGGGCGTACTCTCCAACATAGCTCTCTCAACTTGGGCGACTTCCACGCGAATTGCGTCCTTCAATTCGTCCAGAGTTCGGGGCTTGTTCTTGTATACTCTAGCCTTGAGGTGTCCCCATAAGAAATAATCGCATATGGTTAAATCTGGGGACCGAGGAGGCCAATGAATATCGCCAAACCTGGAAACAAGGGGACCAGGGAAGAGAGGGCGAATAACGTCCATTGATGCTCTGGCTGTGTGGGCGGTCGCCCCATTCTGCTGGAACCACACACTTTGGGTTGGAACACGTCACCGTCGTAATTCAGGGAAAAAGAAGTTGGTGATCATTTCATCGTAGCGCTATGTTGGAGAGAGTCTACGCGAACTTCCAAGAACGCCTCCAGCACAGCATCAACAATTTTGGCCACCACATGCCTGATGTGATTTTTCACACTTGACTGTCTCAAATGCTGTTTCCTTGTGAAGCTGGTTGCATCAATAAATTTGTTTTTGAGTAAAAATTAACTATTTTATGATTTTTTTAAAACCGTCCATCCTCTCTGCCGCACCCTGTACCAGTGAGCATCTGCTGAGCCAGCGGCCTGCAGTTTCACTTCGTCATTCGTCCGAACCCAAATCAGCCGAGACAGCTGGTATTTGACTCCGGGGAAATGTTACGCTCCAGGAAAGTAACTCCCACAGTCGATGAGGTTTGATCACCCTGGCCTCATAGCCGTTACAGTTTTTAGTAAGCTTTCCAACGTTATAATCAATTTAATTGTTACTCTGACTGAAAATTGCATTTGCAGGTTAGAAAACATACATTTTTCAATAGGGATGTAGAAAGATACGTAGGTACCTAGCGATTAGCACCACACAGCAAGTTTTGGAAAGTCCTTGTTTAAATTTCCAACATGAAGAGTGGATGCAAGAACTTGGTATGTAGTAAAGGTTTTTTTTAAAGAGGTACCACCAGTAGACCTGCTCCCTTAGACTTTTGTATACTGAGCGTATTGAAACTTGCCCTCTTCACTGCTTTTGTCATTAGTATATTCGTCCATGTTTGGTTATTTGTTGACTATTTCCATACGTAAATTATTATTTGAATACTTGAATTGGGTCAGGAATTATCCTCATATAACTACTAATTACACAATAGGTAGTAATAGTAAGGTATTAGGTACTAAACATGTTTTGAAAAAAACAAGAAGGCAACTAGAGGTCCAAAAATAAAGTGCCATGTTCTTTCAATCTCTAAGAAGAGCGCTTTTGATCCTTCTCTCATATCACCTCTTCTCATAATTTTCTCATCACTTTTTCGTTATGAGTAGTCCAGTTAAGTCTTTTGGATTAATTTAGCCATTGAGAAAAGATGATTAGGGACATCCTGAAATGGAGAAAGATGGGTGAGGGCGGTTTACCTGAATCATCTTTCCAATGTCTAACTAACGAAAAAGGACGTTGACTGCCCCTGTAACTAGAGGCCTAACCTTCTCCAGGTCCAAGTGCAAATGCATAAAAGTGCCTTAACCCACTCACCAAAATAGGCAGTGTCTAGGATCCTTCCATAGTTGCTTTTCTTAACCACCAAGCCACAGGAATTACGTTAATAGTAACCCTACAGTCGCTTTATGTATTTTACAATGTTATCACATTCACCGCGTAGCCGTTTTTCTGAGTCCCCACTCCCAACGGTTTTTTTCCCCTTGAAATTTGATTATGATGGTCTTATTTGGTCCTTAGAAGCTATCTATAATGAGCTGCAAAAGAATTCCGTCTCGGAGTCCATTATTTGGAGGTGGGATCGATCAATGCCACCCGTAATGAGTATACAATGCTAGGCAACCCGCACTACCGGCATGCCGTGCGGTCTCAGGTGTCCTCTTTGCACGCTCCATTTTTTGACAATTTCTTGGCCTAAGGCACGCCCACTCATTTTATCTACAAAATGAGAACTTGAATATTAGTTTTATACAAGTAATAGATAAAAACGAAATTACGTAGACAACATAAGACCATCCTTCATCATAGGTAGGTAGAAGGTTTATTAGGCTGCCTTGCATTTTTCAGTTGGTTAGGTTAAGTTTTATTTGTTTTCTTCTGCTAAAAATTCAAATAGGAGCTACTTTAGCGTTGGTTGATTTGTAAATGAATATCAATACGAAATAATTGCACAATAATAAACACTTACGTTGATTATTTGGAATTTGGCTTACACAACTTTTCCAACAGCTGAGCGACTGTGTCTTCTAAACAAACAGAACTGGCGGGCTGCCAAGTTCTTACTGAAGGGAATGAAAGGCCACTCACAGCACCACACTTCCCCACTCCCCTCCTCTCCACCATCAAAGGCGGGGAAATCACCCTACAGAGATGGCATCAATCGATGCCATCTGCTTTGATCTTGTTAAACTGAGCGGTACCAGCGCTCCCAGAGTAGATCTAAGAAACCTGGCAAATTTATATTTCAACGTTGTCAAGACGTCAACACACCACCAACATTAATCCAAAACTGGAATTCGATTAGTGACAAAAGGTATGGGGAAATCGACCCCCAAACTCATCAGTCCAAGAAAGTTGCAAGAAAAACCACTATTTCCTGCTTTTTTTTTTATTCCATGTGTTTCAACCTGTAAACCCAGTTTTCAGTCAAAATCTTAAAAGTATAAACTAATTTGATTACACTGTTGAAAAGCATATTAAAAACAGAATTTTATATGAAATTTATACATTTTTTAGTGTCAGGAAAAACTTTGTTTGATACAAATATACACTTTCTTTCTAAAGAAAGAAAAACACAAAGCTGGAAATTATAAATCGGGCCATTGTCGAGAGGAACTATTTTGTAGCATTTGACATGGGGAAGTGCATCCCATCATAGCGATCTGCTGATTGAAAAAGTGCCCCCTCGTTCCTCTCCATTGCAGTATTCAGACAAGGGCTGTTGTGAAGTTTTTATTTAATTATATTTTATTTACTTATTTTTTTGTTTAATTGTTTACTCAAAACCTGTCACCCTGAGCAACGCATGGGGGGAATCATCCAGTTCTTGGCATAATTGCAAACCTCTCTTGAATTTGCTCTATTCACTGACTAATGCATGTTTGAAAATGAAAATCTTGACTACGTTAGCCAAATACTTCTTTCGAACCAGTTCATTATTAAGAAATAATAGATTTTGTGTCTAACATTAAAATATTGAAATTGACGTGATAAAACATTGACTGTGTTTTTATGCACTGTAATGCAGTATCCTCCCCTCCATTATCATGGAAATCGTAAAATGTGTTGTTGGACAATGATGATCCGTGAAAATTCTGATTTGTAGTAATATTCTTAAAACCTATTCCTCTATCCATATACTGATACTTCCTTCCCCCCGCCTGTTCTATCGTTTATCCATCGCACCTATTAGCAATTTTTCCTGGGTTAGACTAATCTGTTTAGTATGTTTCTTCTGGAATTAAGGAGGACAAAAGAAAAGAAGAGTGCTTCTAAGATCAATTCTCAATAGACCATAGTATGCATAGTGGCCAGTGAGGCGTGAAGCAGCCCTGCTCAGTTTGTCTTTTGATTTCAAGGAGCCCTATGAAATCTCTCTGAACAATATAAAAACCAGTCTGGACATTGCTCGACTACTGGGGTGAATGTAAACTGTCAGCCGCCGCACAAAAAAGTTGACAACTGCCACCCCTACCTCAAGTGACAACTTTTACTGGTTTGACAACTGCCCCCTTACCCTAAGTGACAACTTTTACCCGTTTGACAACTGCTACCCCTACCCAACTGCGCCCTAATGCCACCTTTGCCTGCACCTTACCAATCTTAGTTAAGGATAATTAGAATAAATTCTAACTGAGTTGGATTGGAAGGTTATAATATAATCAATGGCAACAACGAATCAAAAACAAAAATATTCGGGTGGGGAGATGCGAAATTCGATTCAGAATGAGAGTGAAATGACTCGCAAGCAGTCGTTGTCCATACAGTTTCATGCGTTTTAGAGGACCATACCGTTGGTGGGAACAATGCGGTATCAGATACATCATTTTTGTGTAAATAAACTGCACTCCCTCCCACCCACTCATAAAACCCTTCACAGACAGACTGCGCATCTACATAGGGGAAACCGAAAGATGAGTGAAGCCATTTCCCCACCTCAGTCCTCGTCTTTGTAAGAAATGACAAGGGTCAGATTCTGAATTTTGCGGTACCTGAAACACATCCCCATACTCTGTTATTGACTGGATTTACCGTTGAGTTTTATCCACGATTGCGCAAGATGACATTTGCTAACATAAAGCGATGTATCCTTCCAGACGGTGTATCTGCTTGGGTGGCAGTTGACAAACAATGAAATCGGTCGATGAGAAAACCCGGGTGGCACTTATCACACTCTGATCCAAAGGTGAAAGTGAAAGTTGTCGGTCGGGTGGCAGTTGATCATTGCCCGACTACTGTTGGAATTTTCTGTGGTATTTTTAACGATATTCAAGTGTTTTCAGAGCCCTTTGATCTTGATTGTGGGGTTGAAGGAAATCGGCTGTACTTTGTGTGTTGTATAGTAAAAGCATTATGGCTCGTAAGTTTCATCTACATCATTTGTTAGGGTGAAAAGTTTTTTAAAAAATGGTGAAACCTTTTATTCCCAGTCCGTTCTGATTTTTGTAAATTCTTATCAATGAATAAAGTACTAATTTGTTGAAGTGCTTTGCTGTTTTTGATGTATTACTTGGCATTGCTATAAACAGGAATTCATTTCTATCCTTGGAGAACAGATTCCTCATTGCCAACTACTGAGTTACCGACAGGAAGACATGAGAAAGTTCCCAATTAATATTCTGCCAAATAATTACAAATTTTTTCTCGTTCCTTTAGTGCATTGAGAAAATAGTGTGTCTGTAAAAACTGGAGAAGTGATTTCTTCTAATCTCCTGGAACAATATTTTGTAAAATCCTTTTTGCGGGTTTTGTCATCAATTTACCCATCAGTAGGGTGCTTCTAGCTTGCGAAGATGGATTTTATTGGCTGTTATTATTGGCAACACTGATCAACATGTCGTATTTGAGGAAGATGTTTGAAACTCCAGTCTCGTGTATGGTTTGGTTAGAATATTAGTGAATGATTCAAATCGTTCCAGTATTTTTATTACTGCTATTTCCTTAGGTTGGATGATTTGCTTCAAGCAAGTGCTTCAAACATTATTATTTCAGTTTTATGTGTTCATTTTTGTCACTATTAGAAGGGATTTTTCTCAGGATTTTCAGAGTTTGTTCACGCATATCCAAACCAAACTAGAGCTTAGAAACACACTCCTTAGCCTGAATTTTTTTAAATCCAGAAGTTTAGGGCGGGTGTCAAGTCATGTAGGGAGACAGTTTCCATTTCATTAATAATTTTAAACTATGTAAATTAAGTTTTTTTCTGAAATATAATCTATCTAAACCCCGCTCCCTTCATTAAACTGGTTTTAAACCCCCGCCACCCAGTAACAGATCATTATTAACACTTTCAAAGAATGTTCGAATACGTGTTTTATGTTATATTCGGATAAGATTTCTTCCTCCCCCGATGTAGAACAAAATCCCTGGTGTTAGAAAATTATTATTCCAAAAATATGAAAGACTATGCGTACATGTTGCAAGGAGTGGTCACAATAATAGGTAGTAGAGGCTAAATAACATAGAAAACTTGGTATTCCTCTTTTTTTCTTTTCTTAAAAATATTCAACTCCAAAATGCGCCAAAAGTTAGAAATGACCTTCGTCAAAATCAATTTTTTTTTTTTTTTTTTTCCTTGAGGCATGGAACATGCTTTAGCCTTGAGCTAACTGCCCGAAAACGTTACGCGGAAGTGTCATGAAATTTTCTTACGATTTTCATGTGGTTACAAACTAAACTACGAACTAAATAACTCGCGACGAATTTGTGGAAACCCATTTCAAAACGAAGTTCGTGAAAAACGTTGTCTATTTCCACGAAAAATAAAGAGTTATAATGTTAAATCGATTTCGACGGTTAGGCCATCATCAGTGATCTTGAAGAGGACTGGATCTCTTCAGCACAAAGTGTCTTTGCGGCTGATGGTCCATTCGAAGCCTCAACGGAAAATGCCAAATCCCGAATCGCTGGAGTTCCAAGGGAGAAAGATGGGTTGTGCCTTTCTCAAGAAGAGAGTTACTGTTTGTTACTGATGATGGCCTAACCGTCGAAATCAATTCAATTATAACTCTTTATTTTTCGTGGAAATAGACAAAGTTTTTTACTAACTTCCGTTTTTACCAAGCCGTTGCTGGGGAAATGAAACTTCTTTAGTTTTCATCGGACAAAAATCGTACTCCATTCGTTGGAAAGCTCTCGATTTATCACGCATTCCTTTCGTACTTGTTCTTTTATTTATGCCGTAGTTTTATATTTATTTATGTTATAAATAAATATAGTAAAGAATGGCGCTTGTTTTGTTCTCTCTTGGTTGAGAAGTTAATCTTGGTTATAGTAATATTGTAGATGCGCACCATAACAGAAAATTACATAGGTACCTAGTAATTTCGATTAGTAAAATATTTATGTC
The DNA here is from genome assembly GCA_030762985.1 of Adelphocoris suturalis. Taxonomy (NCBI): domain Eukaryota; kingdom Metazoa; phylum Arthropoda; class Insecta; order Hemiptera; family Miridae; genus Adelphocoris; species Adelphocoris suturalis. The sequence continues at coordinate 113,358,749 of CM061043.1, forward strand.
GTAGTTTCAGCGGGAAGGAAGCATGTTCCATGTTTTTTAGCCGAAGGCTCAATGCGGAAAGCAACTGAGGGGTCCAGGGGGGCGAAGCCCCCCCCCCCTTTTTTTTTTTTTTTTTTTTTTTTTTTTTTTTTTTTTTTTTTTTTTTTTTTTTTTTTTTTTTTTTTTTTTTTTTTTTTATCAAAGGACATCTTTCTGTTGAAATAGTATCCTGTTTTGAGTATTTTCAGTCAAATCGGCAATCCAGCATCTTAGAGGCGTCCCTCCATTCTTCCTCCTCCTTCCTTCGTCTCGTTCCCTCAATCCTACTTCTTCTTCTTATCAACGTCGATCCTGGTCTTCTTCCTTATCATCGTCGATCCCGGCCAATCCTCGACTTGTCCAACCCTTAAGGGATCAGCACATTAGCCCGCCAACTAACCCGAATTTTACGTCAGACAAATGCAGATTGAGTTTGTGTAAGTGGACCTGTGTCCTTCATAGGTTGACTCAGACTTGATGATGGAAGATTCCTTGGACGGCCCACCGCCTTCCGTTGGAAGTGTTGACGTTCCTCCAACCGTCGTTAGCACTCCTACCACTAGTACCAAAAAGGTAAATATCGCCCCTTCTTAATATACCACAATGTTACTATTCTCATAATATAAGTCATGTCAAAAGCAGGAAATTGTATTTCTTAGTCCTCTGCTTGGTCCTTGTCACCTGACTTTTTTTTCTTTGTGTGATCGATCAACGTTTTTATATAATTCCAGTTTATTTATAAATTATTCAAGTATGAATATCCCTGTATGTTTCTTGAATATTATTGTAGATGTGTTAGATTTAGAGAATTGTTTGATTCAATTATTAGTATCATGAATGATGATTTTTATTATTTTTACAAATTTGTGTTTGCTTTGGATTGCTTTGTTTTGCTTCTGATTTTCAATTGACAAGCTATGCAAGTGCAACCAAATTGAATTATCTTCGTGTCTATTGATAATCACACATTCTGATCATTTTTATTGAAACTAGAATCAGATTTAAGCTTTATATTCATTGCCCGTCGTTAATAACCAACAACTCATCAACTGATTCAATTTATGGAAGTTATTTTTCTACATCTTTAAAGTAGGAAATGAATGTGTTTCTATCTCTGCTGTTTTCTTGTGGGCCTGTCAACATTCACCAACCATGAATGTTCAATAGATACCTGCCTAATGTGAAAATTTAATCTAATTTATAAAGAGGTACAGAAAATCGAGTGTCTTCCCCACTAAAAGCTGGGCTCTCTCATGAAGTCATAAATTTAGCTCACCTAACTGCCGCTAGCGCTAATAGCAAGCCTGACTTGTCAACATTTCTAAGGCCCAGTTCCACCAACTGGAGGTTTCCTTGGATTAACCCAGGATCGTAAATTTTCTCACTAAAACTGTGAAATGACCGTTCCAATAAAGCTTGACCCGAGATCTTGTGATAAAGTGAGAATTAAGGGAATTAGTTTCGTGACAATCCCTCAAAGAGAATATTTATGTAGGGAAAGAGCGGACCACCCACTCCATTGACTGGGTGCTTTTTTAAATCGTTTTTGTCTATTTAAGGGGACCACTTATTTCCTGCTGGACTTCATAGTGGAAGAACTTACGTACCAAAAAAACAGCAGTCAACAAGTTTTAAAGGATCAGTCTGAAATGATAACCTACAAGAATATTGCTTCTTGCCGCTATAAACGAAGTTAGGAGCATCTGGAAACCGAGACTGAGAAACGCCGCCAGCACATTCTCCTGAGAATGTTGTGACTTACTTGCCGGAACTCGTCAGCCTCTTTTCCTTGCCCTTTCAACTGGCAAGAAAAGGCTGCTGTGCTTCCCTCACCGATTTTATTCTAAATTTGACTGTTTATTCTAGAATCAAATTAAGTCCTTACGCATTTGGTTGTTCCTTAGAAAGACCTCAGGAATCAATTCTTTATGTAAAATTATAGAGGACCTTTTCCGTTATCGTCCCGTCTGGCCCTCAGCTATCCACCGTTATCATTCTGCCACCCAGAGTAGGTACCTACCTAATTATTATATTGCAGAGAAACAGTATATTATTATGTTACCAAAAATACCCGAAATTCGCCAAAACTAGTTTTAACTAATCATAACTAGTTTAAGCTCGTCTACGATCACTCCTGCAGAGATTTTACATGGAACAGTTTTTAGCATAGATCAGTGGTTTGGATGCTCGCATCTCAAAAGTGCATAACATCAAGTAGTCAATCCCTTAGTAAAAAATCACTTTAGTTGGACGTATAGATTAGTATCAGGGTGGCGGAACGATAACAGTGGGGGGGGCCTGGAGGGACGATAACGGAAAAGGTCCAATATACATCAGTTGGACAAATAAATCAGAATGTTGTGTAGTTTGGTGATCTAGATGCTTGCAAGCTCGCATCTCAAAAAATAAAAAACTTCCTAAATCAATGCTTTTAGTAAAATACAGATTAGTTGAACAAATAGACCGGAAATACGATTAAAAGTATGTTACCAAGATTGAAAAACGACGCAAAAATTACTACTCAATTACTGTACTTAGCGGCTGAGCTGGGGATGGGCTTCGGTAGTGCGGGGTCCGACTGTATGCTTTTTTGAACGTCTCGAGCGCTAGCGGCGTTTCTCAGACTCTGTTTCGAGACACTGCTAACGGAGTTTGCTGCCAAACTGAACTTTACCTGCTGTTATTCACTAATTATTGGTCTGAGACAGCCACTCAGGTGCTAACTAATTGATCCAACTAATCGGTTAATTTGTGAAGACAAATTTATGGTGGAATGATCAAAACAGTAAGTTTATGGTCCCATGGTTGCTCTCTAGATCCTGTGTTACAAAACTCGAGAGTTAACCTACCTGCTTGAACTCTTTTTTATTATTAATAAATCAGCCCAAAATATCATGTGGACTTGTAAGCACAACAACTTTAACTTCTTGTTTTCAAAATTAATGCTCATTTTTAACCGAAAAAAATGTTTTTTCTAAAGTGGGCAATTTCGTGTACTAAATTATATTCCTTCAACTGAAATATCTACCGAGCGCTTTATAAAAATGTGCAATATGGGTGATTGGAAGTAGCTGAAACAGTGGTGTAAAGAGAGCTGAATGACATCATAAGGAACAATCTCACGCTGGCGTCTGACTATGGGCGAGAGGAGGGGGGGGGGGGGGGCTCAATTTTCGTTCACCAATGACGACAATTCAGTTTATTTTAATAGGCTTTCCAAACCATTGCAGTCGGGAGTTTTCAAGGGTGCAGAATTCGATTCTTAGATCAAAAACGAGAAATTCCAAATCACGAAAGTTGCCCATCAATGCAGGGAAAAGAGAGCCATTTTGTATTACAAGTAAGTTCCCATCAGGTTCAAGGTTTTAGTTTTTTATCCATTCAGGGAAAGATAAACACCCCTACATGAATAAACAGAAAGAAAAAAGAAACGGCGTATGTTGCAGCTAGCAGCAATAAAGGGCAGGTAGTTTGATCTCGCGCATCTCCAACGTTTAATGACACCAATCGCTTTGCCGCTTGCAGATTTTGTCGGCAAGTTCTTCGGGTAGCATTTTTTCGCAGCAAATACCGATCTCATACTGCTTTCTTAACGCCCAACGGTTAGGTATTTATTTACTGTGCTCCACAGTGGACTTTTTGGTGTCAGCGAGTATCGTTGGGTCATGACAAGTTGTCTAGAAAAAATAATTTAAATTTATCTTATAAAAATTAAATTGTGATAAGGATGCCACTGCATTTTATTTTTGCTCAGATATACTAAAATGAAATTCAAAAAAACTTGAAAAGAGGGGAAATAATTTCAAGAATGAAGTACATCTTCCAATGATTTCCCTTCATTTGTCTTTACGACATATGGGTTCCATGAACTTTTTTTTCTAGTTTTAGTTGTTTGATATCTGATCAATGAAGAATGCTTTATTATCAAGCTCAGTTTAATGAATCTGTCATTATATCAGAGACATTATACCTGAACGGATGAAACAATATAAGAGAATAGAATCATGTATTTGAATTTATAGTATCTTGAGTAAAGTTGTTGATTCTGTGATTGAAATCTTGTGGTTGAACTCTCTCATTCACACAATAACTTTCATCAGCATAGCTAAAATTTATAAGGAATTTAGGTGCGCCCCCCCCCCCCCCCCCCCCCCCCAGAGGTGCAATGGGGGCCTAAATCCTCATAAATCAGATAGAGGAGGTAACAGGCATCCCGTCAGAGAGATACCACCCCTACTAATAGCTTTTAATGAGCCATGTTCGGGGAAGTTTAGTTTTCCAGTCGCCTGGAATTCCATCCAACGCCAAACCCAGCTTCAAAAAAAAACCTGGTAATTGACATATAGCAATACTCAGGTGGCATGAAATTTAAATAATATAAAATGAATTTGCCCAACTTAGGGAACTTAAAGTGTGCACTAACCTGGTAATTGACATTATAGCAATACTCAGGTGGCATAAAATTGAAAGAAAATATGGTATATAAAATATAAAAGGGGAATAAAAGAGAAATTATAAGTCAAAGACCAATGAAATTATTTATATACCAAAGGGTGATAATGGGAATTCCTTCTGGAACCCTGGGCCATGTTTCTTCTGAAACATTAACGCCCCAAAAATAGTGGATTGGACTACTAGGTGTCAGCCGTGCATAATCCAAACCACGCTCTGCTACCATATAAGGAATTTAGGTGCCCCCCCCCCCCCCCCCCGAGGTTCAATGGGGGCCTAAATCCTCATAAATCAGACAGAGGAGGTAACAGGCATCCCGTTATCACCCCTACTAATAGCTTTTAATGAGCCATGTTCGGGGAAGGTTAGTTTTCCAGTCGCCTGGAATTCCATCCAACGCCAAACCCAGCTTCGAAAATGATCGAGAACAGCCCGCAGTGCCCATTGATTCATCAATGGGACGCCGACAGCGCTATCTCTGGTGCTCTGACGGGAGCTTGATAGACCTCTCAGGAGGTAACTCTGTTACAAATTTGAAGCCCTTATCATTAAAGCCGAAATTAGGTTTCAATATTATCATGTGTGTCTCTTTGCTTTGTTTTTCGTGCATTTTTGCTTTCAACTCGTCAGTTTTTAAATCAATTGAACATGTTAAGTATGAAAATTTGGTTCAGCTGAACCAAAAACCAGCAGTTGATTGAATCATTGAACCTGCTATCTATTGATATCTTCTTTTTTAAATCACAAATCATATGTTTATTAATGTTGTTCTTTCTTATAGATGATTAATTAAATGTAGGTTTTGGTCGTGTGCTGTGACCTTGACGGTTTCTCCAGATTTTACAGCAAAATTTTACGGAGGTCAACTTAGGTTGTCACATCCCCTCTTCTACCTCTTTCCGGGTATCTACAGGGGGGTGTGAGGGAGAGGGGGACTGCAGGCCAAGGGTCCCATTATGCAGCCCTACTCTTTCTGAGCACTTCTCAGAGAAACCGGCAAGGTTACATTCCACGACATAAGCCGTCCATTCAAACAGTTCTAACTTACAAAGTTCATGTTTTGAAAATTTTAAATGTATATTTTAATTTATTTGTTTATTTCAGTCAAAAGCATCTGGAAAGAAGTCCTTGGTCACTGGGTACATTCTTTACTCTGGTGACATCAGGAAATCTATTACTCTCAGCAACCCTGAGTGCAATTTTGGCGAAGTCAGTAAAATTGTAGGAAACGAGGTGATTAATCTTCTCTACCTAATTTTTTTTCACACAGTTGAATATTGACCGCATAGTTGAATCATGAATAGTAATTTGCGTAATAATTGTTTCTCTACTTACTACAAGAAAGTGCTTTTCAGTTTCCATTTTGTTTAGAATTTTTGTAGTTGTATTGTCTCAAAATCGAATTGGAGTCTGATTTTGGTCACTCAGATCCCATTTAACTTAATTATCAGTTATTCCTACTAAATCCACTTTCACCAAAAACTTGATGGAGTTCAAATTCGATAAGATTGGAAATTAACGGATATTACAGCTCACCGTCTTTCCTCTGTGTGCTTCACAAGTTTAAACTCTTATTGAAGTGGCTCGAGTTTAAACACTCAAAATCCAACCAGTTACACTTTCTCATTTCTGTTAGCCGTGATATCAATATGGACGGATAGCTTTTATGTGCGGTTGTTATTTCTATTAGTCAAAATGAATTTTCGCGAGTTGGTATTTAGAATAAATCATAATTGTTTGAATCCAGTGTAACACACCCGCTCCTCTTAATATGATCCCTGGCATTTTTTCATTTAACATAACAAGGAACAAACCTCACTCTTTAATAAAACAACGCATTACTAAATTGGAGTCGAAATTGCCTCATCACACACACACCCTGACACCATTTAGCAGCAAAGCACAAGGATAGGAGAGAAATATTTATGTATGATTGATGATGATAATGATGATAGCACATTATAATAGGATGACGAATAGCATGCCTTTATAGTGTACCTACGCTATTGATTAGAAACTAGATACGGATAATTAGAATATAGTTACAAAACTTCCCAATTTTGGGCTTAAATTTATGATAAATGTTGTTATGTGTGGTAAATGGTGTTATGATAAAGGTTAGGTTACCGGTTACCGATCACGGTACGACTCTCTCACGAGTGTTCCCGTAATTGTTCGCGTTGTGTTGATATTTCTCAGGAAAATCTTCTACCATTCAGCTGATTAATGTACCATGTAGTGTCTTATAACTGAAACCTATTACATCTCGGTTTTCTATACGCTTTATTTGTTCGAAACCTAAACACGCTGTGTACAGGTTATCCTCACTGCAGGATGGATCTATCCAATGAAATGCAATTTGTTGATAGACGCCCTCGTCGGAATCGATATGTGAGTATTAATAATTCTGACGACGATCCAATTGATCTAAGAAACAGCTTTAACACAAGTTGGCAAAAAATTGACGGCATGGCCAATGTAAACAATACATCTGCTATGCGAAACTTGGACAGCTCACTAACCGAGGAACCCGACACGCATGAATTAATTACACGTCTCACAAAACAGCAACAACTTATATTAGAGGTCCTTACCTACCTTCAGTCGAAACCCCAGACTCCTTGCAATGCACAGTTGGAAAATCAGGCCTTACAAACTCGTATTGAGACCCTAGAGGCCAAAATTGTGGTTCTTGAAGCACGATTAGAGTCTATCTTCTCCACACATAAACCCATAAATGTTATTGGAGTGGAGGAGCCACCCTCACCGACAGCTCCTACAACCATTTCGTCGTGCGATCTAACGAAATTTGCCCAGATACAGCCGAAATTCGCGAATTTATTAACTGATCTTCCTGCTAACGGACCGGACTCCGGCGATTGTGATAAGATTGATAAGCCCGACTTCCTTGGAGACACCTCTCCGTTCATTACGGTGCTCCATTCAGAAGATGCACCTTCCAAACCCGGAATACATGATGGCAATGCGGGTTTATCTACCCTTCAACCTTCAGGCGTCCAATTAAGTTCTGAAAATCTTCTTCCATCCTGCACGGTTTCGCAGCTTTCTTGGGCCGAAATTACTAAACGTGGTCCTGTAGCTAAGGGTATCTCTGAAGGGCCCATACATCCCAACCAATCTCAGGCCATTACTGAACAAAATCATTCTTCCTTGCTTACTAATTCTAAGAGAATTGTGTCTCCCGAATTGGATACAACAGCACGGGTAAATCGGGAATTACACTCCCAAACATTGCGTCGTTCTGATCATTTGGTTTTCACTGCTGCTACATTCTCCCATGGGGAAACTAAGAAGAATGGTCACAAAGACCGCCGTGGACGACGAAATGGAATTGTGGGCAGTGGAAATGTTGACAGTGGTTCTTTGCTTTCCGCTGGGATCAGAAGAAGCTGGTTTTTCGTTGGTAAAGTTAAAAAGGATACGTCTGTAGAAGCAGTAAATACATATCTAACTTCCAAATTGCCGGAGGCCGAATGGACAGTCGAGAATCTCAACAGTAAAGGTTTCTACGAAAGTTTTAAAGTTGGTTTGAACGGTGGTTTTCGTGATCAGGTCATGGTGCCTGAGTTTTGGCCTTCTGGCTTGATCATCAAACGTTTTTTATTCCGAAGAGCGGAGGGACAGATGCTCACGTAGATAATCTTTCCCTTCCGCTAATCCCACATTCGGCTTCATCATCTTGCATATTTTTTCAGAATGTCAATGGCTTATCAGAGACCAAAATCACTGGTCTAAATCTCCACCTATCCAACTTTCCAGAAATTAATTTTGTATGCTTAACCGAGCACTGGCTATGTTTACCCGAGTTGGAACTGGTCCAGCTGGATGACTTCAATCTTCACTCTCATTTCTGTCGTTCCAAAGGCGAGCACGGAGGGTCAGCAATATTTGTTCGGAGCCGTATTCCGGTGACAAATAGACCTGACATTGTCCAGTTATCAGTATCTCGTAACTTCGAGTGTGCTGCAATCGAGTTTGTGCCATCGAATTCCCCTCCGACTATTATTTGCTCAATATATCGCCCTAGCGGATCCTTGCCAGCACCTTTCCTGGAGGCTCTTGAAAGTGTCCTTGAGAAGGCCCGGGGCCGTGGAAACAAGACCCTCTATGTAGCCGGTGACTTCAATATCGACTTGTGCTCTGAGTCAAATCAAAAACTTGAATTTTTGTCCGTGCTGGAGTCCTTTGCTCTCCATCCTACAACATCCAGTGTCACGAGACCAGCCTCTAACACCTGTCTAGATAACATACTAACAAATCAAGCTTCTACAGGCTGTGATGCACTTGTCATGGATAATCACTTGTCAGATCACTCGGCACTCCACCTACATTTGAAATCTCCTGCACCCCTCTGCCCACAAATTCAATACAGGTTTAAACGATTTTTTGGTCGACAGGAGCTTGTTGCTTTCTCCGAGGATCTAATTGCCAATAATTGGTCTGAGATTGCTCTGCTGAAGGACGTTAACGATAAATACAGACACTTCTGGGAGGTATTTCTGGCCCTCTTCGATCACCATTTTCCTATTAAAAGGGTAATTGTTAGAGCAAGGCCGGACCCTTTGAAGAAATTTATCAACAGCTCAGCGGCAATCATCAACTCCCGGCGGGTCCTACGGTCTGCTTACCAGAATATTTCTTGTGGTAACTCGAAGAGTCACTATCGAGGTCTCTTGAAAAAGCATTCGTGCCTGCTTAAGGTAACAACCAGGAATTTCAATGATCTTGCTCTTTCACAGTCATCGAACCCTACAAAGTTGGCATGGAACATTGCAAAGAACAAAAACCAGGTCTCTGAGGTACCTCCGAAATTAATGCACAATGGCTCGTTGATAACTGATCCTTCGACCTTGGCCGAGCTTTTCTCGGACCATTTTGGAAAGTACAGCTCTTCCATTACCCATCATGGATTCCCCGAGCTTCACAAGGCAGCAGCTGCCTTGCAGTGCCGATCCACCAGCTTTTTCCTTGCCCCAGTATCGGCCAATGAAATTATAGAGACTTGCCACAAGCTAAAAAACACTACTGGTAGCCCTGATGGAGTACCCGCTGCTATTTTCAAAAATGTCATAGGAACAATCGCTCCTGTGCTATGTGACATTTTCAATACCTCTTTCAGTACAGGCTGTTTTCCCGACCTCTTGAAGCATGCTCTTGTTACGCCTATTCCAAAAAAAGGTGACTTATTGGATGTAAACAATTACAGGCCAATCAGTTTGTTGAGTTTCCTAGCTAAAGTTCTGGAGAGCTTGATGCTGTCTAGACTTGTAGCATACCTGGACTCCATCAGGTTTTTCAATGATGCCCAACATGGATTTCGGAAAGGGCGGTCAATTGAGACGGCCTTAGCTGAGCTCATTGACTTTGTCTGCTTAAACATAGACAAGGGCCTGTTTGTAGCAGCTTGTATGGCAGACCTCACAAAAGCCTTTGATATTACTTCCCACGATGTCCTGCTTGCAAAGATGGAGAAAATCGGCATTAGAGGAGTGACCAATGACTGGTTTAGGTCCTACCTCACCCAGCGGCCATGGTCTGTACAAATTATGGGAAAATCTGGACCTCATCTGTCTACTAGTAAGTACCTCACGAGATCAGTTCCCCAGGGCAGCCTGATTGCACCCATTCTCTTTCTCATAATGGTTAATGACCTACCTGAAGTGTTGCTTGATAAAAACACACAAGTCATTAACTTTGCAGATGACACGAACTTCATTGTGTCTGCAGTTTCTGAGCAGGAATGCATTCGTCTTGTTCAAGAGAAGTTCATCCTGCTTAAGCAGTGGGCGCTTAACAACCATCTTCTGCTAAACGATAGCAAGACAAATGTAATTCTTTTCAGTGCTCGGGCCCCATCTGTCTCCCCCACGACCATCCTGCTGGGCAACGCTCCTGTAATTACAGCTCTCAGCACCAAATTCCTGGGCACCATTCTTGACTCAACTCTCAGCTTTAAACAACATGCAATGGAGCTCAGGAAGAAACTCAGTTCAGTGTGCTTCTGCCTTCGCAAAATACGCCCAATCACATCTAAGAAGGTGTCACTCATGACCTATCATGGATTGTTTGTTTCACGCGCCAAATTCGGTATTCTCTCATGGGCGTCACAAGCCAACCTTGAGCAAATTTTTGTTATCCAGAAGCGTGCGGTTCGGATTGTTTTGGGCTTGCCACCCAACTCATCCTGCAGAGGTCGCTTCAGGTCTGAGGGTCTTTTGACTCTACCATCGATTTTAATTTTGGAAGCAGTAATTTTCTACCTGAAGCATCGAGATTCGTTTAAAGACGACACCTTGAACCATGAGCATCATACCAGATCCAACCACATCCTTCTGCGCATCCCCCACCATCGTCTAGAATTTTTCAAAAAGAGCACCCACTACATTGTCATAGTAGTTATAAATCATTTTTTCCTCTACATTCAAAAATATGTTATACCGATTAACTCCGCACTTCATTTGTTTCAAAACTCTTTAAAGAAGTTTTTAATTGACAAGGAACTCTATTCGGTCAGTGAATTTTTCAATTTAAGATGAACAGTCTATTCTGCTTGATGTCCTTTTCTGTTAACTTTTTATTGTTTTTATGTCATCAAACAGCATTATCTATTTATCAGCTATGTTATTATTATTATTTTATAAAAAGTTATTTATGTAATATTTTTATCATCTTAGCATAGAGATTTATCTTGCAGCAGAGGAATTTTTTATGATAGGACTCTATGCTGACTTGTTGTTATTTACTGTTATGTGTCTGTGATATTAGGTTTTAGGGTATGTTGTTTTGGAGTGAATGTTATTTATTTGTGTGACTGTGGTATGAGTGTGTTAATGCTGGTGCGTGGCTTGGGTGCTCCGGCCGGCCTGGGGGCGGCCCCCTTGGCGTTTTTTCCGAGTCAGAGTGACCTTTGTCACTTTTTAGGGCTGCCTGTTCAGAAATGGGCAGGTGGCCCCGGGAGCCGCCATGGTGGGTGGGTCCGGTTATTTGGTTTTTAAAATGGAAGCGTGAGTTAACAAATGAGGAGTGGTGGCATCACATATGACTGCGAAGACGTTTTTTATTCGGTGTATGCTCTTCAACTAGATGTTTTTCCCATCTGCAACATTTTATAAATGTTTGAATCCAACAAATATGTATGATAGGAAAATTATCAGAGAATGTTTGTAGAAAATAGCTGTTACAATGGTTTCACATTTGAGAAAATTAAATTTTTCAACATTTTCTTGGTTGAAATTCGTTTTGTAACACTCTGAAACACCCGGATTCAGAATTTTTTCGTACGTAGGTGTATATTTATAAGGGTGCTCATAAACATATGACAATGTGCTTTAAAAAGTCTATGCAAAGTGCATAGGTAGGTAAAACTATGCAGTAAAAGTTTTATTTCTCATAAATTTTATTTTTAACTAAAGCGCTATCATTTTTTTATTTATACCTATTCTTCATATTTTTCCTAGAAAATACACGTAAAACTGAGCTCAGAACTGATTCAATTTCATTCGGAAACGCAGTACCTAGTTATTAAATCCTATTTTGTGTTGATAGTGGAGGAAGTTGTCAGCCAGTGACAAGGCGTCCTGGGAAGAGAAGGCTGCACGGATCAATGAGGAGACAGCAAACAGACCACCGTCGCCAGCTCCGTCACCGGCTCCTCCACCTGCTCCTACGGAAATCGTCTTCGAATGTGCGTGGGACACATGTGACTGGCAGTTTGAGGACAATGCCGATGCTGTTGAGCATGCTGTGAATGATCCAACGGGGCACGTCAACCTGTACTTCCAGTCGCTCATTGCTGCTGGACAGCAAGGTAAGCTTTTATTTTTGTCAATGTAGACGGAGTTAGTAAGTTACGACCCATCCCCTTCTAATGATGGTGGATTGCGGCCCACCGTCCCAAAGAACCGATGGTGAGTTGTGCCCTATATTTCCGAAGGGATTATCCCCTTGAAACAGCCCCTTAGCATAACCCAGGAGACACCACGAGGAGGTTGGCTGATACAGTCTCCCATAAATTTGGTTCCCGTCAAAATAGTGCCAACGACAGTCCAAAAATTTGGGCCGTGTCAAGACGTTTGAAAAGTAGACATGTCAAATACCTAGTTATTGTTTGGTTGGTTTGGTTACGGCAGAAACTTAGAACTCACCAGCTTCACGAACTCGAAGCGACTGATTTTCCCCGTTTGCAGAGGTTTGCAAGAGGCCCAGGGCCATTTCACAATCAAATGGTCCTAGAAAAGACCTAGATTAGAAAAGCATACAGAGATTTTTTGATTTGAGCAACAGATTTTGAACTCCTACTAAGGCCTACTAAGGATTTTGAAGGCCTACTATGGGGGAATATAAGCCACTAGGCCTGAGATTCTTTTCTACAAAATCCCTATGCAGTCAGTCAGTGAAGCATTGAACAAAACACCCATCAAACTTGTCTCGAAGAAGAAAAAAACAGGCGCTCGTCATATTTGAGGGGTTCCATGTAACCACCACAAAAGAACTGATTGAAGTCTTCATCCTCAACAAAATCAGTCATGTCAAACATTTTTTTTTTTTTTTTTTTTCGTGATTTATTTATTGCAACTGAAACATATACATCTCATCTAGCAATATTACATTTCATGTTAGGCTCACTAAGGGGGGAGGTTTACAGCAAAACCTGGCCCATACTTGTATCAAGTACAGTTAAAAGAACACTGGATTACACTTGCACTATTTGCACAGCACAGTTAGGTCCAGAGGTTTATTTCTCTTGAGTCGCCGAAGTTCTCCTTCGTTGTTTAAAACGTTGAGCATCTCCAGGTTCTCGTGTTTGTGGAGGCGATGTTCGTGCTTCCTTGCATATTTGGCGATAATTTCGGTGACCGTTTCTACCCTCAAGTCTCGATGAATATCATCATTCCGCATGAACCAGGGGGCCTGAACTATACTTCTCAGTATTATATTTTGTCGGGTTTGGATTGTTTTAATATTTGATTTTTTCGCACAACCCCAAAGCTGAATCCCATAGGTCCAGATAGGGCGCAGTATCTGTTTGTATATGAGTAATTTATTGTGTAGTGAGAGATGGGAGTTCCTTCCCATCAACCAGTACATCTTTCTGAACTTGATTTTTAGTTCCTGATTCTTTTTTTCAATGTGATATTTCCAGTTAAGTTTGGAATCAAGGTGCATCCCTAAGTATTTTACAGTGTCAGAGTATGGAATTTTATTTGAGTTGATCTCAACTTCTGGGGCTATGATTTTTCTATTAGTAAAGTTGATATGCACTGACTTTGTTTCATTTAGTTTCATTCTCCACATCTTGGTCCAATTGACAACCTTGTTAGTGGACGTCTGTAGATTGCGAGTTGCAGTTTCAGCGTCATCTCCAACAGAGAGGATGGCAGTATCATCTGCAAAAGTAGCTACAGTTGTGTTTTCCTGTTGTGGAAGATCTCGTGTGTACAGCAGGTAAAGTACTGGGCCCAGGACACTGCCTTGCGGTACCCCTGCTTTTATAGGCTTCAAGACAGAGTACTGGTCACCCTGCTTTACCCTGAAGTGTCTGTTCGCTAGGTAGGATTTTAGGAGTAAGTAAAACTGTTTTGGGAGATCCCTGTGCAGTTTATACTCAAGTCCCTTGTGCCAGACCTTGTCAAATGCCTGGGCCACGTCCAGGAAGATACTGGCACATATTTTTTTACCTTCTAGAGCCTTTTCTATTATGTTAGTGATTCTATGAACTTGATCTAGCGTAGAGTGGCGTTGCCTGAAACCGAATTGGTGGTCTGGTATCAATTTTCTGTCTTCAATAATTGGTTTAAGCCGTTTGAGCAACAATTTTTCGAACAGTTTTGATAAGACAGGGAGGAGGGATATGGGTCGGTACCCCGTCTTCTCATTTGGTGATTTTCCTGGTTTGGAGATCATTATGACTTCCGCTACTTTCCACTGGGAAGGTACATGTCGTAACCTGAACGTGGCGTTGATGATATGAAGTAGTTTTGTTATAGCCTTTTCAGGGAGCTCTTTCACAATTCGACCGGTTATCAGGTCATAGCCTGGGGTCTTTTTAGGATTAATGTTGCCCTTAATTTCATCTTTGAGTTCTTTTAACGTAACGGGCCGAATATCAAGCTCATCCGTTTTTTCTATCAGTGTTGCGTTTTCTTCAGGTGTCTGCACTGGAAGAGGTTGAAAAGTTTCATAGAGATGATCTGCAAAAAGTTGAGCTTTCTCTCGGTTACTTCTGGCCCATGTCCCGTCATCCTTTTTGATTGGAGGAGAATGAACTTTAGGTCTATTTATATTTTTGGTTACCTTGTAGAGGGAGTATTCGGTGTCTTTCTCTGCAGTTAGGTTACTCAAAAAATGTTCAACTGATTGGTTATCTATTGATCTAATAAGATATTTAAGTTTGTTACCGAGTCTATTAAGAATAGTTTTGTTTTCAGGGGTTCTGTTATTCTTCCATTTCCTTCTGGCTTTACGTTTGGCGCACAGGAGATCCCTTACTTCTAACGGATATGATTTCGAATTAGTGTCATAGTTACAGTTTTGGTTTATTGGGGTACATAACCAGGCTGCTTGTTGTATGTTATTGATGAATAAGTCGAGTTCGTCTTCCAGTTGTTTAGGGGTTTTCAGAGGAACTTTAAGGTCGATCGATGTTTCCAATTGCTGCCGGAAACAGGACCAGCAAGTATTTCTATTGAATAAACTCGGAGAATTTTCACTAATGATTACTTTTTCACTGATTGTTATTATGACAGGCGAGTGGTCAGAGGGTAGGTCATCGCTGTCCTCTAGATTTATGTAACCACTTGAGATACCTTTGCTTATAAAGAAGTCTATTAGGTCTGGGGTTTTGTTAGCATCCGTGGGCCAGTATGTAGGCCTTCCAGTTGAGAGGAAGTCGCACTTGAAAGAAGCTGCTGCTTCATACAACTCTTTACCTTTAGCCGTGGTTAATCGCGAACCCCAGAAGGTATTTTTGGCATTGTAGTCACCTCCTATTATAAAGTTGTTACCAAGCGATTTAAGAAGGACCGTATAATCATCTTTCTTTAAGTTAAACCTGGGGGGACAGTATATTGCGGCTATACTAAAGCTTTTATTATTGAGTTGTACCTTGACCGAAGTTACCTGCATTTTTTCCTCTTCGATTTTTGGTTCTTCATGGTGAGTGATGTTAGCTTTAATGAGAATTGCCGAACCTCCTCTAGCTTTATTACTTGGGTGTAACGTATGATAACACGTGTATCCTCTTATTTTGATGTATGACGTCCGAGTGAAATGGGTTTCAGAAATAAGTAAGATGTCTATCTTGTTGGAGTGGAGAAATAACTCGACTTCCTTAATGTGATTTAGCAATCCGTTCGCATTCCATGTTGCTATTCTTAAAGTCGGTCCCATTAAATCAGTCCATGGCTAGTAAGTCCTTTTTCTAGCTTAGTTATTCTTTCAAATAACTGTTTATTGGTATGTTTTTGTTCATCCAGTCTTTCCAGTATCTGTGCCAGCATTTTTTCTGTGTTCGACACATTAACCTCTTTTTTAGCAACGGTAGCATATGAAACCTTTGAAGTAGTTGCTCCTGTAATGGTTGAAGTAAGCGATTTCCGCCTATTAAAATTCCTCTCAACTGAAGCATCACGCTTGGTCTGTTCTTTCAGTTGGGGTTTAGTAATTTTGTTTCTCATTCTTTGTAGCTCCTTAGCTACCTCGCATCCTCGATAATTTGCTGGATGATTCCCTTTGCAGTTGACACATTTGGGGGAGTCCGCTTTGTTCAGGGTACATTCAGAAGTTTTATGCTTTCCAGCACATTTCACACAAGCAGATTCCTTCCCGCAGTAGGATTGGGTATGCATGTATGACTGGCAATTCTTACATTGGGGAATGAGTTTAGAAGTTTTTTTCACCGGCTCAATCTTCACAATTATGTTGAGAATGGCCTTAATACTATAGATTTTATTTACATCCTCATTTTTGTCGAAGGTTAACATAAAGAGAGGAAGAGGTTTATGAATGGTTACAATTTCACCACTGTCATTTTTCCTTTTCTCTTTCTTGAGAATGTTGGTAACATCCAGGATGGCAAGACCTTGCTCCTTAAGGTCTCCAATAATGTCAGTTTTCTCACATGTTTCATGTAATCCTCTAACCATGACCTTAATAGGTCTGTCTGCTTTGTCTTGATATGTGAACCACTGTTTTTTATCTGAACGTAGTTTGTCTGTAATCAGTTTCCAATTGGTTCTTGTATCTACGTTTATTTTCCAAACGTTATTATTGAGAGCAGTGACCTTGTATTGCTCTCTAGGGATATTCAGTAACATATCTTTGAGGGCTGCGTAGCTCTTTAGCCCTACAACATTTATGGGTGGTGGAGGAGGGTCCTTTTTAGGCTTAATCGTTTCTACCTTGGTTACCTTGGTTACGTCCTTGTCAGTCTTAGTCGTGTTGGTAGGCCATTCAACCTCCGGAGAACGCCGAGCCTTACGCTTTTTGCGGGCCCTTTTTAAGATCCAGTCAGTTTCTCGAGACAATTCGTCTTCGTCCGTACTGTAGGATGTAGGGACGTTGGGTTGAGTTAATTCCGATGTCCTTTGTTTTTCCTTTTGATTTTCATTTAATTTAACAATATGATCGTTAGCTTGACTGAGGTAATCGCATAAGTCAGTTATAATAGAGTACAGATGATTAAAAGCATCACTTACATTGGGGTCAGCGAAGGCTCTTGTTGTTATGCGATGTTGCAATAACTCTTGCTTAGTTTGATCAACAATGTCCTGGAGCGTCGTCTGCTCGCCAGCGGCGTCCGCCTTGTCAGTCATCCCACTAAATAAACATTCCCAAACGCGAAGCGAAACATCAGTGTAATAAACCTTTATCGCGGGAGGTCGCTTCGATGTTATTCCAACGAGCTCTCGCACAAGACTGATGTCAAACATGTCGTTTTGGTTGACTACTAGTGTTCAAAATGGTTTCTAATACCATACCTCTCTTTCTACCTTAGTTCTTTTTACTCTGGTCCTGTTCACAGAGCTGTTATCGTTAACTAGATATCCTAAACTGTCCTGAATGGAACATTCTATTGAGGTTCGATTTTTGTTTTCAGATATCGAGTACCAGTGCCAATGGAGAGGTTGCACAAGGACTAAAAAAACCATTCCTCCATTTCCCAACTTACAAAGAATACTTAGGCACGTGAAAGAAGTTCATTTATTGAAGAGCACAGGACGAGCCATCACTCAGGACCAGAGGAGCAAGTAAGTCGTTCTACTGCCACTCTACTGCGTTGTTAAGCGATGATTGATTTTAATTATATTCGTGTAGGCTGCCTCAATTGAATTTCTATTTTTTGGAACCTTTAAATACATATTCACGAAAGATTAGTTGTTTCAATATTAAGAAGACAACGTAGATGTATGTATGTATGAATTCGATCGAGTTAGGTGTGAGCTTCACAATATTTATAAATCGACCTACACTATGTTAAGTAGTAGTTTTGGAGATTTACTAGATATATGTACTTTGATGTTCAAATTTTGCGGTAAATTTTCTAATCCGCAAAGGTGCTCAAACAAAACGTCGCTAAGTTCTCTACGATTCCGTCAACTCATACTCTGGTAACCCCTCAAAATTGCTTGGCACCCTTCCTATTCAGGGTTATACTTACTAGTACTTTTTTTCTAATAAAACTATTGGTCACCCTGCACCGTTGCACTCCCTTCCATGATCTGTTGTGGCCACGTTTTGATGGTAAACTGGAACCATGTCAAACACTATTATTAAATTAGGGCCTATTTGTCAGATCTAGGAAACTGATTTCAAAGTAACCTTGATTGATCGGAGTTCTGAATAACCCTCAAATGCGTTCGACAAAGTCAATATCGGAGTGAGTCACACTGTAGAATCGATTATTCAGGGAAACTCCATGGAATTACAGTTTTAGTGTAGATATAGACGAAATTCTTGAGGATATGCAGTCTCGGAGACATTTGAGGATATATCTACGTCTTGGAGACATTTTTTTATTTATTTATAAAATTATAAATTTTATTTATAACAATTATTTATTTTACTTTAGCACAGAAGGATACGTTTTGAGGTTACCACGACATTTTTGGCTTTGTTAGTCTCAGATTCTTTGGTTGTAATGTGCACTTTGGTTTTCATAAGAGCTTTAGCAATCAACCAATGTTGGGATTTTGGAACTAATGTAGCTCTATTCAGCAGAGGCTATCGTTTGCCAAATTCTGTTAGCAGCGAAGCCTTGAAGAATTTAAATGGATCGATGAATGAATGAGGATACGTGTGCTAATATATCTACGTGTTTGTTTCATAATTTCCCTATATTTGTTATAAATCTTGGTAAATGCGCTTACCCACGTAAGTAGATTTTCTGTGAGTTTTCGTCATCGCATCCCTTCCCATTTAAGCTTGCCGAAATTCCTAAAAATATCTATCAATCATAGGTCAGAACATTCACAGAATGATGTTTGCTTTCTCAAAAATAACTCTAGACTTACGTTCATCAAACCCAAGAGTTGGAATTCCAAACTTAAGACATCGATTCCTGACAGATCGTTAATCTACCAGTACCGTATCATACCAGTATCGTACCATTGAGGATTGAGGCACCAGGGGTAATGCCA
Organism: Adelphocoris suturalis; assembly: GCA_030762985.1. Lineage (NCBI taxonomy): Eukaryota > Metazoa > Arthropoda > Insecta > Hemiptera > Miridae > Adelphocoris > Adelphocoris suturalis. Next base: position 113,377,876 of record CM061043.1, read on the forward strand.
GAAAAGTGTGAAAATGGGTTGGTCCAATAGTATGTTTATTGTGAAAGATCGATGTGAAGTAGGTATAGAATCGAGGAAATAGACGACGGGTAGGGACCATATTGTATTTACACAAACACTTTCTTTCTCAACCAATAGAAAACGACGTAAAGCCACAGAGTCACGATAACCACTCAAATCAATGTTTCCTCTCACAAATCAAGTTCTTCATTCGCTTCTTTATTCCTCTAATTTAGAAGGAACCCTGTTCAGTCAGGTTTCATAGCACAACTGGTAAATGGGCTTTGAGTAACATAGTGTCATCGAAGGGACTGGTTTGTGGGCGAGCATCGTTTCTACAAACATGTTGTCGAAATGAGTTGTTTATGTGAACTCCGTTCGACAGATCCTTTCCCCCGAGTGAGCACTCGATTCGACAACCAGATTCTTATTTCATTCTGACCTATATGTCAAACAAATCTGAATTTTCACTAAGGGATTGACTACTTGATGTTATGTATGCGAGCATCCAGACCACCAAACTATACACATAATTCTGACCTATATGTCCAACTTGTTGACACCTTTATTGTTTGTCAAAAGACGTCGTCTTCCATTTGTCCAATCGAGTCTTAATTGTTTGTCGAATCGAGTTGCTTTTCTCTTCCATTTGTCGAAACGTGTTACGCTCTGGTTTGTTTTGCAGAAACTATCAGCCGAGGACCAAACCCCCTCCGCCTACCACGCCCTCCCCGTCTACTCTGTCGGACACCATTACTGGTTCGTTCGCATGTCTCCTGCTCTCACCTAAACTATACTCCCTTTTCCCAACCACCCAACACCTCGCTGCAAGTTCTGTTGACTTTTAATTTACGCATTAGCTGGTTATTCTGGATGTATTATTTTTCTGCAGGGTAATCCCATACAAGTTTTGAAAGACAATTAATTAAGGTATATGTTCTATTCAACTGATCGACAACTTGATGCGTGTGTCCATCATAATGACAAAACATGAGGGTTTGGATACTTGAAATCTGCATCGAATTGCAAAGCTGAAGAAAAACTAATGATGAATTGACTGCAACCTTTTTGCCCCAAAGCTTTTTGTAGTTGTCAATCATTCAAACATTTAGAATGGTATTGCCCTGTGTTCGATTATTTGTAGTTTTATATTCTACATTTTAGATTAAGACGCCTACTATTTTATTTTAGCAGAATGTTATAATGTAGACTCAGTAATTGTGTACACGAAGAAAGATCTGAAATCGCTTCAACTCATGTAAATGTGGAGTCCTATTCCAAAACCCTCATCACACAGTTTGTTGCAACAAAACAATGCTCTTCCCTGATAGATTTTTAGCGAATTTTCTTAGAAAATAAAGCTATTGCAATGGCTCCAAAAAATTTCAAAATAAAAATTTTCAAAAATTTTCTTCATCGAAATCTGTTTTGAGGCATTCTGGAATGATTCCTGGATTTTAATGCTTTTTCATATATATATATATATATATATATATATATATATATATATATATATGTATGTATATATATATATATATATATATATATATATATATATATATATATATATGTATGTATGTATGTATGTATATGTATGTGTCATTCCAGACGATAACTCTCGATAGAATTAAGATAAAAACTTCGTTCTTTCGCCAAAAAATCAAGAATTTCAAAAGAAAGGATGAGTTCGTTGGACAACACTTTTTGAGCACATTAAATTGGTCAAATTTCAAAAAATGTACTCAAAAAATCTCTAAAAATGGCTAAAAACGGCTAAAAATCGGTCAATTTATATTTTTTGGTAGAATATTGCTCAAATAAAGTTTATTAACTATAAAATAGAACATCCAAAAATGTATGTACACAATTATGCTGAAAAATGTACTTAAAATTCATCAAAATTTGCTAAAAAATCGATAAAAACTGCAAAAAAAGTTAAAAATTCAGAACCTCTATTTGAATAGCAGGTTATTATTTAGAATACGTTTTTTGCCATAAAATTAATGATTAACGATTTCCTTGCACTCAAAAAGCTCAAATTTCAAAACAATTCAACATTATACAATACGATAATTTACGAAAATTCGCTCATACGATCATGCTGCATGGATGGAACTTTCAATTCCTTTCAATTCAAATAAAACCATAGAAAATTTTAACCATTACCCAGGAATGAGAAGCACTTTGTTCTCTTGAATCTCAAAACGTAAACTAACCGATTCGAAGGAGGTTAATTTCATGTCATGTGTGTTATAGTCTTTTCATGTTGCAAGTAATCAGCTCAACATGGATCAGAAATATGAAAGTCTATTCCATTCTGGAAATATTAACCCCAACCTCACCATCCTATGGTTTTCCATAATATTTCAAAGTTTGAGAAACCCTCCTCCTACCGTTTGTGGGATCATAGATTTCACAAAATATCCAAAATCTTTTAAAGGTACTACTAAATATATGGGAGTAGTTGTCAACCTGAAAATAGAATCCATTTCATCTTAATATATTAAGGAAACGAATGGGTGACGCCCAGTAGAATAGCTTGTTAGTGATTCAATAAACCCAAATAACAACATGATTTAAAACGATCTCATTGTATAAATTGACTGTCCAATTACAGAATCATACCAAAAAATTTAAAGCTTCAGAGCTTGCTTCTATTTCGACTTCTGTTACATTGCTCTATTCTATTGACAGTGGAGCAATGTAGTTTTTCTTCTTTATTTGTTCTAATTTTTTCTAAGTACTTGAATTTTTAGTTGGTTTTTTGTTTGCATGATTAGGCACTATACGCCTTCCCGTAAAGCAGCCATGATGAAAGCGGCAGCTAGCGCTGCTAGCCCTGGGCCCTCAGGTATGCATGCACATCATTAATGTAGATATCTGTGAGCTTTATGTCCCATAACATCCTCATTATTGTTAATCATCGTTTAAATTAGTTTTGTACTTTGTTTTATTTATTGACCTTATGTTACCGTTAAGTATTCCCAATTTTGATTCCATTGGCGCTCTACTATTGCATGTGATAAGCTGTGCAAATTTAGTTTACATTTGATAGGTTTCTAAATTCATACTGTTCTATTTACTTGTCCTTAGTTTGAAGTTTAACACATTCACTGACTGTTTGTACCGCAGTTTTTAACGCTCTTGAGCCTCTGCAAACCCCCATCTTTTCTAATCTGAAACTGATCCGTACTCATTCCATCTCCTATAGCAAGTAAGAAGGGTCTAGTCAACTACTACAGCTCCATTGCGGATTAGGAAAGAGAGGGGTTTGTTTTTACCAAGAGTGGTAAAAACCTCGCTAATCATTGCAAAGGTCAGTGCAAAGCAGGCAAAAGGGCAGTAAACAATGTGGTTGGCTGTAGGAATGCTGAGATTAAATAAAATTTCGTTGTGAGAACTAGGCATTCAAACCCTACCATGAACTCAGCGTTCTCTACAAACAACACGATATTTCTATTATTCTTCCTTAATTATTCCTTCTTATGGCTTGAACGTTGAGAGGGTAACATCCATAAACGCTGGTAAAAATGAATTCAAGGAATGGGGTTTCACAAGATGAAAAATCAGACTTTTCGGGGAACCCAGAACCTTGGTATTGATGTTAAGTACCTTTAGCCCCACTAATAGCACTCTGGTGATGTCACATTCCTCCGGCAGAGTGCTGTCGTGTGAGCATGATCTATGGTGACCAGTTGTAGTCATAGTGATCAGTTGTCATTCTTGGCGTTTCCCTTCGAAACAAGAGGGTTATGTTGAGAAGGTGGATACCTACATTTTCCAATCTTGAGGTTTCTGGCATCAAATAAAATCCAGATAATGTTAAATTTAATCGTTAGGCATTTGAAACTGTGTGATATCTTCTTTCAGTTGCTGTATTGTCAAATAATACATACCAAGACAGTAGGTATTGAATGTAAAACGCTGCAAATTATTACACAAAGGTTTTTTATATCCTTATCTAATTACCCTTCTACGCTGAACACCTTTCTATAATATTATTAAACGAAGTCTGTTATACATTAGGTACCTAAAAATGTCTGCATAGGTGTAGATGCCACTGATACTGAAGAGAAATTAATTAAATTGAATATCACACCTAAACTTTCTTAGTAATTATTACGAACTGACCCACTGACTGAAAATTAATAATATAAATTTAATCACCTACCTACGCTTCAGAAGTTCATCTACAGGTGACATTGATTATAATAAACTCATTTTGTATAGTGAAATTCCATTGGAATTGTATCAGCTGATCCAAACGGTACAAGGTGGTTTTCGCTATGTCCCTCCAGTTATGATTTGCTCCCAAGTTGTTGATTTTCTTTCCTGCAAAGCAATCCGGGTGTTGTCATTAGAATTTTTGCGATAGTATCTATGTATAAATTGAGAGTTTTTGAGATCTCGATTTTTCAATATTTCAGCCCTTTAAGGCCCGATCACACAGGACGCGTTATAACGCGACGTTAGGCGTTCCAGTAACGTCGCGTTACCGAGATACGGTACATTGGGTTGTACAAAATTACAAAACATTGCGCGCTGAGGGCGTTGTCCTCGGTACTTCTGGTTATGTTCTGGATATTCACCGCTAGTAGTTCATGTAGGTCCTCGAAATATTGTCTCGACATGCGGAAATAGTTCAAAAAACGATCTTCATGTGATCGCAACTCCCGACATGGACGGTGGTATTCCCCAGGCTCTTCCCTCCTTTGATTGATTGGGTGCACCCAATACCGTCTATTCCTGCGATCTACTAGCGCTAGAAGAAGTAGAGCTTCTTCCTCATCATAGTCATTTTCAGAAATCATAGATTGGATAAATTATAGGCGCTGGGTACCGCGAACCCCTTGAGTAGCACAGACAAGACTGGGTCTCGCGTCCAGTGAATAATGACGCGGTGTCTGTGACATTGCTATATTGCCGAACGTCGGGGGGAACGCGCGTTAGTATAAGGTCGCGTTATAACACGTCTTGTGTGATCGGGCCTTTATGGTTGAGGAAAATTGATGCCGATGTTACTGGCACATCCTCGGCAAAAATTTCAGTTTGGTTAAGAAGTTCTAGAATTATCATTATTATCTTGCTTTTTTTTTTGAGTTTTGGAACTTGCGTGTCTTGAAACGTAAACCAACGAATTGGGGAGGGGGGGGGGGGGGGGGTAAAATGTTTTGGTCGATTAACAAAGGAAGGATTTACAATTGAAAATGATAAACTTAAAAGGTAACACGTTCAACTAAAATAACTGTTTGGCTATTGATACGTACCTACCGAAGTAATCAAGGCTACTGTCTATCTGAGCTAACACAAGCATGATGGGGGACTATAGAATTTCTAGGTGCCGCATTCTGCCCATAGCTTCTCACTTCCGGAGCCCACTGGATCTTTACAGCTACTGTTTACTTGCAAACGTAAACTTCGATGTCACATACGAACTGCAGAAACTGTCCATTTCCATAATTACCACTCACTTGAATTTTTTGCAGTTGAATAATTTTTTCAACCCTCCAAACAAACAAAACCGTACAAAATCCTCCATTCCTTATAAAACGAATGCCTAATTATTAATCTCGTTTTTTCAGCCGTGGTAACTGGAATGGCTCGTAACTCTCCATCTCCATCTTCACAAAATGGAGGTAATTCATATTTCATAATTTTGTTCGTTACTTATATGTTTGATCTTGCTGAATTGTCTATTAATAATGAAATTGTTTCCTGTAAACCGAGGATAGTAATTGATTTTGTGAGTCCTACTTCATTTTTAAGATGTCTGAGCCGATCTGTTTACCTTGCTCCATGTTCCAGCTGCTGCTGCTGCCGCTGCCGCCGCCAAACTACCTGATCCGTTGTTCATCTCTGTGCCACCACGTTCCCAGAGGTTACTTCATTCTGATGCGTATATCAAGTGAGTTTGATATAAACTAGTTTGATGTCAAATCTCTGCCTGATATCAAGTATTACTTCCTGAACATATTAGTATTTTTGTCTGTCAGCATATCCTTTTCATGCTCATTAATCCCATAATTTTAATTGGAATGCGATGAATCATCCATTATTGGTTTCAGGGATTATCCTATTCAGTTACAGTAATATTTCCTACCTGTTCCATTTATTCGAACTAGTTACACATATGACCTTTGCAAATACGCGAACGTAACATTGTTGGACTCGCATATTTCTCACAATGTTCATCCAAAAGAACAAAGGTCCAATTTCATTCATCGTAAAGATCATAGTTGAGTAAATGCTTATACGGTATATACCATACCCTTGGTATGGTATATGGTATTGGTACATGTTACCTGCACCGTTTTACCGTCAAATCTCCGTGTTTAATACCAAATCAACGAATTATTCAACGGTTCATCCCTTTGCACTTTTCAGAGTTTTCTGTACACATTAACTGTGTCTGCTATGCACGAAACTCCTATAATCAGTTTCATAATATTTTCCTCATGACTCTATCACGATCAAACCAATGATGTCGCATCATCAAATCCTGAAAAAAACCAATCTGTCAATTTCTCGAATATCAAATCAATTAAATTACTTTTTTTTTCTTGAGTTAACACTATTAGGGTATTGCAATTCATAATGGGATGTGCGCACGCATTGATTTCATTCCAGGTGGATGTTTGCCCATCCATTCTCCATAGTAAGGGATGAGAGTCAATTGGAGTTGTAAAATAAACCTTGATGAGGAAAAGCTAATAAGTGACTCTCATCCCCTCAAAACAACTCCTACCATTGATTTGATTTTAAAAATGAAAGTCCATTCCAAAAACGTCCGCGTACTTCTTGGGGGTACGTGGTGACCTAGTAGAGGGTACATAAAAATGATCCGTAATGGCGGATATAATTTTTAAAAATGCATAATAATAATAATAATCTTTATTAAGTATCCATTGGATTATGTTCCCACCTCGCGGATAATCATAAGTTTCTTGCCTTAGATCAATCAAAGGTTGAAAAAAAATAAGTATGGAAAATACAATAAAAATAATAGAAATAAATGAAGAAGGAAATTAATTAATGAAACAAGAGTGAGAAATAGGCAGGAGTGAGAGGGGGGGGGGGTAGAAGTTAGTTTGATTGCTCGGTAAGGAAATGGCTTTCGACTGCTGACCTGAAGACACCCAATGAAGGGGCGCAACGAATCGCCACCGGGAGAGCGTTCCAAGCCCTCGCACCCGCAATGGATATGGACCGACTCATAGACAAACTAAAGTGGCGTAGAACTCATATGTTGTGGGACCTGTTGGAACGCGTGTGGAACCGGTGTGGCTTTAAAAATGAAGGAAAGCCCCTGGACATTCTTCAGGTATGTAAAAATATCCATCCCTGCGAGGCGATCTGCATAAGCAGAAACATGTCCACGAGATTTCAAACGAAATACATATCTGACACAAACATTAAAGAGGGTTTGCAAGCGTCTAACACTGATAGAATCCAAGGACCAAATGTACAATGGGTAGCAGTAAATAAAATGGGGGAGAAGAAGTGTTTTGAATAGTTTCAGCCTAACGTGGAGTGGAGTGCAGTATGCCAGCTTACGAAGAGATTGGAGTGAAGAAAATATAATTTGGAAATGTGATCACTCCACGTGAGGGTAGAATTAAAAACAACTCCCAGATTGTTGAGAGCCTTACTAAATGCAATAGGGTTTCCATAGATGAGCAAAGGAGGTAAAGGACCCACAACTTCCTTCCTAAATATCACAATTGCTTGGGTTTTGGCAGGGTTAAGGATCAATCCGTTGGCAACACACCAGTTCATTTCGCCTATGGATGCTGATAATGAAGTGGTATCAGGCAGACTTTGTTAGTAAATTTGGCAGTCATCAGCATATAAATGGTAAAAACTGTACTTGATCACGTTTGGCATATCATTAATAAATAGTGAGAACATGAACGGTCCCAACACGCTGCCCTGAGGCACCCCAGCCATAATTGGGAGTTCCCTGGAACGAACCTGGTTTAAACATACCGATTGAGTACGTCCACGCAAGAAAGATTCCAACAGACGACATGCACTCGAGGAAAAATGAAAATAATGCGATAATTTAGTTAGAAGCAGAGTGTGATTGATGGAGCCAAATGCGTTTGTAAGATCAAGAAGAACTAATAAAGTACAACATCCATTTTCAATTCCTTTTCTAATATCTTCACTAATTTTAACAGATTCACAACTATGCCTCGGTCGAAATCCAGATTGAAATTCAGCAAGAAGGCTATGGAAGGACTATGCATTGCCTTGTGGTGAGTAGATTCTACATCGCGTCCGGCCATGCGTTCAGTAGTCACCATATTATACTCGCACATCCGTGCGCGCAGCTATATGGTGACCGTATGACTCATACATCAAACACTGAACTACCACCACTATACTACAGCAGTCAGTCTTCAGTATCTACTTGCTTTGGTCAGTTGTGTCGTGTTATTTGTTTAACCCGTTCAACGCTCCTCAACTTTGCTCTCGCCATTCCCTCGCCTACACGAATTACTTACAATAATTACTTACAAATTATTGACAATTAAAAATTTTTTGGGCAAAATTGAGTAGTGAAGTTGGTACTTCCTTGAGACACTTTTCACAACTGCAGTCGACAAAGAGGGGAAACCAAAGGAGGAGAATTTAGGAGAGGGGCCCCCGAGACTGTCTCGGGGGGCGTTTGGTAAAAAACGCGTTTTTCCGAGACAGTCTCGGGTGGCGCGTTGAACGGGTTAAAGACACTTTGACTGTATCAGTTTGAGTTAGTTTTATACCAATACAGTTTGATATTCATGGATAAGTGGTTGAAAACTCCAAGACTGAAGAAGCCCTGCAACGGTACAAGTGTCCACTGACCAATCAAATACTCCCCAGGACTTGAAGACACTTCTTGAAAAGTTCTATATGTAATCTGACACTATACATATTATGTTTTTCATTCTGACACTTCTATATGCATATTGTAATAACACTTTAAATTTTGAATTGTAATATTTATTTACTGTAGCATGCTACTTTCAATGTCCTCAATTAAAAATTCAGTGTTCAGCAGAAATTATTGTGTAACTATTTTATTTTCATAGCTAAATTTCCATTCACAGGAACCTGTTGTTCAAATATTGCAATAAATGTGTATTACACCCTCTCTTATAATTTTGAAGTATAGCAAAAAAGTAGTTAGAACTTTGGGGGTACCGTGTTTGTAGAATATGGTTTAAGGGATACGCAGAGAAAAAAAGGGAACTAGGCAATTGATAAACCGGCCCTTATTAATGTAAATAACGAGTTACAAGTTTTTTGAGTCCTCTAAATTGTCCTGTTCTTTTCAGATACATCGAAGGTTTGAATACGGAAAACAGAAACGTCAGCAACTGGGAGAAACAGATGAAAGCAACGCAGACCAACACAGAGCCCTTGGAGAGCAGCCGTTTGCCTGCTCATTGGCTTGGCAACCAACGCGGCTCGAGTGCCAACAACCCAAACAATCCCAACGTCCTCACTGCCCTTTGGACTCTACGTGACTTCATGTTTAGAGATGCTCTTGGGATATCCAAGAACCTCTGATATTAATCACATTCGTTGAGCTCTCAGCACAGTTAAATGAAACATGGACGTTTGCTTCTTGGCAACACATAGTGCTGTACTGTTCAATCGAAACAAAGCGATTCAAGCCATTGTATATCTGGAAGATGTTTTAGTTTTGACTTCTTCGTGGTGACTAGCACCATGATTTTTATACTTTTTTTTAAGTAGCAATTTATTCTAATTTATTACTATACGTACTGCACTATCAACGCTTGCAATTTTCATCCAAAAGTGCACAAAACCATTATTATTTTGTGTTTCTCATAATTTTCATCATTGGAATTTATGGCTTTCCTATAAAATGCGACAGAAAATTTCAATTTCCTATTTTAACCACAGGTAATCCATTCTACTTTGAAACAGTTACTTTAGCGGTTTTGTGCTGAATCACAAAACCAGCACTGAGTTTGATGCTAAATAACAAATCGTTGGACTTTATTAATTACGTCGACGACTTAATTATTATGTTTTTTTTTTTTTTTTTAACTGTCCAAAACTAGATGGGTACATGTTGTAAGAATTTAAATAAAATAAATGTTCTTTAGTAGCTGTTATGGCCTGCAGTTAAGAACCATTGAAATTGAGTTAGTATTAAATGTACTTGAGAATGTTGTGTTGTGTTTTAACTCGTTCAAACAAGTTAAACATGAGGCTTGGCATTGAACAATCCATTGCTAATGCTATCAGTGATGGCAGGTACGCATCTGACTGTTTTCACACTTCTTGTCTCGTCCATTTTCTATTGTAGTTTCATGTTGGATCGCTCAATTCCCGTATTGTAATTGCGAGAAGCAATTCGCTTGAAGGCTACATTTCGATACTCGTTTGAAGATTGAATCTAGACGAATCTTTTACGAGATAGGTGTTTTTCTTACATTTTCATGTGAACCGGTTCATTTCAAAGTAGTTGTTACGAAGATATACAACTTCACTTTTTTAGCTTTACCAAATAAGTGGTTAGCATACTTAAGAAGTAACAGAAGGAGACATTCCAGTGGTATAAGGTGTGAACAACTAGCCAGCCTATTTGTAGTCTTACGGATGTGGCGGGTTGTTGATGAAAACAAAGTTCAAACTGGGTGAAATTAATTTAGTTACTGAATTGTGCAAACGTGGGATAGGTGGGGTCACGGCACAGGTTTCCTAGGGTCTCATGGAGCTATCCACTGTGTCGGCGTATCGCCTTTCTGATCCCCTTCGTGACAGTACCTACTACCTTCTAGTGGTGCATAGGCATGCGCACGTCGATGGCTGCACTTACAAGTGACAGTGAAGGGGGGGCTCAGGTCTCGAGGAGCAATCCACTATGTTAGCCTGTTACCTTTCTGATCCCCTTTGTGACAGTACCTACTACCTTCTAGTGGCGCATAGGCATATGCACATTGATCACTGCGCTTACAAGTCACAGTGGGTAGGGGGCGCCTCAGGTTCTCAAGGAGTGATCAAACCACACTCAAAAAGCTCGAATTTCAAAACATTTTAACATTATACAATACAATAATTTACGGCAATTCGCTCATACGATCATGCTGCATGACTGGAACCTTTTGGGTTCTTTTTGCCCTGAGACTTGCCCAACTGCCCATAGCTACCGCAGCAATGTCACATTCTTCCAACAGGGTGCTGTCCTGTGCATGGCCTATAGGTTTGTCTGCAGGAAGGTTGATAAATAGATAAATGTATACTGGATCATTCTGAAAAGTGGCTCCGACTCGAACCAAATCTAACAAACCGCAAAGCCAGCCATCCACGCTCTAATCTGCTGAACTACTTTGTAGGACTGCAAGTTGGATATGTTTCACCACTCACTCTCCAACTTGCGATCCAACTTTCTACTCCGATTTCCAGCCCCCCCCCCCCCCCCCCCCCCCCCCCAAGGCATTTTGTTATTGCCTAAAAATACAAAAAAGTTAGGTTTGTGGATTGTGTAAACTACTGTGACGCAAAATTGCTCATCCAAACTGATGACGATAACTACAAAAATCATTTAAGAATGGACAACTCTGCTTTAATTTTCTATTGGAGAAATTTGGTTCTTCCGTCTCCAAAGATATTATAAAGCGTGAATTGGTATCAGCAATAAACTCTGAAAGACCTCCAGCCTTTTTTAACAATAAAACGTGTTCGGTAAAGTTACACATTGTGTATGCGACGAAATCATCAAAATGACAGTGAATCAGCCGTTGCCCTCATTTGCGTTCAGACGAGTTGGGAGTTGGACTCTCTTGTAGGCTGATCTGGAGCTCCAATTCTTCCAATGCGTCGTCCAACAAGCCCAGTCACGCTCCTACGTCGGATCCTTCATTGGGTGAAGAATCACCACAAATCAGAGCTTGAAAGGATGGCTCTTAGGTACCTATGTAATTTTTGCGCAGTGGCAGCAGCAGTATACATAATGAATCAAATATGGCAGCAAACTTGTTTTTAAAGTTTACAGAAAAAAGTTGAGGGTTTTCAATTTTAGCAATATTTTGAATTTTCACATACTCTTCTCCAAGTTCCATAATTAAAGGTAATCACTAGAAGAACATCCTCTAAAAATCTGGTCCCGATCGGATTAGTAGTTTCTGAGAGAAAGGGAATGTCCTACAAAATGGAATTTTACAGGAAAGCAGATTGAATTTTTAAAAAACGTGGAGGAGTTAGGGCGGTCATTGACATTTTAACACGTTCCGAGCGGCGCCGATTTTGGTGGAAACTCCCTGTGACGGGACCTGTTTTTTCGAGAGAAAGGCGGGAAATGAAAGGGCGCGAAAATGGAACTGAACGGGGGCCTTGATATCAATGGGGAACGAAACGGAACGCATTCTTTCGGAGGCCTGATCATCTACAATAAGTGTGTTAAACTCCACAGCCAACAGAATGCGTGGTAATCTCGTCAGAAGGTAGAATGTAGGAACCTATGTGCTCTCTGTAGCTGGATCTATCGATCCACTCCGGGTGAATCGAACGAGGGCGCCTGGATCGATCGATCCATTCCGCTCGGAACGTGTTAATGGCTGTTTCCAGCCAATGGAATTGCGGTATGAACTCTCCATAGTACAACATCGATATATATCGAGTACAAAACATCATTTAGCATCCAAACCTCAAAGAATGATAGTCTGCGTGAAAATTTACTCGTTTTTTCCCTCCTATTTACTTTTCTATCTGTGCTCAACACTGCTTCGAGCTTCTCATATCCGGAACCCTCTTACCAGCCATTTGTGTTTTGAGTTTTCTAAGTTTCCAATGAGATCCCCCTGCCATTGTGATAATATCAACAATATGCAAACTTCTTATCACTGCGATTTCCTTCTTTTTAAAAAAGTAATTATGTACACCTTTTTTCGCCCATACACTTTGCCCATTGGGCAAAATCAAAAGGTTAAAGTGCATGGTCTTGGATTTTCAGATCAAAATATAGTTGTGAATCCAACTGATGCTACTCATCAGCCTGCTCAGGGAATTCGTTCATTAACTCATCTCACAACCAATTATGAAATGTTTCCACAAAAGGGAGTTGTTAAGTGGTTCCATTCTTGATTCATGTTCACTAAAGCGACTTATGTTGACAAACTTTCTCAGTTAAATATATTATCGCATCTTGCGCTCATTCCCATTTTGTAACTAATGTTTTCGTAGAGTTTCATTTAGATTTTACATCATCTAGTGAAAATTGATATTTGTAAGCAGAATGTGATTATGGAGGTTTTTTGTGTAATAAATATTTGATGAAGGTGTAATTCTTTGTTTGATGATGATTATCAATTAATAAAAACTTTAAATCATGAGGAAGGAAAACCTACACAAGTTCATTTTTGACTAGATATCTAACTGAATACCCTATTATCTTAGTTTATCCAACCTTGAAAACTTGCACATTTTGGTGTTGGTACCTACTAAATACCTTACCTACCTTCCCAGAGATTTGGCCCCAATTAGTTTTCAATTCAGCCCTTGGGGGGGGGGGGGGGGGGGGGATATACTGGATTATTTCCTTTTTGACGTTTTAAATTCAGTTTCAAATTCATGAATATTCACAATTTAAACAATTAAAATGGTTAAGCTGTTGGGATTTTTCTAATTTTATAAACTGACCATTCAGGAGTGGTACTTCAGATCATCAACGATTCAAATAGGATTGGCATAATAATGAGTTGATAGTATTAAGCTCTCAATCGTTATAATTTGAACATTTCTCTAAAGTAATAGGTCTGGTAAAATATATTTCAACATTGATAGGTCAATTTCTATAACGCTTAGAATTACCCCCTTCACAAAATTGAAAACTAATTTGATTGACCCTTTCACTCTTCTGATTAGCTTCTATCACCTTTTCACTTTATTTGCCCTCCATTGGTTGTACTTCCTATCTCCTTCCTTTCTCTTAGCCAATGGGATTCAAGCTCCCCTTCACTTGTGTCTATATAATCATGACCTTTATATCTTATGTTGAATTATAGTACGGTCTTTGTAGAAGACTGTTTACTTAGGCAGCTATCATGCTCACACTATGTTGCGGTGTGAGTGAGTGAGCCAAAGCCAGCCTAAGCCACTCAGCCTGCTGCTTGGGCAGGTCAGCTGCCTGAGTAAACAGTCTTCTACTTCGATTTACAATAATTGAGGTGGTAGATGGAAAAAGGGCACATACGCCAAATATGAGTTTTAAGATATAAGCGTTTGATGTTGTCAATTACAATAAAACATAATTTTCTCCCCTTCTACCATTTTGACAATTTTTAAACGACATGCCCTAAAAAAAATAATGTTGTTTGAGAAAAGGTTATAAACAAAATAATGAGCGCACTTTATGTGCCCCTTTCTCGAAGAACAGGATGAGGTAATATTATTTTGTAAAATAACGAAATATTTAAATGTTAAATTCACGTTTATTTTTGAGAAGAAAACAGGAAACAAAAAGTTCCAGTCATGCAGCATGATCGTATGAGCGAATTTTCGTAAATTATCGTACTATGTTATGTTACATTGTTTAGAAAATTAGGGACTTTGAGGGAAAAGAAATTGTTAACTACCAATTTTATAGCCAAAAACCCGTTCTAAATAATCTGCGATTCGAAGAGATTTTAGACTTAAGTTTTTTAGAGTTTTTATGGATTTTTTAGCACATTTTAATGAAGTTTAAGTACATTTTTCTGCATAATTTTGAACATAATTTTTTTAAATGTTCTATTTTGTAGTTAATAAACTTTATTTGAGCAATATTCTGCTAAAAAATAATACATTTAACTGTTTTGTGCCATTTTTAGTGATTTTTTAGCACTTTTTTGAAATTTGACCAATTTAATGTGCTCAAAAAATGCTGACCAACTTTATTTGGCGCAAGAATGGAATTTTTATTCAATTCTAAGAAGAGTTGTGGTCTGGAAGGACACACACCAACACAAACATATATATATATATATATATATATATATATATATATATATGAACAATGTTTCATGCAAATATTACTGATTTTTCAACTTTGAAATTTTTAAAAACTTGATACATATTCTTATAGGAAATTTTACGCTGATTCCGAATATACCACATGTTAGTATGCTGAAAAAATTATTTCGCAAACAAATCGCAAAAAACAGGCTATTTTGAAATTTTTGACTACATTTTTGAAAATTTCAACCCGAAGATGTAATCCGATCATGCTGGCCAACGAACTTGAACTTTCGTTTTTTGTCCTTAACATTTTAAAGTTTGTTTGAAGTTTCTAGCACAATTCTACGGACAGTTATCGTCTGGAATGACACATACATACGTACATACATTTTAAAAAAATGCGTTAAACTTCAGAATATGATTCAGAATAGCCTGAAACGGATTTCTGCATAAAATGTTTTCAAAAATTCACATTCTACAAATTTTGAGGCGAGAGCAAATAGCTTAATTTTCTTCAAAAATTCGCTAAAATGAAAGTATTTTAGTTTCTTTCTGCTTCAGGGCCACTACTCTCATCTTCACTCACTCACTGCTCGGGGTTTCTATTGGAAAAGAGTTTCTGGCACCATAATCGGCTTATACTCTCCCTCAAAAAGAGACCCCTTTAATTTAAAAGAGGATTCCGCCGGTTACCCCGCGTTGGAGTCATCACAACCAAGTCTTTTGCTTAAATCAGCAAATTTTTTGATTCTTTTCCACTCAATATCTCTGAGGGAAGCACGTTCAATTATATGATGCCCAAATGCCTCCGTTCTGGATCTCCAGTACCAGTTGCATCTGCAAAGAAAGTGCTCTGCGGAATCCTCTTCACTGTCATCTTCAGAATAAAAACGCTGCAAATTATTTCACAAAGGTTTATTATTTTTTCAATTGAGTTTGATCGTAAGTAGTTTTAGTTGGCTTGTGTACGCCATAAGGCCCGTCCAGACTCCTCGGCGTGTCCTATTTCGAGTTGCCACAACCTATACTTCTATAATTATATACGCATGTTTATATTTCTTGATTTGAGCTCCTATCTATTCAAATAGTTATTGCCTTAATAATATCATTATCTAAGTACGTACGAAAAGTCGAGAGGATATGTTATTAAATATGCGTAGGAAAAGCATTGGTATTAACACACAAATATGACCTAGAACAAAACATATATTCATGCCTCGAAGAAACGCTGTACCCACCTCATGGTGCCGCGGCGCCTCCTCACTCTAACCCCCGCTCACCACCCACCGTGACCCCCTGCCAAGGGTGCCAGGCATGCGTCTAACACGTCTAAAACTCAAAGCCTCGAAAAAGACACTTTCCATAGCATCTATGCGAGTAAAGCGATCGGGATGGTTAAACGTTAGGACCAACTAGACCCCAAATGGAGTCAATGAGCGAAAGAACGGGTTTTTTTAAGTAAATTCTTAGGCCTTTTATGGCCCGGACATTTCAAATTTGGATTCTATGCACCTTGAAACGTAAAGTGACAAAGTTAGAGGGGGGTTATAAAAATTTTTTGCTACACGATCACATAGGCTTATTATTGGAAATAATAAACCAAAATGTGATCCACCATTTGGGGCATATCCCCCTTTTCCACCTATCGCCTCAATTCTACTCAAACTTTCCCGCAGTAAGTTGAGTTTTCAATTATTGTTTAGCACTATTGATGATATTACAAAATATTACAACTCTTCATTTTTCGTGGAAATAGGCATTGTTTTCTCATTAACTTCCGTTTTCCTCATTATGAGCTCCTGATATTACCTGCATAGATGGTTTACATGTACACTTTCCTCTTATGAGCTCTGTCTTAGAAGAGTAATATTCAAAACCTACCAGACCCTACGAGTAATTTTAGTCCCCTACGATTAAATTCTATTGCTGGGGAATTATGTGCTTAATAGAAAGATCTGAGCGAAAACTTCCCGAAGGTGCTACATGATGGGTATCTGACCAGTATAAAACGGCTCTTAAAATTCATTTCCCCCACACAAAAAAAAACATCCACGAAAAATAAAGAGTTACAATGTTAAATCGATTTCGACGGTTAGGCCATCATCACTAACAAACAATAACTGAAGTCACATTAGAAAGGACACAGCTTATATAGTGACAGGTGAAGGGAGATTGAATCCCATTGGTCGAGAGAAAGGAAAGGGGCAGGAGGTACAACCAATTAATCAGATCAGATGAAGTGAAAGGGGGAAATAACTAAATATGGTTTCAAAAGTGTGAAGGGATAATTCCAAGCTTTACAGAAATGGTCCTATCAGTGGTGAAAAATATTGAGGTATATCCTCATTTAAACATTTACCAGACCTGTCACTTTTGATAATTTCGAATTTTTCAAGTACATTCAACATACCTCCCTTTGGGCAAAAATGAAGAAATTCTACAAACTGTCTGTCTGTCAAATCAAAATTGTAACTATGATTAGATTCCTTAAGATGTTTTGCAAATGTAGACTTACCCTTATTTTCCCTGAAACCCTCCAGATGCTCGTCTATTCTTTCCCTAAATGTCCTACCAGTCTGACCGCAATATTCGTAGCCACAAGAACATTTTAATTTATAAACTCCACTTTTATCCTGAACACTTATTTTGTCCTTAACGGATCCTAGTAATGCTTTAAGACTATTTTTAGTTTTAAAACCTACTTTATAACCTCTCGATGATAGAATTTTGCCAATTTTATCAGAAATTTTCCTATAATAAGGTAAACTTATCCATTGTTTTTCTTCTAAAGTTACATCTTCCCGAGCCAGATTGGAAACTTTTTCCCTACTCTTTTTCCTAAGAACCTTATCCCATATGGTATCAACGAGATCTCCTCCATATCCGTTACTAGCCGCTATGCTTTTGATAATTCATTTTTCTTTTGATAAATTTTGTTCACTCATTGGAATAGATAGTGCTCGGTTGATCACACTATGGAAGGCTGCATGTTTATGTAGGTACTAAAGGGTGATTTGAAGTACTATGGATCGTTATATCGCTATATGTATGTATCTTTCCTATAAATTGAAAAATCATGCTTCTCATTTACCAAAGAGATGGACAGATCAAGAAAATTTAGTTTATTCCCGTCGAATTCGAGGGTGAATTTGATATAGGGATCTAATTTATTGATTTTTTCGTGAAAATAATTCAGTTGTCTTTCTGTGCCCTTCCATAGAATGATGATATCATCGACATATCTATACCAATAGAGAAGATTATTTGTGTTAGAAGTTATAAATATTTGTTGCTCAAGATAATCCATGTAAATATCTGCAAGCAGAGGAGATAACGGAGAACCCATAGCAACCCCTGGCTGTGTATAGCATTGTCCCTCGAATAAAAAGTAATTTTGATCCATACAAACAGAATCAAATTAAACAATTCATCTTTTTCGAAAATATTAAGTTTAGAGCCGTGAATCAGCCTGCATACCACATATTGGCATACATCGATATTGGTGAACAAACTAACCACATCAAAAGAGGCGTGTTTAGCATTTGGAGGCATCTGAATGTCCTTAATCCCTCAGAACTCTCAGCTCACTGCCTCAAAACTTTACAAAAAGGCTCATCTGGCCTTAAATTGTTTTTTATTGGAGAACATTAAAAAACATTTTAAGGCCTTTTTGTACAGTTTTGAAATTATTTCAACAGTTCTAATAAAGAAACAATGCCTTACAACATCACACGTGATCTTCCTCCTCGTGTATTGGCCTAAATAAACGGACTTTTACCCTGAAAATTAACATATAGGGGTTTCTAGTTCGCTGAATCCGAATTTCAGGTCAAAACTGTAAAATTCCAACAGATGAAAGTTCCCCATTTGGAAGGAAAATGCCCGTTTGCCTTCCTCTTCATTCAGTCTGCTACCTGAGACCTCTCAGTCAATCAGTGAGAGTTTCGTTACCTAAGAACATAAAGAAGGATTTTTGTCTTAGCTACACCTGTTCTTATCTATATCACTACTCAATGGGGCTCTGAACTAACAAGCTCCACCGCTAGGGAGGCAGTACCCTAAAGAAAATGGTCGTTGACATGATTTTCCCCTTGTTGGCACCTTGCATCGCCCCTTTTCACTCAAAAATTCTTTCCCCGCACCACAACCTCATCAATCCTTTTCAAAAATGAAAATTGTATTAATAATTATAATAAAGAAACACATTCAAATAATAAAAATAGAAAAATAAAACGGTAGGTAAGGTCCTACTGCACAAGAACAACCACACTTTCTTCCACAAAGGTCCTCAAAAAAAAATTAGAGACCTCAGACCACACAGTAAACAAATCAAAGAAGCAGTTTGTTTATTATTGGTTCCCTACAGATATTGCGTTTATTTATTGATTATAATAAATAATAGAAATTTTTTAGTTCATTACAATGGGTATGTGCTGCTTGTTTGGTTGTAATAAACCTGGTAACGTACGTTTCCCAAGGGATGAAACTTTAAGAAACAATCCACCGGGAAAAGAGTTTTGTCCTTAACAAGGACAACAACAACAACGACCTGCAAGTTAACGAAAGTATGCAGGAGTCATTTTCGCACCGACAATTTCATGCTGGAAAGTTATAAGGTAAGAGTATAAGTGATATTTTTTTTACTACATAATAAGTAACTTCCAGTCTCGATACGGAACATTCACTGTGTCCGACACTTCTGCGGTAGTGGCGTTCCGATACTATCGATATTTACTGATATCGGTACTTTACTTTCGATATTTCTATCGATATTTTACAGTATCGAAAGAAGTAGTGATATCGGATCAAATCACTGATATATGTAATATTGGGCTGTGGAAATTTGAGCGGTGAAGACGGTGAAGGGCAAATATTCAATTATAGTGGATGCAGTTCTCAAACCCTTGTAAGGTGACAAACCTCAGGAGGCATATCTATACAAAACAGGCCAAAAATGATTAGAGGGACGTGGGCCACGGATGATGGTGCCATCGACCTCGGCAAACTATTCAATTCGGTTTGAATCCATAGATTTTTGGGGATAGGACCCTTCCCCCTCTGTTTTACATGCAGTCAGGAGCGTACCTTTTCATTTGCTATTACCATGTGTGTCAAATTGATGACTAGGGAACATTTTTAGCATATTTTTTTTCCCTCCATCCTCTTCCTTTCGTTCTCCTCTTTCAAAATACGTCCAAGTTTTTGTTACTGAAGTTATTTATTGGGTTGAAAATCGATCTCAAACAACGATTTTCAATTACCATGTCTGAAATTGAGCTATTACCATGTTTATTAAAATCCACGGTAATTGCAGTAGCTGCATGGTAATATAATTCCACTGCATTTTCAAACTTTCCAGCAATAATTATAGATACCATTCAGGTTTTTATCCACACAATCAAGTGCATATGTATGAGGGGAAAATGTAAAACGAAACATTTTGCATGTGGGGAAGCATTTCAATACTAATTCGCCATCAGATGGGAGGGTTCTTTCCACATGTGGCAATTTGCTTGTTGGTCGTTTTCTATTGACTTGACCGCAAATAAAAAAAATAAATTCGACATTGTTTCCACTGGAAAACCGGCTTGTGGTAGAAGGAAGTCAGGCATTTAGCGTATCAAAATAAGATGATATATTTGAGCGGATCAAACGACTAGGGCGAGAGAAAATGGTGCTTGGTAGAATTTAAATTTGCACATGCGCAAAGTGAAGTATTGAGTCAAGAATGGTGAAACTGATAGGGGACCTACTACTGTCTAGCTCAAACATCCCCTGAAAATTTCATCCAAGTCGGATGAAAACTGTGGAAAATAAGCATGTTACAAGGATTCGCGGACACAAGATAGACACGGAACCAAAGTTGTTCATTTACACAATTTAAGCATAGCTATACTGATAATTTAGTTTCGGTGTTGGGTTCCTTCAATTACGTTAATAGGTACCTACTTACTTTGTTAAACTTGCCTACCTTATTAACATAGTTAGCTATTAAACAGCATGTACCTAGGTACGTAAATAAAATATAATGAAAATAAATTTAATATTGTTACCTAGTAGATATAAAAAAATTCAATATTGTTAGTAGATAGTACCTAGGTTGTGTCAGTTTTTTTTTACATTTCTGAGTTAAATAAGTCAAAGTTTAAATATATGTAATAAAAAGCTAATATAAAATAAAGTTGATGAAGCTATGATTTCCGTGCCCTTTCCAGCATGAAATTGAAGAAAAAAAAAACCCATTACTTTGTCATTGATATCGAATGATCCGATACTAATGGTATCGATATTTTTGATTCAATAATATCGATACTTTTTTCGATATTGTACCGATATCAAATATCGAATCAAAACCAGTATCGTAACGTCACTATTCTGCGGTCATAGGCAACAAATGACCAAAAAAAGGTAAGGGGACTATTTACGTGCTGCGCTCTATCTCAGTTGCTCATGTTCGGAGCCCCATTGTTAAACAATCGCAATACACAATGTATAGTTATGATTCAATCTTCTGTTATTACCAAACACCAAATATATGGATTGACAAAATAATGTTGATTATTTGAACAATGAATACAGCTTTCGTTGGTAATTTGATGTAGCTTACTTAAGTATATTCGAATTGAATTATCTTCCAATTTGTGACACAATTTTTTCAAGTTTGTTATGATGGGGGATAAGGTTCATGATTTCAGAAAACTCGATCTTCCTTCTTTTTTTTCAATCAACAACTTTATTTCAACAGACAGACAATATTAACATTAACATCACAGATAATTTACTTATATTTTACCACAATTATGTTTGTTCCCAACAGACTCGACACAAATCGTTTTGTATGAAGGTAGTGAGAAGGGGTTATGTCAGTCAAAACAGATTCAGCGCTGCAATCATCCCTCAATTAACAGAAGTTAAATGGTGGATTATGATTTGTGTCGAGTATGATAGCGCGGCTATGAAGGGTAGTATCATATACCTAGCTCAATAGATGAACGATTGCTATTAGAATTAACCAAAACTATTGACATGAGGTAGCAAAAAAAATAATAATAAAATATAGGGCATGACAAAATCCATAAGTAATATTTTCTCATTTATCTAAACCTTTTACCAAATAGAAGAATTATGTTGCTAACTTGATTAAACATAAGCATTCTCATTAAAAGCTGCCTTAGTGTTTCATCAGACGGGAGACTCAAAAGCACTTGACGAAAGTTCATGGCGACGCCTTTTATAAACAGTGTTGATGATCATGGTTTTTTGAGTTATAGCTAACACTGATCCTAAATCAAAATTTAGAATCCTGTAGCAAAATGTAAGTATAAAAACAAAAATACATTACGAAGGACAAATACAAAAATTACATACCTCAACAGAAATCAACACTTTTTGCTGTGGGTGGAAGTTGCCAACTAAACTCCTACAAGTATAGAGGCATTCAATTTCCTTCAAAATTCACTGTTACCTAATAATAACCAAAATAAAGGCCTCCAAAGTTTTGCTAAATTTATCAAAATGTAAAAAATTGCAGTAAACCCCAGTTTTTTCTGTAAACAACTAACATTTTTCAATACATTGATTTGTGTATAAAATATATGTTGAATAGGGAAAGGGGAATAGGAGTTTTTTGTATATGTTAGCGATCTCTGACCTCAAAAAGCAGAAACTGCTGTGGTACTGGGTGTGATAATTTGCCTGAAGCCGACTTGAACTAGGGAGGCATTCAACTCAGAGAGTGAAGTTTAATGGAAGGAAAGCGATCCCAAGTTTATATTCGGGAGAGGGTGAATCAACTATTGAAGCCAAGAAAGCAAAGCAGACGGAGTAGCTCCTGATTTGCGTAGTACATAAATTTTATATTATGTACAGTAAAATAGGTACCTAATTCCTACTTTGTGAATAGTACTAATCCTCACATACACCGAATGATGACAAGAAAGAAACTGCCAACTCAAGTCGTTCTACAAATATAACAGATATGCCAGCGCTACTAACGGATGCTTCAGAAAACAGCTCAAGATCGATCCTCTTCTACAACTGAAGGGAAAGGATTCAATTCACGATCACAATTTATTATCGACAATTTGACACAGAGCATCAATTCTCAAAACCATTACTCGTGTATACTCAGGTCACGTCGCAGTTCTCTACGGCGATTTCTGATTGGTCCAAAATGAGCTGCTCTATAAATTTGAAGAGACAAGGAATTGGAGAAAGGGTTTGTTCGTATGGTAAAAGGTTTAAATAAATCGGAAAATAATGTGCATCTCTAAATATAATTCCTCAACGGTACCAGTCTGTGAGGTACAACAGTTTCTCGGCAAACAGGACAACGCTCTTCAGTCTGGGCCCATTCAGCAATGCAGCGCCAGCAGAAGATGTGGCCACATAGGGTCGCTGTTGGGTTGCTAATATTTTCAACACAAATAACACATTGCTTTGAAGATGATACGGTTCTGGTAGGACAATCCATGTCTCCAACTGATTGGTCGATTCTGTTGACTGCCTCAAGACTGTGTTGAAGAAAGAGGGTCAAAAGTTGGAGGATGGACACCAGGCCTAGAAGTCGGAAGCCTTTGATGGATTGGCGGTCCTTCAGCCAGAAACGCACAAGCACCTTGAGGAAACAAAAATGTCTACATAAAAATAACCAACACAAAGAAAACATGAAACCTGTCATTTCTAACAAGACAGTGTTTATATTATAGATGGAATGAAGCACAAGAACTAGATAGGTTGATAACAGAAGGAAACAGTGGTGGGTCTGCAGACCAGACCTCAAGTCATAAAAATGTTGATAAGTAATGCATGCATTACAGGGACTTCCTTATGTGTGGTGTGAAGAAGTAAATCATCATTTTTATGTGTTTCCCAAGGTATGTAGTTTTTAGCCGTGTTATATAGGTACATTAGACTATTATGTCTACTTTTACAGTAGGGTAACGTTATTTTGTGTATGAAAACACCCTGCTATTATTATTTTTGTTTTTCTCACTCTCTTTTTTTCCCTTCCAGCCCCCTGGATTGCATCTACGAGTATATACATTATACTGACCCCATCATTTACATGTGGCCTGATGAAGAGCAGAGGTTCCTTTTTCCACTAAAAATGCATAGCCTTACAAATAAAGGAGCATTAAAATCTAATGACTCCACAACTTATAACCCTCATAAGACCTTCCTGGCTTAGGGACCAAAGTACTTAGCTGCTAACTACCTTTATATATAACAAATTCCAACCAGCCGTTAAGCAATTCTATGATAAATCTAAATATCCTCGCTTTGCAGAATAGTGTAAATAGTGCAGTTCATTTCCCCCTCCATCACGCATCCTCATCATCAATCTGTCATCATCCAACACGAAAATTTTATATGAAACAAAATTATATATAGGTATGTGTGTGTGTGTGTGTATAAATGGAAAACATGAAAAATCATGATTTATTCACCCATTTATTCATCATCAAAGCACGGGCAATGGGCCTTCCATTTACCTTCACAAATCATAAATTTGAACTCCCAAGGTTTATTGCATAAATGGATTGACGTGTGTATCGAACAACAACACTGCCAAGAATAAACTTAATTTCAGAAAGGTTAGTCTGTTATTGAATTATTAGATATCCCTTTCTTCGCAGATCTCTGGTCTACAATTATTAAAAGTAGTTACTATCGTTTATTGTAATTTATTATTATTATTATATTATCTGACATAGAAGCCTACTAAGGTGAATTTAATAAAATTAAATTAAAAAACCTACACTTTACTAGTCCTCTGTAGGTTACGAGCTGATATCTAGATACGTTCAATAGTACTTGAGAAGCTAAGAAGTAGGTATGTCGAGGTAGGCACCCACCAACAGAAAATTATTGAGATCAAAGAAAACACCTATCAACGCTTCACTAGAAATATATCAGGTGATACGATTGCCGGAGTTTATAAGTTGATTTTTACTAAAGCTTCGTTCAGCGAGTTCGAAACGGTTCTGGGCAAGCACAGTCGAGTTTTATCGTTCGCAGTGCCAGAACACCCAGTTCTGGAAGGCCGAATTCGGCGTTCGCAGTGTTTTGCAAACCCAGTTCCAAATGGTTCTGACAGTCCCCGTTTTTTTCTTTTTTTTTCCGGAACTGTCAGAACTCAAACGCAAGGACGTAGTTAATGCATGCGTATTTCACAATTTTTCAGATCTCGTGGAGTAAACAACTCTCTTCTTCATGGAAATCATACTTTAGTCTCTATACGTTATTAGTATAAGTACCTATTCTATGATCGAAATGTCAACTAGCTCATCAAGTTCGGAAAGCGATAGTTTCGACCATGGAGTTTGGTTTGTAAATGATGAGAACGAGATTGAAGTTATAATTGGATCTCGTCTACATCCACGAAACTCAAATTTTTTCGAGTATACTCCTCAGTCATCATGGAGTTTTTTTGTATAGCCATGGGGTAATAGTTGAGTAATATTCTGGACTTAATAAGTAATATATTCATGGGAACCAAAAATATTCTGAAAAAGAGCACCAGAAGGTAACTCGAGTTGAGTGAGGTTACAAACAATTATTATTATTCCACTTCCAAGTTCTGAAATCGTTCACAGTGCAGAACGCGGTTCCATGAATTCCGGAACCCCTGAGATTTCCCGTCCCAGTTCTGATGATTTCGAAAACTGTCAGAACGAAGCTTAAGTTGATACCAGATCTGCGATTTATCATAACTCTTGGACTGTGGAAGTTTTCCTTGAACATAACATTTCCCCTGAGTCAAATACCAGTTTGGGGTCTGACGAGTGACGAAGTGAAACTGTATGCCGCTGGCTCAGCAAGAAAATCAGCAGTCGAGCCATCATTGTCACAGTGTGTTTTGACTCAAGTAAGTGAAAGATGCTACGTCAATGAATATGATGTTAACAGTCTTGGTTCAAAAAGTATTAATTAATTGTTTCATATTATTTCGAGTTTTACTTTTTGCTGATGTGTGCTAACTGTGATGGCCCAAAAATATTTTGTACCTCGACAGAGGAAAAAATTTGTCTTTAGTAACAATGCTCCAACCAGATGAGCTATGAGGCCGCTTTAATCAAACCTCTTCAACTGCAGAAGTTTTCCTTAAACGTAACAGGGACAGCAAACAGATGCAAGCAATCAGGTGATTTGATTCGATTCTTTGGGAGCTTATCTATTAATGATAGCCGAAAAACTATACTTATTTCAAAAGTTTTCGAGATCTCAACTTTTTAATATTTTAACCCTTTAATTTAGTCCTTTAGGGTTTATCGAAATTGGTGCAGGAGTTCTAGGACCAACTAGACCCATATTTGATTTTTTTATCCAAGTCTCATAAACTTTGGTCTCTTAGTTTCGGAAAAAAACTAAGATGGTGGACATTATTATTATTTTCGATTTTTGGCTTATATGCATCTTGAAACGTAAACCAACACATTGGGATCACAAAAAATAGATGAGAATAATGAAAACATACCGAACGATTTATCAGTATTTCCCCTCTCCCTTCCACAATGGAATGCGGAACTCGTGAAATATTTTCTCAAATTAGACCACATGCTCAATTGAACAAAAAATCACGGAAATTTTAGCCTGGGCAGCGTCAACAAAATTTATCATGTATATAAACATAAACCTGATTTATTTATTTTATTTTTTTAAATTAAGGTTCAAGCCGCATCTCGACCAGAAGGGTCATTAGCGGCATTGAACGGTGTCTTAAGGGACACTGGAAGTGGCACTTATATTTTTTTATGGCACTCATATTTATTTATTTTCAATTTTATTTATTTTTTCACCAATTAGGATAGTTTAAAACGAATTTGTACTCCTTCATTTGCTCTCTCACACTACCCCCCTCCCCAGGATCAATTCTAATAGTCTCTTATTTACGAAGTCATGCCTATCACCTTCATCTGTATTTATCAAATACAGAGGTAATTTCCAGACAAAACTCAGGTAGTTACCTAGAGGTTACCGCAACCTATCGAACAAATTTGGTAGGGCGTTTATCAATCGACTTTATGCCCTCAGGTAGCTACCCTACAGATAGTTAACTGCTCATATAACTTCGTCTGTGGGAAAAAGGGGTACCACTACTACAACAATGATTTCCCGACAAAACAACGTTACAACACTGGTATTTTTAGTTCCTTGTGACGTCCATGGGTAAAAAGTAGATAGTTATTGCACAACAGAACAACAACAACACTCCTGTCCTTTCGGTTTCATCTCTGATGCCAAGGGATCTCGATCTCGATTGTTCCTACATTATTAGGTAGCAACTACAACTACTCACTAAGCTCATAGAATCTGAGTGTAAGTAAGGAGAAGCTTTGTGATCAGCGATGTGGAATAGTTTTTTCTATCACTGCGGGATTCTAATTTCCCTTCAATCAACTTGAGCACAAACATCGTCGTTTCTTTCTATAGTCGGAAATGGGTTTGAAAATCGACATCATCGAGTAAGTTAAAATAATCGGGACGTGGACGAACCGTATAAGGTCTTCGTTTGTATTCTACGATTTCCTAATCCGAAAAACCGGAATCAATCAAGTCAACTTCGTTGTAGGTACATTATGACTTTATATTATTATAAAAGTATATATCATATCATTATTTGATACGATTTTATCATTACTTTTGGAGAGCTGTGAGTCAAAATGGTTATCGCTTCTGATTTCACTCTTCAATTTATTTATCTTGAATATAGTAGGGATGACTGTCGAAGACAAATATATCGATATTATGTTTTGCACTAACTATCGTTACACACCCATAGAATGGTGAATCTCAGTATAAGGGCGACTTTCAGCTTCTAGTTTTCAGTAAAATGCGAAGGCTCAGAACTTATTTTTTCAAGTACACATTCGTTTTTCAGATGTAAACTATTAGTGATGCATTGTTTTTAGAGGTCAGTTCTCATTTTCAAGCCTAAATTGCGAAATTTGATACATCCACGGTACTAACAATGGTGCCATAGTACTACACGTTATAACCTCTCTACAAAACGTTACCCACAAGATAAATCGCTAACTGAGGGAGGTGAGTCTCAGGTAAGGATACCAAGCAGATAGCGGTATCTTGCGGATAAATGTGAGTTGATAAACAGCCAACGAGAAGTTATCTGAGGCTGCTAGTTACCTAGAGTTTCCCTGGGCTTTATCTGTGATTGATAAACGGCCCCTTAGAGAGACGTCCTATGTTTTTTGTAATTATTCCGACTGCCCAGGCCTCTAAATTAATGATTCAACCGAATCGAATGCATAATCATTTGTCAACGTTATTCATATTATGATGTACAGATGAATCAAGTTGTTACTTTGAAGCCAACATCAAAGTCATGCAAGTTGTCGTATTACACGTTCGCACAATAGGTAACTATGTCAATATTTGAATGCATATGGGCAACAGAACAGCATTGAGGACTTACGTAGTGAATTCCAGATATTCTCTTCGAAAGATGGTATGTACCACAGCTGTAGTAAAAAAGAGCTTTGTGAAGATGTGAAAACAGCGGTATTATTTTCAGAATGAAAACAACGAAGTTCAACTCAGATTTTTCAGCTTCGTCAGCCGTTTTTTTCTTTTCCAGTATTTGCTTGTTTAATAATTTTTGAAAATGAAGGAATAGCGAGGGGCCGAAACACTCCAACATCACCATAAGCCAAAGATCCTGAAAAGAAAAAAAAGTGTTATGTATAATGCCATAGACCCATGCAGTGGAGCTTACTTAAAAACGTTCACAGGTACCTACTACACTTTGGGTTTAATAGAGAGTTCCTGAAGCGATGGGGAGATAGAGATGAGGCGCCTTATCGTGAACAGAAAACACTAGTGCGCATGTGCGGGCGGCAGATGAGGCGCTTCATCTCCAATAAGACAAATTTATTTCACCTAAACATAAGACGCTTTATCTCGAACCAACCCATCTCATCTCTTCCTCCGTATCGCAAATTATACAGTTGGTACCCATGCTTCACATCTGGTTTTGCCAATCTTCTCCTGGTCAGGGCCGAGTTGGGCATCGGTTGACACCTTTGAGTACAAATAATATGGAGGGCAACGGCTCTCATTTCAACGCTGTTTGTCTGTCAGTTGATACGTGCCGCTGGCGATGCGCTGGACCACGAAAATTACGCTTCTTGCCATGCACCTGCTCGTAGTACGTAATAATGCGTAGTAGATATCAGTTAAAAATGAAATCACAAAATATCCTGCGTCGCACAATTTGAATAAGTATATTCGGATACGATTAGAAACGATTATTATAGTATTAAACTATAATACTTAGGTACACAGAATTTAGCATCAACGATTAACCCTCGGATAGGCGCGGTATCAAATTGATACAGAACATGGCTTTGAAGGGTTGCTACGACCGCTATCGCATGCGGAGGGGGGTCCCTTTCCCTCTACCTTCCTAACTTCAATCCTTTTTCAGAATCACTTGACCTTGACACGTCGAAGGAGTGAGCTACATAGGTTATGGCTGCTTTTAATCAAATTGATACACCGCGCCCATCCAGGTAATTTACAGATTACGAGATTGAAAATGTCAATGGCAGTGATGAAGATCACCCTCAGGAACAGCTGATGCAACTGCGTGAGAGAGCTTTTCCACAACCCACGTCAGGGAAAAAACGAAAGAGATACGACCCCTGTAAAACTTCAAAAAAAGTAGATTGACGACTGACAATTGCGTACTTTGTGAAAAATTTCTGTGTTCAGAGCACTTGAAACCTATTTGTAAAGAATGTTACCAAAAAGTAAATTTAGCTCGATAAGAAAATTGGTACCTAAAAATTTCGCCTAACATACGTTTGTTACCACAAATTATGTGCCTTACTTAAAATTTTCGTTCTTTTTTTCTAGTTTATTATTTCGTTCCTTTGAGTTTACGAGTATAGTTCCTATCTATAGGCTTGTCTTTTTTCCACAAAACGTTTGCTGTAAACGTAGGTAAAGATTTAAACTCATCGGTGAAGAATGTTGCCAAAAAATTGTTTACTAAATAAGGAAATACGTAATTATGCGTAGCTCAAATTATTAGTTACCTAATTTTTCAACCTCAAAATTTAATTTCTTGAATTTTTCTATAATGTTATAGTAGTTTCTCTACTTATCAGGTTGTTTGCTAGCCCAATAAAACTATTTATTTGAACAATGGTTAACTTTATACTATTTCCCTTAACCCATTTCCCCTCCTAACACCCATTGTATCAAAATGATACACCGCTCCTATCGCCATTTTTTTTAGACTGCGCCTATCCGAGGGTTAAAGCGGCCCATTCACGATCCTGCTGCAGGAAGTGAGGGGAACCAAAAACTTCCTTCTCTTCTTGCACAGGAGGCGTGCAGGACATGTGTGGAGGCCTTCCTGCTGCAGGTGTACTGCAGAGATGGGTTTCCCATCGGGCCGTCCTTCGATCCGGGGTCCCCCACCCTATCAACCTGCTAGGTCCGAGCGTGAGTGGAGCTACCGGAAGATCTTCCCATGTTCTAATCACCAGCCAACACAGGAAAATATATTACCTACTTCAGAATACCGTATACTGGTGGGAATCCTTCGGTTGGAGCTGGGAATGACGGATCGTGTATGGAGAACGCACTCTGAGGCAGGAGAGCGAAGATGGGAACTTCGTTGCACTTCCCACCTCCTGCACCAGGATCGTGAATGGGCTGCTTAACATTTCATAAGACATCAGCTGATCGGTGTACGGCCATCTTGAAAGTTGCATTTTACCTGGTCCACCGTGACAAAAGCGGCACCTATGGTTTAATGGCTCAGCTAACTCCAATAGCTCTCCATATTATATATATGGCCCATATTCTCGTGACATCAGGCCGGGAGTAGGTTCGCGTTTCAGCCAAAGTCGGCCATGACTGCCCTACGTCAATGAATCGCTACTCAACCAACCTATTTCTCACAAGAAGTTTGCCGTCTCACGTCAACATAATTCGTGGTTATAAGGCCATTTTTCAACAGTTTTATTTTGAAAAAGAATAATATTGTAGCAATACAAAGTTTCAATTCGACTAAATGTTATACTCGTAATAATCGTGCCTGCCAGCGCAATAATTGATTGTAGATTGCTGTCAACGATACCAATCTAACGTGAACGAGTTTTTATTTGGACTAGCAGCCTTCTAACTATTGTAGTTAATCAGTGTCAGAAAACTGAAGAACTTCATTCGTTTAGGCTTTGAGAATAACTATTAACCTGAAAAATAGTAAAGAAAAGATTATTGAAAATTCCTCAGGTGTCTGTACTGCTGCGTAGGTACCTAGCCATTGCTCAGGTAACTTCATCAGCGTTTTATTATGAGTTCGTAGTACTATGCTTAACTGAGGAAGCTTTACTTGTTATATTGAATGAATAAAAGGAGAGATTTGATAGTTTTTCAAAATAAACAAGGCAGGTTGTTGCTACACCAAGAAACGAAACTACTTAGGTAGTTACGTACGTCCTACCAGATTTGCTGTTGGTTTAAAGTGCTTAATAAACAAAGTAGGTTGGTCGTTGCTTTGCCGACGAATACAACCGCTGATTAGCAAGTTTGTCAAACATCGAATCAGGGAATATGCAACATGAATTAAAAACCAGCTGCAAGGAAAAAACCTTGAAATGCATTCCTCTGAAGGTAGGATTTCATAAAGACGGCATTGGCAGTGCAGTTATTGCGTGAGTTTTGCAGTTACGCAAATTTTATGGACAAAAAAGGTAGGTAATTAGGTACCTACTTTCGTTTTGATCAATGAAGTACCTACATGAACAAGTAATAATATACGGAAAGTATGTAGGTATACCTTACCTCTAGGTACTTACCTTTCCACAAGTGATACAACTTACTATTCCTTACTTAGTAGTGATACAACTTACTAGTGGTACCGCCTTACAGAGCTCTCATAACACATCCTTTCACAAGACCACTTTCACAGTACTCTAAAGATTTTTAGTTTCAATTGATTCAAAGAACAGTTCTAAAACTAGATAGGTAATCCACACCATATTTGCGGCTGATGCCTGGATCATCTAGAACACTTGTATGTCAACTCCCCAACACATATTTCATATGGATCTCTACCCCACAGATTAAATCTTGCAATCGTAGCGTTTGAGGTCAACACCTGATAATAACTTGATGTAATTTGCGTACAATTTATCACCTTGCATATTACAAATAATTAAAATATTGACTCGGAACTAGGTGAGACTATGTTATGCTGTTGTCCAGCTGTGACTACAAATGGGGCATTTTCGCATATGTTTACTCGTCACCATGACAACAAGGTGAAATAACTTCGATTTCGCTTGCCTCGACGTAAGGATGCGCTAGTGTCCAAGTCTCGAGAATATCACCCATACTCAAAGGTTGACACTGCTGAGATGATGCAGACAAGCTCAAAAAGAGAATGGATATCATGTTCCCACTAACCGGTTTCGTAGGCAATCTTCGTAGAGAGCTATCTACTTGGACGATCCCAGTGTACTCTTCTCCGAGAGTCTGCAGCCCACCAAGAGTCGTGTTTGAATAGAAGAGAAACTGTGCGATACATTGTGCCAAGTTTTTGTATTTTATGAAAGTCTGGACATCTGAAAACGGAATGAATGTAACATGAGAGCATTACGGCCAAACTGGTTAGAGAATTATATAAAGAAGAGACTTGTATAAAGAAACAACTTTTCAAACTTACGGTAGGTAGAACTACCTCTATCTAGCATTGAGGAAGCTCACTCAGTCACTGCTCGGGGTTTCCATTAGAAAAGAGTTTCGGTCTGACTGTCGGTAAAAATGTGAATGTTTTTGTTATAAGTGTTGTGGATTTGTAAGGTGACCAGGCATAGATTTATTATTGAAATACAGTTGCATATTTGCCAAGGGTCAAGGCTATAAGAGTCTGCCACTTGGAGGCTGGGTATGAACACACCATCACCAGAGGAAGGTTCGGATCCCCTATCTATCTTAGAACCATCAGTGTAGCAGTTGATGGTGTCTATAGTCTCAACAGGGGTTTGTTGATTGTTCCACTCATTTCTATCTTTTATTTCAAAGGTGGTTTTCAAGTTCCAGAAAAATCTCCTCTTCATTTCATCAGAGGGCATGAGGGTTTCTGGTGCATAAGCGTTAGTAGCTTGTTTGATGTAGGTGTGTCCTACTTGTGTGTAGTGAGAGAGATGGCTAGTGTCATGCACCCATTCTCCCAAAATATTCAACCTAACCACGGCTTGCATGGAATAAACCATTGCGAGAGTATCCAGTGGTGCTAGTCCAAGGATAATTTGAATGCTTCTAGTTGGGGTAGTGCGGAAAGCTCCACTAATAAGCATGCAGGCTAATCTTTCGATTTTGCACAGGTATTTGCTGTTTTTAATACCCGGCCACCACACTACCACTCCAAAAAGGAGTCTAGGCAGAATGATGGCCTGGTAGATCCAGTGGGCTATTCTGGGGGAAAGTCCCCACTTTTTTCCCATCGCTCTCCTGGCACAGAAAAAGCTATTGGTATTTTTATTTATTTATTTTTTTTTAACCTTCCATTCAATATGTGGATTCCAATTGAGCTTGGAATCCGGAATAATACCGAAATACTTTACCTTATTAGAGGGTGAGAGGTTAGTGTTTATTTATGACAGTCCTGTTATTTGTGGGGGACGTCGTTTTCTTGAGAGAGTGATGATTTCAATTTTGTTGGGATTAATGAATAGTCCCTTATTGCATTGACGGAGCAAAAGTAACTAAGAATACATTGATTGCTTTATCACTCAACAACGTATCCATAAATGGATGTATGAAACTTACCGATAGCGTGAATGAGAAGCTTCTCCAGACGTTCCTGTAAATTCCTAATTACGATTTCATCCTTCTGAGAAGCTCTCAAGATCTCCGCTGGCCCAGCTCTAACAAATGGCATGTTTCCCACAAGGTATAACGGCAACTAAGACGTAAAATTTGTGAAATTTCTACATGTTTATGGCCAGATAGTACAATATCATTACTTTAAAATAATGAAGAACTCGTGACAAAACAGATAATCGTGAGATAATGTATAAAAATGCTAGAAAAGTGATAATCAAGTCACACAATGACACAGCCGGGTTGTTTATTTGTTGTTGTTTATTGCCTCTGTTGGTTGACCGTAGCTTTCAAGCTGAGTTGTCACAATCTGTGGTCGTGTACCTATGCTCCTTTCTTCATTGTTGTTCCGCCTCCTTGTTATAGGTATATATTCCGCTATTTGTATTTTATCATTTAATAATGATTAACAGGACGTTCCCATTTGTTTTCGTCACGTCACGGTGGAGTATTGACATTTTATGTCTTTGCTATGGCACATAAAGTAAAAAAACGTCACGGAAAATTGCTCACGAAAATATTCTGATGATTTCCGCTTACAACCGAGTCGTTGCTAGGGAAATGGTACTTCATCGTTTTTCATCCAACAAAATTCGTTGACCATTCGTTCGAAAGCTCTCTATTTATCCAACCATATTATGTTAACTACTGCGAAGTGCGTGGCCAACAAGCTGAGTTATGAACATGGTTATTTGAATAATTGTGTACACTCAGGTGATCATTCTCAATAATTGATATTGTGAACATGATTGCAACCGCTTGTTAATTTTTGATGCTTTCATTGAGCTGGTGTTTCGATGATTTGATTCATAGCAGGTGATCCGAATATTTCGAGAACGGTTTGATTTTTGAAGCGGTGGTTAAATCATTTTAATAAGTAATTTCTATGCTTTACACTCTAGGAAGCTGCAATTTCCGTAAGTAGCCTCTTTAAGACATTTACTTGACGATGCCCGGTCCGGATCAGCTGAGTGGCTCTAAGAGCTTGCATACGAGTCTGCAACTAAAGACATAAAATGTCCCAATGTGTTGCAGACTCGTATGCAAGCGTTTCGTCTTTACTTCTATTGATTTTCACGTACAACCAATGCGTTACTAGGGAAGTGTAACTCCCATAGTTTTCATAGCAGGAAAATCGTTAGCCACTTTTTGGAATGCTCTCATTTTATCGCAGCATCTCATAATCCCTAAGCCTCTGTAGTGTCAAGGAAAGCTGATTTATTACGCTCAGTTATAAAGTAATATTGCTAAGTAACCATAATGAACTAATAATGTGTCAAATTAATCATTATTAAATGATCTGACTGTAGAACCGCAGGTCTACCGTCCGTTTTTTTAATTTCCAAACCGTCTATTTCTTATCAATGCCTGTTCGCTGGATATAAGTGCGCCCTCCACAGCTTCACCTTTTATGTGTCTGATCCCCTAGGCTATGGAGTCACACTAGGGTGATATTTATTTTTTGCACTTGTGATGTATGCACAAATGTTATTCCACATCAGAACTGCCCAGATTACACAAAGGATTGGGTGTGGCTCTACTGTCTGCCATGCGTTTGAATTAGTAGTAGATAACATGTCCTTTACAAAGTCAATTAATACGTGCAATCTGTATTATTCTTTGTACACAAAAATCGAAGTAAATACCCTCATTGGCACTTTTATGGTTGATTTGCACTAGTCTCCAACACTCCCCCATCCTGGTCGCATTATTTCCACCACCTCCTCTCCAACACCTCCTTATAATATCCTCCTCTCTCGGTCTCCCCCACAATATTCACCACCATCCTAAAAGCAACATAACCAACTCATTCGTTGTACGATATTTCTGTGAGTAATGGTATCCAGTACATCTGAATGGCATGTCCCTCCCCAATCCCTGCACTCAGCTTACTAGCCACTTCTAGCTGTGCGTCAAATCCTCTAGAATAAGATTTGTTGGGGTCGTGAGGTTCAGTCATAAAGTGTACCACTATTTTTCTAGGCCAACGTTTCGGTATATTTTTATACCATCCTCAGGGCTACAAAGAATTGCACCAGAGAGTCAGACAATTATAGGCAAGCAAAACAAGGAATAAATTGTACATATGTACCTAATTATTATAGAAGTATCTAGTTATGTATATTAATGGATCAACTTAATCTTAATCTATTTTCTCAATAAGTATTATACGAGTATATATACATATATGTAGGGGACTATATGTTGACTATGTATATCATGTTGACTATATGTTATCATACCTTAGATAGGGGGTGGGTTAAACCTCAATTACATCTAGGTGCACGATACATCTTGAAATTTGACTTTGAAACTTATCAATTGCCGAAAACTTTTATTAAAACTGCATTAAGACTGATTAGTTTCAATTGATAAGTTTTAATTGATAAGTTTCAAAGTCAAATTTCAAGATGTATCGTGCACCTAGATGTAATTGAGGTTTAACCCACCCCCTATCTAAGGTATGATAACATATAGTCAACATGATATACATAGTCAACATATAGTCCCCTACATATATGTATATATACTCGTATAATACTTATTGAGAAAATAGATTAAGATTAAGTTGATCCATTAATATACATAACTAGATACTTCTATAATAATTAGGTACATATGTACAATTTATTCCTTGTTTTGCTTGCCTATAATTGTCTGACTCTCTGGTGCAATTCTTTGTAGCCCTGAGGATGGTATAAAAATATACCGAAACGTTGGCCTAGAAAAATAGTGGTACACTTTATGACTGAACCTCACGACCCCAACAAATCTTATTTTGGAATCAAGCAGTCAAGAAACCAAACCTTATCAAATCCTCTAGTTCTGATTTTTTGCTAACTTGTTTGTGATGTTGGCCCAATGAATAATCCAAGTTTGAGACCTAGAGCTCCGAACGCAACCTTGTCAAAAATCGAGAAAACAGCAAATTTTTCGACTTTACTTCAGTTTTTAGCAATTTTAACCCTAAAAGGCCAGTTTTTCGGTAACATCTACCGAATACTTTTTTAAAGTGGACTAAATTTGTTACAATTTAAGACCATCACCATCTCTGTAGATTGGATAGTTTTTGAGATATAGCGTTTTAAAATATTTCGAATTTTTCGGAATTCAAAACGGAAGTTAGTGAAAAAACGTTAAATGTTAAAGTTATGAATAAAGAGTTATAATGTTAAATCGATTTGGACGGTTAGGCTATCATCAGTAAAAACAATAACTGAAGATACATTAGAAAGGACACAGGTTATACAGTAACAGGTGAAGGGAGATTGAATCCCTTTGTTCGAGAGAAAGGAAAAGGGCAGGAGGTACAACCATTTAAGTGTATACAAAGTGAAGGGGGATTATAGCTAATCAGGTGAAGTGAAAGGGGGGAAATAACTAAATATGGTTTGAACAGTGTGAAGGGATAATTCCAAGCTCTATAGAAATGGACCAATCAGAGGTGAAATATATTGAGGTAGGTATACCTCATTTAAACATTTACCAGATCTGTCACTTTTGATAATTTCGAATTTTTTAAGTACATTCAACACATATCTCCCTTTGGACAAAAATGAAGAAATTCTACTAACTGTCTATCTTCAAATCAAAATTATAACTATGATTGGATTCCTTAAGATGTTTCGCAAATGTAGACTTACCCTTATTTTCCTTGAAATCCTCCTGATGCTCGTCTATTCTTTCCCTGAATTTCCTTCCAGTCTGACCGCAATATTCGTAGCTACATTTTAGTTTATAAACCCCACTTTTATCCTGAACATTGATTTTGTCCTTAACGGATCCTAGTAATACTTTAAGATTATTTTTAGTTTCAAAACCTACTTTGTAGCCTCTCGATGATAGAATTTTGCCGATTTTATCAGAAATTTTCCCATAATAAGGTATACTCTCATAATAAGGTATGCGATAAGGAAAAAAACGCTGCAAATTATTTCACAAAGGTTTATCATTTTTTCAATTGAGTATGATCGTAGTTTTAGTTGGCTTGCGTACGTCATAAGGCCCGTCCAGGCTCCTCGGCGTGTCCTATTTCTAGTCGCCACAACCTATACTTCTATAATTATATACGCATGTTTATATTTCTCGATTTGAGCTCCTATCTATTCAAATAATTATTGCCTTAATAATACCATTATCTAAGTACGTACGAAAAGTCGAGAGTATAGGTTATTAAATATGCGTAGGAAAAGCATTGGTACTAACACACAAATATGACCTAGAAAAAAACATACATTCATGCCTCGAAGGAACCCACCACAAGGTGCCGCTTCGCCTCCTCTCACCCCCCCCCCCCCCCTCACCACCCACCGTGACCCCCTGCCAAGCGTGCCAGGCGTGCGTAAGTCTAACACTCTAACACTCAAAACCTTGAAAAAGACACTTTTTCGCCCGTTTTCGGCCTATAGCATCTATGCGAGTAAAGCGATCGTTAGGACCAACTGGACCCCAAATGGAGTCTATGTGCGAAAGAACGGGTTTTTTAAGTCAATTCTTAGGCTTTTTATGGCCCGGACGGCGAACGGCGGACGGACATTTTAAATTTGGATTCTACACACCTTGAAACGTAAATGACAAAGTTTGAGGGGGGGTTATAAAAATTTTTTGCTACACGATCACATAGGCTTATTATTGGAAATAATAAACCAATAATAAAAAATACGATAATACGATCGGCTACCTCAGTCAATTGTGCTTCAAAATTATTCCTCGGATACTTATCTTTCATTTGAGTAGGTACCTACCTAATAATACGGGGTGGGTTAGCAATGAAAATGCTGTTGTGTATCAGAGATCGCTCGTGTTATAATAAAATAATAATTACTTCTTAAAAAAAAAGTCAAAGCAGGTTCTCAAAGTGTCTCCCTCCTTCCTGTATACAGAATGCACATAGGTACCTTTCGTAACGTCACACGATCCGCGAGGAAGAGATGCCGCCTATGCATACAGGAAGGAGGGAAGCACTTTGAGAACCTGCTTTGATTTTTGATTTTTTTAAGAAGTAATTAGTATTTTTTTATAACACGAGCGATCTCTGATACACAACAGCATTTTCATTGTCAACCCACCCCGTGTTACTAGGTACCTACTCAAATGAAAGATAAGTATCCAAGGAATAATTTGGAAGCACAATTGACTGAGGAAGCCGATCGTATTATCGTATTTTTCCGCCTGCCCCTCCGATAATTATCAAATTTTGCTCAAGTAGATGAGGCAGATGGAAGATGAGTTAAGTAGAGACACTATTATTTTTTTGGTTTACTATCATCAAATACAGCTGTGCATAATGAAAAAAAAAAAAAAAAAAAATTTCGATTTTGACCGAAAAAATCACGTTTTTTGTGATTCAGACGCTATTGGAACTAATAAAAAAATTGGAATTTACATTAGAAAGATAGAAAATTTAACACTCTTTCCAACGGTATCCTCAGATGTGAGAAAACTCGAGAAATAAGGGAGTTGGAGCTGTTTTCGTGATGTAAGGTCGAAAACACGAAAAAAATCTTGAAAAATAAATAACTCGGAAACGAAGCCTCTAAAAGAAAAAGTCTTGGAGGCACTTTTTGTTGCAAATTACATGTAGAATCGATCCCTGAAGTCTTACCTACTTAAGTCAAGACACCCTGTATATATATATATATATATAGACATAGACAAAATTTTGTGCTCACTACTCCGATTTGGACCAAATTTACATATGTTGTATTACCATGCCGGAACTTGTGCCTCGCTGACTCTGGTGAGGATCCGATGAACACGAGACTTAATATCAATCATAATTATGGCAAAATCATGCTCAAATCTCCCCTATTCACAGTAGGACGTCGAAATTTGATACGGGGCCTCTCTGGGACAAGAAGAAACGAGCAAAGTGAGGGGCTCCATCCTGGTGAGCTAAAATCTCTCCTGTTCAACGTTGGATGTTGAAAATTGATAGGGAGCCTCTCTCGGACAACAAAGGACGAATGAAATGACGGGCTCCACCCTGTTCTCCAGCTGCCCGATTCGCGTGGCGTTTTTTACAACATGCTCCACGAATCAGTGGCACGTTAATAGGAAAGCATTTTGTAAACAAATTTTCCAGTGATTAAGACATAATTACTATCAACCACGGTTCACCTAGCGACAAATAATCACCGAAATTTGTTCAGTGAAACTTTGCTTTCGCGTATGCCAATTGTGAAGTTTCTCTTATACCTCTTCTTCGGCAAGTTCAATAATATAGTTTTAATAATGATGTTTTCTCTATTCTGATCCATTACAACAAATAAGTGTTTTTAATACTTTTCACCTAGGTACTTATATTTTGCCCGTCTCTATTCGAAAAGTTGATTCTGCTTACGCAAACTGCGTTTCAAATTTCATTCCTGAAGGGGGTGAATGGAGAGAGTAGTATTAATATATCTTGATGTTTTCTCATCTGGTTTCTCATCAGATTTCCGTGAATTTGTTTAAATCAAGGTTTCAGTCCAGTTACGCAACAAACCTTGGAAAGTTCAAATTAACTAACTTGCTAGTTTTCGAATTAACTAAAGAAATCATTGTGGTGAAAACCACCCCCTCTTGTCAACAGCCCTTTTCAGGGCTACCAAAAAGAGGTAGACACAACACAAAAAAATTTACAAGACGTCGAGTTATAACTCCGTCAAACAAAATATTTCACCAGAGAAAAAATACGAATTTCTCTCTCAAAAGTGAAATATTAACTAATAACATACAAGGCGACCTCCCTAGACACTTACTGGGCGAGAGAGATGCGACAAGTATCTCGAACCAAGTCGCCTTGAACGAGAAAACTCAAACAGAAAATCAAACGTCCTCTAAAACTAACAAGGACAATTCAAACAAGCCTACTCGCCAATGAAACACTGATTAGACAATAGGCGAACCAACCAAGAGGCGGCAAGCAACCACCTCTGGTCCAGCAGCCACCCCGGGGACCCCGTCTGAACAACTGACGCAGAGAAAGCACCCGAGGTCCCCGGCTAAACTCAAGGTCGTCGGCTCCGCGACGGACGCTCGTAAGCACCCCGGAGGACCAGCTCAGCTATCATACTCGCAGATACTGAGAAAACAATGTGCGAGCCAATGAGATTACACAGTCGAATTAATGAAATTAAGCGGACCAATCAGGAGGCGGCAGGAGGCGGCCACCTCCCTATAAAGACCCCGCTCGGAGCCCTCCGAAATTCATTCTACTCTCCGCTCTCGACGACGACACCTCGAAGTACGAAGATTTCTACACGCTCTACGCTGACGAACCTTCTGCATCCCGAGTTCATCTCAAGAACGGCTTCCTACTGCTTTCTACAAGGCCTACCTTCTCTCCACACAGATCTCGCATTGGCATCTACGAGTCCAGTGATTATTCATCCTGCTCATTGCCCAACGTAGTTCATCTGTCAGGACGCCACCCGGTACATCTATCGATATTCTCTTTAGATCGTACGCCCGAGGGACGTTCCGAGCCGTATCACCCGGGTTTCGTAGCATTAGGCTCGTCACCGACCGCCGGGATACGCCGGTAAATTACTCTGCTCATCCGCTCTAATTTACCGTCCAAGGAAGTCTTTTTCAAGACTACAAGGTAGGACCCTGACATACGAGCAAAGGAAAGAAGCTCTGTCAAGCGAGTCCACCTTCCTAAACCCTCTATTTCTGTACATAGAGGCATCGAAACGAGCTAATAATTCAGCTATTTCGATGGAACGTCGGCCGTCTTATTTCCTCATGCAAGGGGAGGCAGACGACGGCGAAGCCGGGCCCCTTAGCCCCCGTAGCGCTACCTACAGGCTACTCGGCCAATCTGCCGGCCCCAGCGACGGCGCAAGGCCCGATCCTCACGACGAGATCGCCTTCTCACCTAACGTATTCGCTAAGGAAACGTTAGATCAAGCCTCGCCTATACAAAAGATCGAGGATACCTTTCAGACCCGCTCTGAAGTCAATCATTACGATTCGACCAAGCTGTCCGAATACCCACGATATTCGACACAAGCCTACCCGGCCGATCCGAGTGTCAAATACACTCCGAATGTACAAAAAACGAAGGATACTTTTCAGTACCTCAACCAAGCTCAACATATTCCTCCTACAGATATAAATCTTAGGCCGGAATATTACAAAACGGCTCAGTACCAAACTGATCGAACCCAGCACCCACTATGCGAGCCCAGTGCTCCACACGGCTGCGACACGAACTACCTCTCAGTTCATCCCGCCGAGCAAGTTGACCTTGGCGGATTCGCCCACATTCCTTACAGGAATAACCCGGGGACTAACCCGCATAATCAGAATATAAATGTCCCACTTGGTCTACCGACGCCAAGTAAAACATATTTAAATCCACTACAATCATATTTCTGTTGTTCTCATCCGACTTCGCTTCCTCACTAACGAAGGTAGGGAAGCTTTGTGTTCGTGATTGAAGTCGAACAAAGTTTGTCCTCCAAAATCAAAATTTCCACTTGCTTTTTGCGTTTCAGAGCTTGCTGATCGATTTTGGTTCCGTGTCTGTCTGTCTGTGGTAAATCCTTGTCCGCCCAAAACTATACCAAGTTTCAGTCCGACTCCGATGAACTTTTCAGGGATTGTGCGGGTTAGTTCCTAGACGGTTCCCTATAATTTTCAATGCCGTCGAATTCACAGTAGCTTGTGCTCCTGCGCAAATGAATTTCTCATAACGTCGATTTCTTATCATCTGCAGGTTCCTATTTCGTTCAAACTCGGTTGGTATATATGTTCTAAAAAAGTGCCCTATAAATATATCGCGATTAATAGAGTAATAACCATTGCGCATACGCGAAACTAATTTCGATTGACACAGGCAAAACTCCGAGTCTAAAGGAACGATTTTTATGAAATCTTCAGAGATTGTGCTGTAAACCTTCTAGACGGTTCCCTATAACTCATTTCCATCACTTAAATAGTAGTGCGCATGCGCAAACGTTTATTTATTATAACGTCGATTTCTCATCATCTATTGGTCAGATTTCGTTCACACTCGGGGAGTAGACAGATATATATTTTAGGAAAATTCCTTTTAGCGAATTTTTGAAGAAAATTAAGCTATTGCTCTAGCCTCAAAATTTGTAGAATGTGAATTTTTGAAAAAAATTTATGCAGAAATCCGTTTCAGGCTATTCTGAATCATATTCTGAATTTTAACGCATTTTAGCGAATTTTTAAAGAAAATTAAGCTATTGCTCTCGCCTCAAAATTTGTAGAATGTGAATTTTTGAAAACATTTTATGCAGAAATCCGTTTCAGGCTATTCTGAAT
Source organism: Adelphocoris suturalis (assembly GCA_030762985.1). Classification (NCBI taxonomy): domain Eukaryota; kingdom Metazoa; phylum Arthropoda; class Insecta; order Hemiptera; family Miridae; genus Adelphocoris; species Adelphocoris suturalis. The sequence goes on from CM061043.1 coordinate 113,420,971, forward strand.
CATATTCTGAAGTTTAACGAATTTTTTTATGTATTTATGTATATATGTATGTATGTATGTATGTATGTATGTATGTATATATGTGTCATTCCAGACGATAACTGTCCGTAGAATTGTGCTAGAAACTTCAAACAAATTTTAAAATGTTAAGGACACAAAACGAAAGTTCAAGTTCGTTGGCCAGCATGATCGGATTACATCTTCGGGTTGAAATTTTCAAAAATGTAGTCAAAAATTTCAAAATAGCCTGTTTTTTGCGATTTGTTGTGCGAAATAATTTTTTCAGCATACTAACATGTGGTATATTCGGAATCAGCGTAAAATTTCCTATAAGAATATGCCTGTATCAAGTTTTCAAAAATTTCAAAGTTGAAAAATCAGTCAAAAATCGAAATAATGCCGTTCGCTAGTTGTAAAAATCGGTAATATTTGCATGAAACATTGTCCAAATTCAGAAGTACCCCTGTATAACCAATCCTAGAACCATGCTGTTGAAAACGTAGATAGTAAGTAGGTGCTTGTTAAAAAAAAAAAAAAAAAAAAAAAAAAAAAAAAAATGTAATCACAACTGATGAGTTTACTCTGTGAAAAATTCCGTCCTCCGATTCTCTCGGTCGCTCTCTTTAATGTTTTACGCTCAACTGTTTTAGGACTTGATGTAGCTTTAATACTGACTGTGGCTTAGAAAATATCAGCCATGAAATTATGAAGAAGTTCTATTTATGTACGTACTAGCACGCAGTACCTCCTAATTATTTTTAATAATTTGATTCCATGTTTGTCTATCAAAATCATAAACTAAAATTTCTCTACACGATCAATAGCGACTGAAATGTCGAAGATTTCTTCAAAAATTCGCTCATGGGGTCATGCTGCATGACTGGACTTTTTTGTGTGGTTTAAGCCGCACCTCAACCAGAAGCGTCATTAGCGGCATCGAACAAGGTGTCCAAAGGGACACTGCAAGTGGCACGATTCCAAGGGGGGCCATGCTACCTTCCACCACCAAACGGAGTGCCATCACGGACTCCACTGGATCGGAGGAGGATAAAATAAGGGGTACAGTGATGACCACTGTTTAGCCCCTAGAGCGGATAAAAAAAACCTCAAAAATGAAATAATACAACTAAGACTAGATCTAGGCTAATAACTAAATATATGTTACTACATATCATTTCCAAGTGTAATGAAACTATGACTAGATTGTACAAAAATATATCATAGATCAGATATCAAAGTTCGTAGTAGAGCTCAGCGGCTCTCAGGTACAACAGGGACTGGACGTTGTCTGGTCCAGATAAAACGTCGACCCACTGAGTGGGCCGATGCTGGACTCGGAGGTCCACAAGGGCTGGGCAGTCCTCCAGGAAGTGGCGGATGGACAGATCCCCCCCATACCTTCCGCACACAACATCTCGAGCTCCTACGCTAAGCTGGTGTCTGTGAGTAAGACGGGTATGGCCAGTGGCAACCCGGACCGAATTCCCTATGATTTATATCGCGATTGGTGGAGTAATAACTATAGCACATGCGCAGAACTGAAATTTGTCGACACAGACAAAACTCCGCGACTAATGGGCTGATTTTTTATGAAATTTTCAAATTGTGCGGCTTAGCTAGTTGGAGTGAAAGCAGTCTGTGCGTAAGAGCAAACCTTAATTTCTAATTACGTCGACTTATCAATCATTTCGACTCGTACTTTGTTCTTCATCTAATTGTATAGGTACGTCCATGTTACAATGTGTAAGGAAGGGACTGCCTACTCAACTTGGCAGGCGTTTTTTTTCTTCTTACCTACGGTTTAGATGTCTTAAAAATCAAGGATTTCATTTTGATGTCGTATTTGAGTGAAGATGAGTGATGGAGGGGAGAATGAAATCAACTATTTACGCTATTCTCAATTGAGATTGATTATTCTCTTTCTGCTTGACTATTTCTCAATGTTGCTCGAAGTATTTGGTCGCTCCCTAGAATTATTTCCAGGAAATTAACTCATAACACGTAAGGGGAGGGGGGGGGGGGTTCAACCGATTTGTCAAAGTTGTCTCTGCCAGTAACATTTTCAATGAATACTTATTATCCATTTTAGATTGTAATTGAGGGTTACATCAAAACAATCATGATCTATTCGCTATTTTCACCAAAATCACTTACATATGACGTAGGGACATCTCGATAATGCATACATTACTCACCAATATGTTTTAAAATTCATGAAAATTTAAAAATCATTATACGTTGAATTCATTCTTATCTAAGTCTGATTAGTTAAATCATTCCATTTTGTTGTCAGTTTTTGATAATTAACTCATTATCATCTAAATTTATGACATAAGCGTCTTTCAATTAAAGACGGATAATTATCGAACAGCGCAAGAATTTAATCATTACCGTTTTAGGGTTAAAATTCAGTAAATTAATTATAGAAATCATTTCTCATGTGAGACGGTGGTACCGATAAATGAAAGATTAGATAAATCTGCAAATATAGTGTTGGAAAAGTAGTGTGATGCCTCGCTAGCTTTTTCAGAAAATTCCATTTAAAATGACGTTGCAGTGAACACCGCGAGGGTTTTATGAAGGTTTGAGTTGTGAAATGAACTCGAGAGGGGGATTTGGGCGTTTTAGTTGAGAGTGCGAAGTGAAGTGAGAGGGGAGACGTCGAGTGAAGTGAGAGGGCGAGTGAAGTGAGAGAGATGTGCGGGAATGATGACAATTGACTGAAGGGGCTGTAGGGGTGGTTGGAAAGGGGGTGGGAGGGGGTGAAACAGAGATGGGGAGCTCACGGCGGGGGTAAAGTGAGGCCTACGCTTTCAAGGCCTCACGACTCTCGATGATGACTGGTATAGCTGTAGGCCATTTGAGTACAGCTCTAGCACAATATCCCAATAGTATTAAATATAACGACAATTTTATTTTCACGACCAAATACGTGCATACAGGAATTTTCACACATTGATCACAAAATTATCACCACATTGTCCCACGAATGTTGGCCATTCAATTCACGTGAGATTCCTTCTGCTGTGTTATTCAGAATGGTAAGATAGGTACTGATGAGAGCGTGAGCGAGCTGCTCAGAGTCCCACCCGAAGAGCTGCACCATCCACAACCCAGCAGCTCCTCATTACTCCTCCACTTCTTTCTTGTTCCTCGTATGCATATGGAGGTAGCTCGGATTACTGAAAATGCAACTCTAGTCCTTAGCCAACCCTGCACAGTCACCTAGTGGCCTTCTCCATTTTTCAGCCAGTGTCTCACTGCATACCTTCAGGAATGAACTCATCTGTGGGGCCATTATGGCATCCTCCGAGCTCACCAATGGCGTAAATGAGCATCATTGGAGAACAAATTCTTAATCGCTGCTTAAAGTGGTGGCAGAAGATTCCAAAGATGGGAGGCGGTAGATATCCCCAAATTTGCTATCAACATGTGAGAACAATTGTAAATGGACACAGTATGGAAAAATACAATTGGGCTCCAAACACAAGAAGCTCGAGATTTTTTTTTTTTTTTTTTTTTTTTTTTCGTGTGTTTCTTTACTATTACAATTTATTTATTAATAATAATATAATTCTCACTTTTGACCCGTATTAATGAGATTGATGATGAGGGGGACGAATTGTAAAGACGCGAAGTATCAACAAGGGAAAATTCATGTCAACCACATCAAATGTTCTGTTCCTAAGGTTCTTCACCCCCTGGCGCTTCTAGCAGCCGTCCTTGTCAGTTCGGAGCCCCATTGGGCCGAAAACGTAGGAAAAATATTGGTAAGTGTGGTGCACACACGGACCCATGGAAACATGTCACTCGATTTGCTGCCTTCTGTGCCCGAACTCCGCCATCACTCCCACCCCCCGCTATATAAAAAACCTGAGAGCCCCTGTCGAGACACAATTCAACTCGCGGATCATTTTGAGACTCTCAAGCCTCTCTACACGACCACACGGACTACCAGCACTCACTGTGCTGTAATTTGTAGGCAGGATAAGAAACAGTAGATGAAATCACTTAAATTAAGAATTCGATTTTTTTTTTTTTTTTTTTTTTTTTTTTTTTAATAATAATATAACATTATTGCATATGATAAATGCATTACAAGTTGGGTTCCACTTGAATTGGTATATAGCATTCGCACTTTGAATTAAACCTTTCGCGAATTGAATTAAACTTTCCGCGAATTGAATTAGACTTTCCGCAAAATGAATTAAACTTTTCCCAAAATGAATTAAACTTTTCGCAAATTGAATTAAACTTTTCGCAAATTGAATTAAACTTTTTGCAAATTGACCTTTGGCGAATCTGTTGTTTTAATCAAGACAAAATGTAAAACTTCAACAAAATGTATATATTGTAACAAATTGTGCAAGTGATGGAACGAGCACAAAAATTGTAGATTTAAACATAATCCAGCACCTCATGAAGTTAATCTGAAGGTAATTATTTATTTATTACTAACAAAACCATGGGCGCCGACTTCATAAGAGATGATGGGGCCCAGAGTGGTGGGGCTGTGCCCCACTAATATTTTTCTTACTGAAAATCTTAAAATTTTAATGGTATAACTCTACACATCCCCAGAGTAGGCAGCAATGTGGCTTATAAATAGGCCAGTTGCCCTTGCTGTTTGTTTAAGCCGTTGAAGAAGAACGTGTTTCTGCCATGACAACTGGATCAAATAAAACCCAGAAAATTCAAGATTTATTTTGTGGTGACCTCGACCAATCCCGACTTCTCCTCCACCTCACTATGCTGAATGACATTGCAAAACAACGAAATATTCCTCTTTCTTCAATGCGTGATGTGAAGAAGTTTCTTGTAGAAAATAAAAGTGTGAAAGACCTTCTACCTGAAGTGACAAAATTAATTAAGCTTCTGAGAACTGTCCCAATAACCACTGCAACGGCAGAGAGGTCTTTTAGCTGTCTTCGACGTCTCAAGAATGAGGAACTTGCACACTTTTTTTTTACTGCAGAAATTGAAAGTAGATGGATTTTTAAGGTAAATAGTGAAAGAATGGTTTTTGTAAAAAGCCTCGATGATTTTATAAAAATATTTGAAGTTTGAATTTTCTGAGAGCCCGCCAAAACGCCTTTGGCAGCTAGCTCCGCCCACTTTCTCATCCTACGTCATCGTGATGTAAATCTTATCTGATAAGCTATTAAATAATTCAATTCAGTTCTGTTCCTTTGTGTTCGTTAGCTTTTCGGTATTTGTTGTTCCTCTAAAAACCTACCTACCTACCTCTAAATACCTTCTTCATATTATTCGAGAGATGGAGAAGGTAAATAAGTTGAAGGAGCGATATGAAAAGGGCACGACTTTTAATTTACCGTCCCTAACAGTTCTCGGCCTGTGTAAGTTCCTCTCGGCAATTAAACTGGAGACTTTTGAAACAAAAGGAGTGAAGATGACAAAGTAAGTAAACTATAACACTTATTTAAACCAGAACCTAGATAATGTATAACTAAAAAAGTAGGTAACTCTGTACCTTAGTAGGTAGTACCTAAACAACTTCGTGTCTTGCCGATGTGGACGCAAAAGGCATAAACACAGCAGAAATAAGAAATGAACGAAACAACCTATTAAGTGATTTTTATCAATTCAAAATCAACTCGATCCAACTAAACTTGATGGTGAAGGATTTCTGCTCTTTAAAATAAAAAATCTACTCGTTTGTTAGGTAAGTTAGTGGTTCCGTTTCTGATAACTTCCCCGAGCGTCCTTCTCAATTACTCCAAAAGAATCGTTAGAACAGCAATTAACGACATGAAAATCGTTAGAACAGCAAAAATCATAAGTTTTTAGTGAGATAGTTTCGGCGAAATTTATACGTACAAGTTACTATTAACATATAGATGTTAATAAAAATAAAATGCTCCCTTGACCATAAAATCATTCTGTGGGCTCTAAACGTACGTGAATCTTACACCAGATGAATAAATTAAATTTTCTCTAGTTATCTTAAATATGTAGTTTGTTCATAGATGAATGACTACCTACTTAAGTTTGTTGTTAAGTAGGTATTTTGAAAGTGGAGTACCTACTTACATTGAAATGGTCTTCGCAAGTGTACATTGATGCTTGATTGAAGGACAAACTGTCTTTTCTCCTGATGAGCTCGAACCATTTCTTTCAAATTTTTTCGCCACGAGGTACATGGATAAACCATTTTTCTGGTGTTTTGATAGTAGTACTCGTGTAGTTGGGAACGATACAGTATTTTTACGACATTTTCACCAAAAAGTAAGAACAAAATAATGATGAAACTGTTTACTTTCGATCACTGTTGTATTACCTTCAGCTCAGTTTCTTTCTTCATCTTCTTCACTATTATTCATTTTGGTAATGGGATGTACCTAGATACTTCTGTTGTGTGAATAGATGTTGCAACATCATAGAAAGTAATAAGAAACGCATGTTTTACGTTAGTGTAGTTTATTGCAGGATAGAAGTCAGTATAGCCCCTTCTGGGACGGTCATAGTGACGTCACACAGTAGTCAGCCAATCACGGAGCGTTTTCAGCGCCTTCCCCTTCTCTCGATTTTTAAACTCGAATTTAATTATTACAACAATTTTTTTTGTTGTGTTTCATTATATATTTGTGAATCGGAATTGGTCTAGTTTATAGTGGAAAAGGTTTCAGGAGGAATTTCAGATGGGTGCAAGTTCCTCATTACTTGCGGTCAACAATGGGACAGGAGAGACTAAACTATACAGCCATTCTCAACTGCCATCAAGAAGTTCTAGGTAGTTGGGACATGAGGCCCCTAGTTAACGAGTTTGTTAATAAAAATAATATTAGAAAAACAAGTATTGCTTTGTTTTAGCAACAATTTAACTAAGCTTACTGCTTTTGTTATAGTTTCTTCATGTATTTTTTTCATATGTAAGAAATATTTAATTTAAATGTTAAAGTACAGTAATTAGCTAAAAAAAATCTGAAGTTTAATCAAAATTGTTCAACCTTTTAACTCTCATATTTCAGAAATATTTAACTTTAATGTACACCCTCAGAACGTTACTTATGTGAACGTGATTCATTTATTTAGATTTATTTCTAAGTTAAATGTATTATTATCTTTGTTAATTACGGTTTTTTCCTTTCATAAAATGTAGTGTTAGGCTACTTGAATGTTTTTTATGTGCCTTCATCCTAATTAGGCAAACATTTAGTTATTTTTAAACAAAACAATTATTTTTTGTAATTAGCTAAAAGAATCTTAAGTTAAGTTTAGTCAAAATTGTTTTACGTACTTTTCACTCTTATTTTGTCATACATTAAAGTAGAAGTTATATTAATTATAAATAAATTTTTGAGACCATGATACTTTTCATTTATTCATTGTACTCATTGTTTGGTGTATCATTGAACTTTATACCTATTTTGATTTATTAACGTTGTTTAATACTCATCACAAATTAAAAAAAAAGTCCAGTCATGCAGCATGACCCCATGAGCGAATTTTTGAAGAAATCTTTGACATTTCAGTCGCTATTGATCGTGTAGAGAAATTTTTCAACTAGCGAACGGCATTATTTTGATTTTGGAATGATTTTTCAACATTGAAATTTTTGAAAACTTGATACATATTCTTATAGGAAATTTTACGCCGATTCCGAATATACCACATATTAGTATGCTGAAAAAATTATTTCGCACAACAAATCGCAAAAAACAGGCTATTATGAAATTTTTGACTACTTTTCTCCAAATTTCAACCCGAAGATGTAATCCGATCATGCTGGCCAACGAACTTGAACTTTCGTTTAGTGTCCTTAACATTTTAAAATTTGTTTGAAGTTTCTAGCACAATTCTACGGACAGTTAGAATGACACATACATACATACATACATACATACATACATACATACATACATACATACATATATACATACATATATACATACATACATAAAAAAATGCGTTAAACTTCAGAATATGATTCAGAATAGTCTGAAACGGATTTCTGCATACATTTTTTTCAAAAATTCACATTCTACAAATTTTGAGGCGAGAGCAATAGCTTAATTTTCTTCAAAAATTCGCTAAAAGAAGCTGTTTAGCAAATTTACTTTACTTTCAGGGTAGAATAGTGTTCTTTTTAAGCATCCGAAAGGGCCCAAAAATGGCTACTTTTAGCATGAAATTCGTCAAATTCCATACCCCCCCCCCCCGGCCTTGTCAAGCCCCACCAAAGTTTTGGACAAGTCGGCGCCCATGAACGAAACTGAGCTCGCAACGTATCCATCTATAGTTGACATTTTATATAATTTATAGGCATTAGCAAGAAGACTTCTAAAAGCAAAAGTTAATGGAGAGGTCGTCCAAGAGCAGTTGGGAGCAGCAGAAACACATCCATCACGTAATTTACACAAATGCTGAGCCGTCCTATGAGGATAGCTTTGGTACCTAGCAACAGGGAGGGATCAGTGTTCCTTTCTTGATGTTTTTTCTTTTAGCGAATTTTTAAAGAAAATTAAGCTATTGCTCTCGCCTCAAAATTTGTAGAATGTGAATTTTTGAAAAAATTTTATGCGGAAATCCGTTTTAGGCTATTCCAATGAATCATATTCTGAAGTTTAATTTTTTAATGTATGTATGTATATATGTGTGTCATTCCAGACGATAACTGTCCGTAGAATTGTGCTAGAAACTTCAAACAAATTTTAAAATGTTAAGGACTCAAAACGAAAGTTCAAGTTCGTTGGCCAGCATGATTGGTTTACATCTTCGGGTTGAAATTTTCAAAAATGTAGTCGAAAATTTCAAAATAGCCTATTTTTTGCGATTTGTTGTGCAAAATAATTTTTTCAGCATACTAAAATGTGGTATATTCGGAATCAGCGTAAAGTTTCCTATAAGAATATGTATCAAGTTTTCAAAAATTTCAAAGTTGAAAAATCAGTCAAAAATCGAAATAATGCCGTTAGCTAGTTGTAAAAATAGGTAATATTTGCATGAAACATTGTCCAAATTCAGATTGTACTACTCTTATGGAAGTATCCCTGTATAACCAATCCTAGAACCATGCTGTTTAAAACGTAGGTACTTAGTAGGTGCTTGTTAAAAAAAAAAAAAAAAAAAAAAAGTAATCAGATTGTTAAAAATTTGCTCATGGGGTCATGCTGCATGACTGGACTTTTTTCTTTTAAATTTAAGCCGCGTCTCAACTGGAAGGGTTTCTTAATGTTATTGATCTTTACACGTATGTAGCTTTAATTCAATTTGCGGAAAGTTTAAATCAACTTGAGAAAAGTTTAATTCAATTTGCGAAAATTTTAATTCATTTTGCGGGAAGTCTAATTCAATTCGCGGAAAGTTTAATCCAATTCGTGAAAGGTTTAATTCAAAGTGCGAATGCTATAAATATATAGCATGAAACTTGATTTGGAGGCGCAGCCCACTGGCTTTCTCCTGAAGTACCTACATAGCATTTTCACGTCAAATTGGAGGTTTTCCTTTTCAAATTGGAGGTTTTACACATCAATTTGGAGGTTTTACATTTCAAATTGGAGGTTTCACATTTAAAATTGGAGGTTTTCCATTTCAAATTGGAGGTTGACGAAAATGGTTCGTTTCACATTAGTTTTAAACGCCGCAACGCTAGCCCGTGTAGACGGCGGAAACACCCAACACCCAACTTGAATCCAGTGGAGCACTGCTTTTCAAAAAGTCCAGTCATGCAGCATGACCCCATGAGCGAATTTTTGAAGAAATCTTCGACATTTCAGTCGCTATTGATCGTGTAGAGAAATTTTAGTTTATGATTTTGATAGACGAACATGGAATCAAATTATTAAAAATAATTAGGAGGTACTCATACTTTATTATTATTAAACTAATCTTGTAGATTTAAAGACAAATGTAGGTAAATATTCATAGACTTCTATGTCCAATGTGGTCAGTATTGAAGGCATTTGAAATCTTAACAGTATCCTATCATATCATCATCAAATCTTGACATAAAATAAAACAAGCACCTACTACCTACGTTTCAAACAGCATGGTTCTAGGATTGGTTACACAGGGATACTTCCATAAGAGTAGTTCAATCTGAATTTGGACAATGTTTCATGCAAATATTACCGATTTTTACAACTAGCGAAGCATTATTTCGATTTTTGACTGATTTTTCAACTTTGAAAATTTTGAAAACTTGATACATATTCTTATAGGAAATTTTACGCTGATTCCGAATATACCACATGTTAGTATGCTGAAAAAATTATTTCGCACAACAAATCTAAAAAAACAGGCTATTTTGAAATTTTTGACTTCATTTTTGAAAATTTCAACCCGAAGATGTAATCCGATCATGCTGGCCAACGAACTTGAACTTTCGTTTTGTGTCCTCAACATTTTAAAATTTGTTTGAAGTTTCTAGCACAATTCTACAGACAGTTATCGTCTGGAATGACACATACATACATACATACATAGAAAAATGCGTTAAACTTCAGAATATGATTCAGAATAGCATGAAACGGATTTCTGCATAAAAATTTTTCAAAAATTCACATTCTACAAATTTTGAGGCGAGAGCAATAGCTTAATTTTCTTAAAAAATTCGCTAAAATCAAGTTGTCAGCAAGACAAATCCTCAGTGAGCCCCAAACAAATCACGACCTGTGTGACACGATAACCCGAAGCGTTGTAACTGTCACCACATCGGACTGCACAAATTATGTTATGAGAATGATGATAGACCTGACAGCCGCTGCTGCAGGGAGAGACGTTGAAATATTTGTTCATTCTTTTCCGTTCATTATGTTCATTCTTAAGCCGGGTTTACACTATGTAGCAGAGCTATATACCACAGCTATATAAAGCTCAGCTATATAGCTCGGCTACAAGTTCAAAAAGTGACACTGGAGAATTGCAATATAGCCCGGCTATATAGCAAATTTAACCCTATTTTCTCTGCTATATAGCAGATATCGTGCTATCCAAAAGTTGCGGTAAACATTAAAGGGAATCTGAGCTATATCTAGCTCTGCTACATATAGCTCTGCTACACGTGCATTTTTGTTTGAAGCAGAGCTACATGTAGCTACCCCCTCCCTAAATGCCTTTCAAGGACCTTTGATGTCGCATGTTTGTTTACTGTTTTGACTCAGCTTGTGGTCAGAGTCCTTCGAGTGCAGTTGTTCACGTGTTCTTTCTGCTTGTACGATTGTGCAATAATGGAGAATCTTTTAAGTGAATTCGAGTGGAGTAAAGACAACATTATAAAGTTGATAGAACTATTTAGGGACTACCCGGTGCTATGGGACGCTACAGTTGCCGACTATAAAAATCGCAACAAGAAACACGACGCTTGGAACGAAATTGCGTTGGCAATGAAAGTGGAGAGATCTGAAGTAGAAAAGAAGATGAGGTGCCTAATCGGCCAATACCAACGCAACAGTAAGAAGGCTCTGCTACACGAAATTAGCATAAAAAATTTACTTATAGCACAGCTACATCTAGCAGAGCTATATGTAGCTGACGGAGCTATTTAGCTTAATTTTTTTATATAGCTACGCTATATAATAGAGCTATATAGCTCTCCAGCTATATAGTGTAAACCCGGCCTAACTTGTTGAATGTTACGTTTCACTCGCTAATTTGTTGTTATTGCTTTCCCAGAATTAAATCATGTATTTCCGTCAACCTCCAATTTGAAATGGAAAACCTCCAATTTGAAATGTAAAACCTCCAATTTGAAATGTAAAACCTCCAAATTGATGTGTAAAACCTCCTAATTGATGTGTAAAACCTCCAAATTGATGTGGAAAACCTCCAATTTGAAATGGAAAACCTCCAATTTGACGTGAAAATGCTATATATCTAGTTGATATTGTAAAGTATAACAAGTTTAAGTTTGTTATTGTTTCGTTAATTGTTAAGAAATAGTGACTTCCTCATTTTCTGGATAGAGTAGCGTGATTACTAATGAAATGAAAGTAGGTAATAACCTAGTTACCAAATACATTTTGTGATCACGATCACGCTTATTTTGTCCATGACCCCCAGCCAAAAGACATATCGCTGTCAAAAAGATGTGAGGCCTTAGTAGCGTTGGCCCCGGGTCATGACGCTGGGGAGTGAGGCGGGTGGGGGAAGGGCGACTCATATTTCTGGTGTTCTCATCCGACTTCGCTTCCTCACTAACGAAGGTAGAGAAACTTTATGTTCGTGATAGAAGTCGAAAAAAGTTTGTCCTCCAAAATCAAAATTTCCACTTGCTTTTTGCGTTTCAGAGCTTGCTGATCGATTTTGGTTCCGTGTCTGTCTGTCTGTGGTAAATCCATGTCCGCCTAAAACTATACCAAGTTTCAGTCCGACTCTGATGAACTTTTCAGGGATTGTGCGGGTTAGCTCCTAGACGGTCCCCTATAATTTTCAATGCCGTCGAATTCACAGTAGCTTGTGCGCGTGCGCAAATTAATTTCTCATAACGTCGGTTTCTTATCATCTGCAGGTTTCGTTCAAACTCGGTAAGTATATATTAGGTTCTAAAAAAGTGCCCTACATATTATATCGCGATTAATAGAGTACTAACCATTGCGCATACGCGAAACTAATTTCGATTGACACAGGCAAAACTCCGAGTCTAATGGAACGATTTTGATGAAATCTTCAAAGATTGTGCTGTAAACCTTCTAGACGGTTCCCTATAACTCATTTCCACAACCTAAATAGTAGTGCGCATGCGCAAACGTTTATTTATTATAACGTCGATTTCTCATCATCTATTGGTCAGATTTCGTTCACACTCGGGGAGTAGACAGATATATATTTTAGGAAAATTCCTTTTAGCGAATTTTTGAAGAAAATTAAGCTATTGCTCTAGCCTCAAAATTTGTAGAATGTGAATTTTTGAAAAAAATTTATGCAGAAATCCGTTTCAGGCTATTCTGAATCATATTCTGAATTTTAACGCATTTTAGCGAATTTTTAAAGAAAATTAAGCTATTGCTCTCGCCTCAAAATTTGTAGAATGTGAATTTTTGAAAACATTTTATGCAGAAATCCGTTTCAGGCTATTCTGAATCATATTCTGAAGTTTAACGAATTTTTTTATGTATTTATGTATATATGTATGTATGTATGTATGTATGTATGTATGTATATATGTGTCATTCCAGACGATAACTGTCCGTAGAATTGTGCTAGAAACTTCAAACAAATTTTAAAATGTTAAGGACACAAAACGAAAGTTCAAGTTCGTTGGCCAGCATGATCGGATTACATCTTCGGGTTGAAATTTTCAAAAATGTAGTCAAAAATTTCAAAATAGCCTGTTTTTTGCGATTTGTTGTGCGAAATAATTTTTTCAGCATACTAACATGTGGTATATTCGGAATCAGCGTAAAATTTCCTATAAGAATATGCCTGTATCAAGTTTTCAAAAATTTCAAAGTTGAAAAATCAGTCAAAAATCGAAATAATGCCGTTCGCTATTTGTAAAAATCGGTAATATTTGCATGAAACATTGTCCAAATTCAGAAGTACCCCTGTATAACCAATCCTAGAACCATGCTGTTGAAAACGTAGATAGTAAGTAGGTGCTTGTTAAAAAAAAAAAAAAAAAAAAAAAAAAAAAAAAAAAGTAATCACAACTGATGAGTTTACTCTGTGAAATATTCCGTCCTCCGATTCTCTCGGTCGCTCTCTTTAATGTTTTACGCTCAACTGTTTTAGGACTTGATGTAGCTTTAATACTGACTGTGGCTTAGAAAATATCAGCCATGAAATTATGAAGAAGTTCTATTTATGTACGTACTAGCACGCAGTACCTCCTAATTATTTTTAATAATTTGATTCCATGTTTGTCTATCAAAATCATAAACTAAAATTTCTCTACACGATCAATAGCGACTGAAATGTCGAAGATTTCTTAAAAAATTCGCTCATGGTGTCATGCTGCATGACTGGACTTTTTTGTGTGGTTTAAGCCGCACCTCAACCAGAAGCGTCATTAGCGGCATCGAACAAGGTGTCCAAAGGGACACTGCAAGTGGCACGATTCCAAGGGGAGCCATGCTACCCTCCACCACCAAACGGAGTGCCATCACGGACTCCACTGGATCGGAGGAGGATAAAATAAGGGGTACAGTGATGACCACTGTTTAGCCCCTAGAACGGATAAAAAAAACCTCAAAAATGAAATAATACAACTAAGACTAGATCTAGGCTAATAACTAAATATATGTTACTACATATCATTTCCAAGTGTAATGAAACTATGACTAGATTGTACAAAAATATATCATAGATCAGATATCAAAGTTCGTCGTAGAGCTCAGCGGCTCTCAGGTACAACAGGGACTGGACGTTGTCTGGTCCAGATAAAACGTCGACCCACTGAGTGGGCCGATGCTGGACTCGGAGGTCCACAAGGGCTGGGCAGTCCTCCAGGAAGTGGCGGATGGACAGATCCCCCCCATACCTTCCGCACACAACATCTCGAGCTCCTACGCTAAGCTGGTGTCTGTGAGTAAGACGGGTATGGCCAGTGGCAACCCGGACCGAATTCCCTATGATTTATATCGCGATTGGTGGAGTAATAACTATAGCACATGCGCAGAACTGAAATTTGTCGACACAGACAAAACTCCGCGACTAATGGGCTGATTTTTTATGAAATTTTCAAATTGTGCGGCTTAGCTAGTTGGAGTGAAAGCAGTCTGTGCGTAAGAGCAAACCTTAATTTCTAATTACGTCGACTTATCAATCATTTCGACTCGTACTTTGTTCTTCATCTAATTGTATAGGTACGTCCATGTTACAATGTGTAAGGAAGGGACTGCCTACTCAACTTGGCAGGCGTTTTTTTTCTTCTTACCTACGGTTTAGATGTCTTAAAAATCAAGGATTTCATTTTGATGTCGTATTTGAGTGAAGATGAGTGATGGAGGGGAGAATGAAATCAACTATTTACGCTATTCTCAATTGAGATTGATTATTCTCTTTCTGCTTGACTATTTCTCAATGTTGCTCGAAGTATTTGGTCGCTCCCTAGAATTATTTCCAGGAAATTAACTCATAACACGTAAGGGGAGGGGGGGGGGGGTTTCAACCGATTTGTCAAAGTTGTCTCTGCCAGTAACATTTTCAATGAATACTTATTATCCATTTTAGATTGTAATTGAGGGTTACATCAAAACAATCATGATCTATTCGCTATTTTCACCAAAATCACTTACATATGACGTAGGGACATCTCGATAATGCATACATTACTCACCAATATGTTTTAAAATTCATGAAAATTTAAAAATCATTATACGTTGAATTCATTCTTATCTAAGTCTGATTAGTTAAATCATTCCATTTTGTTGTCAGTTTTTGATAATTAACTCATTATCATCTAAATTTATGACATAAGCGTCTTTCAATTAAAGACGGATAATTATCGAACAGCGCAAGAATTTAATCATTACCGTTTTAGGGTTAAAATTCAGTAAATTAATTATAGAAATCATTTCTCATGTGAGACGGTGGTACCGATAAATGAAAGATTAGATAAATCTGCAAATATAGTGTTGGAAAAGTAGTGTGAAGCCTCGCTAGCTTTTTCAGAAAATTCCATTTAAAATGACGTTGCAGTGAACACCGCGAGGGTTTTATGAAGGTTTGAGTTGTGAAATGAACTCGAGAGGGGGATTTGGGCGTTTTAGTTGAGAGTGCGAAGTGAAGTGAGAGGGGAGACGTCGAGTGAAGTGAGAGGGCGAGTGAAGTGAGAGAGATGTGCGGGAATGATGACAATTGACTGAAGGGGCTGTAGGGGTGGTTGGAAAGGGGGTGGGAGGGGGTGAAACAGAGATGGGGAGCTCATGGCGGGGGTAAAGTGAGGCCTACGCTTTCAAGGCCTCACGACTCTCGATGATGACTGGTATAGCTGTAGGCCATTTGAGTACAGCTCTAGCACAATATCCCAATAGTATTAAATATAACGACAATTTTATTTTCACGACCGAATACGTGCATACAGGAATTTTCACACATTGATCACAAAATTATCACCACATTGTCCCACGAATGTTGGCCATTCAATCCACGTGAGATTCATTCTGCTGTATTAAGCAGAATGGTAAGATAGGTACTTATAAGAGCGTGAGCTAACTGCTCAGAGTCCCACCCGAAGAGCTGCACCTTCCACAAAACCCAGCAGCTCCTCATTACTCCTCCACTTCTTTCTTGTTCCTCGTATGCATATGGAGGTAGCTCAGATTACTGAAAATGCAACACTAGTCCTTAGCCAACCCTGCACAGTCACCTGTGGCCTTCTCCATTTTCAGCCCGTGTCTCACTGCATACATACCTTCAGGAATGAACTCATCTGTGGAGCCATTACAGCATCCTCAGAGCTCACCAATGGAGTAAATGAGCATACTTGGAGAACGAATTCTTGATCCCTGCTTAAAGTGGTGGCAGAAGATTCCAAAGATGGGAGGCGGTAGATATCCCCAAATTTGCTATCAACATGTGAGAACAATTGTAAATGGACACAGTATGGAAAAATACAATTGGGCTCCAAACACAAGAAGCTCGAGATTTTTTTTTTTTTTTTTTTTTTTTCGTGTGTTTCTTTACTATTATAATTTATTTATTAATAATAATATAATTCTCACTTTTGACCCGTATTAATGTGATTGATGATGAGGGGGACGAATTGTAGAGACGCGTATCAACAAGGGAAAATTCATGTCAACCACATCAAATGTTATATTCCTAAGGTTCTTCACCCCCTAGCGCTTCTAGCAGCGGTCCTTGTTAGTTCGGAGCCCCATTGGGCCGAAAACTTAGGAAAAATATTGGTAAGTGTGGTGCACACACGGACCCATGGAAACATGTCACTCGATTTGCTGCCTTCTGTGCCCAAACTCCGCCATCACTCCCACCCCCCGCTATATAAAAAACCTGAGAGCCCCTGTCGAGACACAATTCAACTCGCGGATCATTTTGAGACTCTCACACGCCCACACGGACTACCAGCACTCACTGTGCTGTAATTTGTAGGTAGGATAAGAAACAGTAGATGAAATCACTTAAATTAAGAATTCGATTTTTTTTTTTTTTTTTTTTTTTTTTTTTTTAAATAATGATATAACAATATTGCATATGATAAATGCATTACAAGTTGGGTTCCACTTAAATTGGTATATAGCATTCGCACTTTGAATTAAACCTTTCGCGAATTGAATTAAACTTTCCGCGAATTGAATTAGACTTTCCGCAAAATGAATTAAATTTTTCCCAAAATGAATTAAACTTTTCGCAAATTGAATTAAACTTTTCGCAAATTGAATTAAACTTTTTGCAAATTGACCTTTGGCGAATCTGTTGTTTTAATCAAGACAAAATGTAAAACTTCAACAAAATGTATATATTGTAACAAATTGTGCAAGTGATGGAACGAGCACAAAAATTGTAGATTTAAACATAATCCAGCACCTCATTAAGTTAATCTGAAGGTAATTATTTATTTATTACTAACAAAACCATGGGCGCCGACTTCATAAGAGATGATGGGGCCCAGAGTGGTGGGGCTGTGCCCCACTAATATTTTTCTTACTGAAAATCTTAAAATTTTAATGGTATAACTCTACACATCCCCAGAGTAGGCAGCAATGTGGCTTATAAATAGGCCAGTTGCCCTTGCTGTTTGTTTAAGCCGTTGAAGAAGAACGTGTTTCTGCCATGACAACTGGATCAAATAAAACCCAGAAAATTCAAGATTTATTTTGTGGTGACCTCGACCAATCCCGACTTCTCCTCCACCTCACTATGCTGAATGACATTGCAAAACAACGAAATATTCCTCTTTCTTCAATGCGTGATGTGAAGAAGTTTCTTGTAGAAAATAAAAGTGTGAAAGACCTTCTACCTGAAGTGACAAAATTAATTAAGCTTCTGAGAACTGTCCCAATAACCACTGCAACGGCAGAGAGGTCTTTTAGCTGTCTTCGACGTCTCAAGAATGAGGAACTTGCACACTTTTTTTTTACTGCAGAAATTGAAAGTAGATGGATTTTTAAGGTAAATAGTGAAAGAATGGTTTTTGTAAAAAGCCTCGATGATTTTATAAAAATATTTGAAGTTTGAATTTTCTGAGAGCCCGCCAAAACGCCTTTGGCAGCTAGCTCCGCCCACTTTCTCATCCTACGTCATCGTGATGTAAATCTTATCTGATAAGCTATTAAATAATTCAATTCAGTTCTGTTCCTTTGTGTTCGTTATCTTTTCGGTATTTGTTGTTCCTCTAAAAACCTACCTACCTACCTCTAAATACCTTCTTCATATTCTTCGAGAGATGGAGAAGGTAAATAAGTTGAAGGAGCGATATGAAAAGGGCACGACTTTTAATTTACCGTCCCTAACAGTTCTCGGCCTGTGTAAGTTCCTCTCGGCAATTAAACTGGAGACTTTTGAAACAAAAGGAGTGAAGATGACAAAGTAAGTAAACTATAACACTTATTTAAACCAGAACCTAGATAATGTATAACTAAAAAAGTAGGTAACTCTGTACCTTAGTAGGTAGTACCTAAACAACTTCGTGTCTTGCCGATGTGGACGCAAAAGGCATAAACACAGCAGAAATAAGAAATGAACGAAACAACCTATTAAGTGATTTTTATCAATTCAAAATCAACTCGATCCAACTAAACTTGATGGTGAAGGATTTCTGCTCTTTAAAATAAAAAATCTACTCGTTTGTTAGGTAAGTTAGTGGTTCCGTTTCTGATAACTTCCCCGAGCGTCCTTCTCAATTACTCCAAAAGAATCGTTAGAACAGCAATTAACGACATGAAAATCGTTAGAACAGCAAAAATCATAAGTTTTTAGTGAGATAGTTTCGGCGAAATTTATACGTACAAGTTACTATTAACATATAGATGTTAATAAAAATAAAATGCTCCCTTGACCATAAAATCATTCTGTGGGCTCTAAACGTACGTGAATCTTACACCAGATGAATAAATTAAATTTTCTCTAGTTATCTTAAATATGTAGTTTGTTCATAGATGAATGACTACCTACTTAAGTTTGTTGTTAAGTAGGTATTTTGAAAGTGGAGTACCTACTTACATTGAAATGGTCTTCGCAAGTGTACATTGATGCTTGATTGAAGGACAAACTGTCTTTTCTCCTGATGAGCTCGAACCATTTCTTTCAAATTTTTTCGCACGAGGTACATGGATAAACCATTTTTCTGGTGTTTTGATAGTAGTACTCGTGTAGTTGGGAACGATACAGTATTTTTACGACATTTTCACCAAAAAGTAAGAACAAAATAATGATGAAACTGTTTACTTTCGATCACTGTTGTATTACCTTCAGCTCAGTTTCTTTCTTCATCTTCTTCACTATTATTCATTTTGGTAATGGGATGTACCTAGATACTTCTGTTGTGTGAATAGATGTTGCAACATCATAGAAAGTAATAAGAAACGCATGTTTTACGTTAGTGTAGTTTATTGCAGGATAGAAGTCAGTATAGCCCCTTCTGGGACGGTCATAGTGACGTCACACAGTAGTCAGCCAATCACGGAGCGTTTTCAGCGCCTTCCCCTTCTCTCGATTTTTAAACTCGAATTTAATTATTACAACAATTTTTTTTGTTGTGTTTCATTATATATTTGTGAATCGGAATTGGTCTAGTTTATAGTGGAAAAGGTTTCAGGAGGAATTTCAGATGGGTGCAAGTTCCTCATTACTTGCGGTCAACAATGGGACAGGAGAGACTAAACTATACAGCCATTCTCAACTGCCATCAAGAAGTTCTAGATAGTTGGGACATGAGGCCCCTAGTTAACGAGTTTGTTAATAAAAATAATATTAGAAAAACAAGTATTGCTTTGTTTTAGCAACAATTTAACTAAGCTTACTGCTTTTGTTATAGTTTCTTCATGTATTTTTTTCATATGTAAGAAATATTTAATTTAAATGTTAAAGTACAGTAATTAGCTAAAAAAAATCTGAAGTTTAATCAAAATTGTTCAACCTTTTAACTCTCATATTTCAGAAATATTTAACTTTAATGTACACCCTCAGAACGTTACTTATGTGAACGTGATTCATTTATTTAGATTTATTTCTAAGTTAAATGTATTATTATCTTTGTTAATTACGGTTTTTTCCTTTCATAAAATATAGTGTTAGGCTACTTGAATGTTTTTTATGTGCCTTCATCCTAATTAGGCCAACATTTAGTTCTTTTTAAACAAAACATTAATTTTTTGTAATTAGCTAAAGAATCTTAAGTTAAGTTTAGTCAAAATTGTTTTACGTACTTTTCACTCTTATTTTGTCATACATTAAAGTAGAAGTTATATTAATTATAAATAAATTTTTGAGACCATGATACTTTGGTGTTTCATTTATTCATTGTACTCATTGTTTGGTGTATCATTGAACTTTATACCTATTTTGATTTATTAACGTTGTTTAATACTCATCACAAATTAAAAAAAAAGTCCAGTCATGCAGCATGACCCCATGAGCGAATTTTTGAAGAAATCTTTGACATTTCAGTCGCTATTGATCGTGTAGAGAAATTTACAACTAGCGAACGGCATTATTTTGATTTTGGAATGATTTTTCAACATTGAAATTTTTGAAAACTTGATACATATTCTTATAGGAAATTTTACGCTGAATCCGAATATACCACATATTAGTATGCTGAAAAAATATTTCGCACAACGAATCGCAAAAAACAGGCTATTATGAAATTTTTGACTACTTTTCTCCAAATTTCAACCCGAAGATGTAATCCGATCATGCTGGCCAACGAACTTGAACTTTCGTTTAGTGTCCTTAACATTTTAAAATTTGTTTGAAGTTTCTAGCACAATTCTACGGACAGTTATCGTCTGGAATGACACATACATACATACATACATACATACATACATACATACATACATACATACATACATACATACATACATACATACATACATACATAAAAAAATGCGTTAAACTTCAGAATATGATTCAGAATAGTCTGAAACGGATTTCTGCATACATTTTTTTCAAAAATTCACATTCTACAAATTTTGAGGCGAGAGCAATAGCTTAATTTTCTTCAAAAATTCGCTAAAAGAAGCTGTTTAGCAAATTTACTTTACTTTCAGGTAGAATAGTGTTCTTTTTAAGCATCCGAAAGGGCCCAAAAATGGCTACTTTTAGCATGAAATTCGTCAAATTCCATACCCCCCCCCCCCCGGCCTTGTCAAGCCCCACCAAAGTTTTGGACAAGTCGGCGCCCATGAACGAAACTGAGCTCGCAACGTATCCATCTATAGTTGACATTTTATATAATTTATAGGCATTAGCAAGAAGACTTCTAAAAGCAAAAGTTAATGGAGAGGTCGTCCAAGAGCAGTTGGGAGCAGCAGAAACACATCCATCACGTAATTTACACAAATGCTGAGCCGTCCTATGAGGATAGCTTTGGTACCTAGCAACAGGGAGGGATCAGTGTTCCTTTCTTGATGTTTTTTCTTTAGCGAATTTTTAAAGAAAATTAAGCTATTGCTCTCGCCTCAAAATTTGTAGAATGTGAATTTTTGAAAAAATTTTATGCAGAAATCCGTTTTAGGCTATTCCAATGAATCATATTCTGAAGTTTAATTTTTTAATGTATGTATGTATATATGTGTGTCATTCCAGACGATAACTGTCCGTAGAATTGTGCTAGAAACTTCAAACAAATTTTAAAATGTTAAGGACTCAAAACGAAAGTTCAAGTTCGTTGGCCAGCATGATTGGTTTACATCTTCGGGTTGAAATTTTCAAAAATGTAGTCGAAAATTTCAAAATAGCCTATTTTTTGCGATTTGTTGTGCGAAATAATTTTTTCAGCATACTAAAATGTGGTATATTCGGAATCAGCGTAAAGTTTCCTATAAGAATATGTATCAAGTTTTCAAAAATTTCAAAGTTGAAAAATCAGTCAAAAATCGAAATAATGCCGTTCGCTAGTTGTAAAAATAGGTAATTTTTGCTTGAAACATTTTCCAAATTTAGATTGAACTACTCTTATGGAAGTATCCCTGTATAACCAATCCTAGAACCACGCTGTTTAAAACGTAGGTAGTAGGTGCATGTTAAAAAAAAAAAAAAAATGTAACCAAATTGTTAAAAATTCGCTCATGGGGTCATGCTGCATGACTGGACTTTTTTCTTTTAAATTTAAGCCGCGTCTCAACTGGAAGGGTTTCTTAATGTTATTGATCTTTTCACGTATGTAGCTTTAATTCAATTTGCGGAAAGTTTAAATCAACTTGCGAAAAGTTTAATTCAATTTGCGAAAATTTTAATTCATTTTGCGGGAAGTCTAATTCAATTCGCGGAAAGTTTAATTCAATTCGTGAAAGGTTTAATTCAAAGTGCGAATGCTATAAATATATAGCATGAAACTTGATTTGGAGGCGCAGCCCACTGGCTTTCTCCTGAAGTACATAGCATTTTCACGTCAAATTGGAGGTTTTCCTTTTCAAATTGGAGGTTTTACACATCAATTTGGAGGTTTTACATTTCAAATTGGAGGTTTCACATTACAAATTGGAGGTTTTCCATTTCAAATTGGAGGTTGACGGAAATGGTTCGTTCACATTAGTTTTAAACGCCGCAACGCTAGCCCGTGATTGTGGTGAAAACCACCCCCTCTTGTCAACAGCCCTTTTCAGGGCTACCAAAAAGAGGTAGACACAACACAAAAATATTTATAAGACGTCGAGTTATAACTCCGTCAAACAAAATATTTCACCAGAGAGAAAATACGAAATTCTCTCTCAAAAGTGAAATATTAACTAATAACATACAAGGCGACCTCCCTAGACACTTACTGGGCGAGAGAGACGCGACAAGTATCTCGAACCAAGTCGCCTTGAATGAGAAAACTCAAACAGAAAATCAAACGTCCTCTAAAACTAACAAGGACAATTCAAACAAGCCTACTCGCCAATCAGAAACACTGATTACACGAGAGACAATAGGCGAACCAACCAGGAGGCGGCAAGCAACCACCTCTGGTCCAGCAGCCACCTCGGGGACCCCGTCTGAACAACGGACGCAGGGAAACCACCCGAGGTCCCCGTCGAAACTCAAGGTCGTCGGCTCCGCGACGGACGCTCGTAAGCCACCCCCGGGGACCCCGTCGCAACGACGGACGTGGGGAAACCACCCCGGAGGACCAGCTCAGCTATCATACTCGCAGATACTGAGAAAACAATGTGCGAGCCAATGAGATTACACAGTCGAATTAATGAAATTAAGCGGACCAATCAGGAGGCGGCAGGAGGCGGCCACCTCCCTATAAATACCCCGCTCGGAGCCCTCCGAATTTCATTCTACTCTCCGCTCTCGACGACTACACCTCGAAGTACGAAGATTTCTACACGCTCTACGCTGACGAACCTTCTGCTCCCGAGTTCATCTCAAGAACGGCTTCCTACTGCTTTCTACAAGGCCTACCTTCTCTCCACACAGATCTCGCATTGGCATCTACGAGTCCAGTGATTATTCATCCTGCTCATTGCCCAACGTAGTTCATCTGTCAGGACGCCACCCGGTACATCTATTGATATTCTCTTTAGATCGTACGCCCGCTGGGACGTTCCTAGTCGTGTCGCCCGGGTTTCGTAGCACTAGGCTCGTCACCGACCGCTGTGGGCACGCCGGTAAATTACTCAGCTCATACGCTCTAATTTACCGTCCAAGGAAGTCTTTTTCAAGACTACAAGGTAGGACCCTGACATACGAGCAAAGGAAAGAAGCTCTGTCAAGCGAGTCCACCTTCTAAACCCTCTATTTCTATACATAGAGGCATCGAACACGAGCTAATAACTCGGATATTTCGATGGAACGTCGGCCGTCCTATTTCCTCATGCAAGGGGAGGAGGAGCACGGCGCGGCCGGGCCTCTTAGCCCACACAGCGCTACCTACCCGCTGCCCGGCCAGTCCGCCGTTCCTAGCGACGGCTCAAGGCTCGATCCTCGCGACGAGATCGCCTTCTCACCTAACGTATTCACGAAGGAAACGTTAGATCAAGCCTCACCTATACAAAAGTTCGAGGATACCTTTCAGACCCGCTCTGAAGTCAATCATTATGATTCGACAAAGATTTCCGAATATCCACGATATTCGACACAAGGCTACCCGGCCGATCCGAGTGTCAAATACACTCCAAATGTACAAAAAACAAAGGATACTTTTCAGTACCTCAACCAAGCTCAACATATTCCTCCTACAGATATAAATCTTAGGCCGGAATATTACAAAACGGCTCAGTACCAAACTGATCGAACCCAGCACCCACTATGCGAGCCCAGTGCTCCACGCGGCTGCGACACGAACTATCTCTCAGTTCATCCCGCCAAGCAAGCTGACCTTGACGGTTTCGCTCACATTCCTTACAGGAATAACCCAGGGACTAACCCGCATAATCAGAATATAAATGTCCCACTTGGTCTACCTACACCAAGTAAAACATATCTAAATCCACTACAAATGGTGACCCCGCCTTTGAACAGGCTTAACACGGAGCATTTCGTTCCCTCTTATGAAGCTAGTGGATTTCAGGGAACCACTGCGGGCGTGCGACCCCCGCCGGGCCTCTACGCCCCACATCTCACCCAACAACCCTCTACACAAAGTGGCTTTCGAGCACTTTTAGAGGAAATGGGAGATTATCAAAGACCAATCTTCCAAAAGAAGAATATCGATCGTGCACTCGCCGAGTTCGATCAATACTGCGTGCGAAAACACCTGAGAACGCAGAACGAATGCTTCTCAGCTATATACAAGTGGGTACCAGAAGAAATGAGGGAAGCTATCGACTCAGCTTACCTCACGGCACCCCACGCACCTTATGAAGAGGCCAAACAGCGCCTACAGCGAGAATACGGGTTGTCCTTACAGGACAGGCTCCTCGCACTCGAGGACCCCGCATCTCTCGCCAAAAAACCCAGCACCAAGTACCACGAAATGTACTCTAAAGCTGTTGGGTACTTCTCAGAGGCTCTGATCACTCAAAAGTGGATCGAAACTCTACCCATCGAAGCACGAGGTATGGTCGCAGCTCAGCCTACCACGACCGCCCGGCTCGACCTAGCTGATACGCTACACGCGTACAAAACAGAGAACCCCTCTCTCAACATACGAGGAGTAGAATCTACTCCGAAACCCATGAAAACTGGTTTCAAAAAGGCCCTCTCACAACAAGCTGAGTTCAAAACCCCAGCCAGTAGAGAGTAAGCCTCACAAACCGACGGCCTATGTCTGTCGAAACCACGCACGTTTCGGTAGCGAAACTCGCAAATGTGCAGACCCAGAACACTGCACTTGGAAGGCAAACACTGCCTCCAAAACTAGCAAAAAGGCAGCGCCCATAAGCCAGCCTAAAAACTGGGTTTCAAACGAAAATACTCAGAGATCGGTACAAGAAAGTACCGTTCCAACCTCCGACGTAGAGAGTTCGGAAAACGAATAACTGCCAGTGTATCTGAGCCTATACACCGGCAGTCTAATGAGTATAAAAGGCTTTTTTTCAAGTGCAAACTAAATGGCACTGAATTTCTCATCGACACGGGAGCAGAAGTGAACATTCTGCCCCACAATGTCACCAAAAAATTGGGCTTAAAAATTCGTAAGTCCAACGTAAAGCTCACAGCAGCTAACGGAGCCCCTATAGACACACTAGGGCGTGCTGACACGACAATTAACATCGGCCTCGGAGACATGACCACCGATTTTATGATCACGAAAGTTGATCTAGCGATCCTCGGTATACCATTCCTCGAGTCTTGGGATATTGGAATACGGGTCAAACACAAATACATTTTAAAGATAAAATAAAAAGCTATGCCGATCAAAAAATAGCTGCAGTCATGAACAAAAAAATTCACTGACGAACAAATAGCAGCTACTATCCCTCATCGTGACAACAGCCCTCAACCAGAGGACGTGCAAATCACGGAGGACGAAAACATTCGCTCTATCATTGAAAAATACAATGATAAAATGAGCAAACTTCAAGGAAAGTGGAAAAACAACGGGGTTTACCACCGTATAACCACGGAAGGAACACCAGTACACTTCCGAGCAAGACCCATGGCGGGCGAAAAACGGGCTCAAGTCAAAAGTACTTTTGACAAAATGCTTTCCGAAGGCATAATTGCACCATCAGATTCCGAATGGGCATCCCCGTTACACTGTGTGCCAAAAAAAGACGGGTCATGGAGAATCACCGGCGACTACCGTTTTCTGAACGCGAAAACGAAGAAAGACGCCTACCCTCCTCCTCACATTCGCTCTTTCCAAGCAAATTTACATGATACACAAATCTATTCGACAATAGATTTAAAATCGGCATATTACCATATTCCGATGCACCCAGATGACGCTCATAAAACTGCAATTATTACACCTTTCGGTCTTTATGAGTTTAAGAAAATGAGCATGGGTTTGGCCGGAGCGGCTCAAACATGGCAAAGATACATGGACAGCATCATGCGAAAATTTGATTTCGCATTTGTATACCTAGATGACATACTGGTGGCTTCTAAAAATTATAAAGAACACATGAACCACCTCAAACAAATTTTTGACAAGCTAGGGGAACACGGACTTCGAGTAGGTTTTGATAAATGCATTTTTTCAAAACCTACCGTCGATTTCCTAGGTTTCACTATCTCGAAAGAAAGGATAATTCCTAAACGAGATAAAATAGAAGCCATAGAACAATTTCCTAGGCCAATAGACGTACGAAGTCTACGCAGATTCCTAGGTATGTGTGGTTTCTACCGAGCTTGCTCAAGTAAATTCGCTCACACGGCACAACCTCTGTATGACTCCATTCAGTCAAACAAAAAAAATGACAAAACACCTATCGAATGGACATCAGAGAGAGAAAAAGCTTTCAACAGCTTAAAACAAGCAATGATTAAAGCTACATTGCATAATATCGCTCATCCACACCCTACAGCAGAGTGGAGAATAGTCTGCGACGCATCCGACACACACATCGGAGCGGCACTGGAGCAGGAAATTACAGACAAACACGGCTCGAAATCTTACCAACCATTGGGATTTTTCAGTAAAGAAATTCCGGAACAATGGAAGAATAAAGCATCATTCGACAAAGAGATGTTCGCCGTTTACCAAGCTTGCATTCATTGGCACAATGACTTGGACGGCCGATCTTTTCATATTTGTTCAGATCACAAGCCTCTGCTAGGCACGATGCTTAAGAAAAATGCACATTTTTCTAAAATGAGATTAAGATGGCTATCATACATCTCTCAAATGACAAGTGACATTCGTCATATACCCGGAGAGAACAACGTCGTCGCCGACGCACTCTCCAGACCCTTCGATCCAGTTGAAATTCAAACAAAATCGATTTCAACCCAAACTGACGAGGGTCCACCCATAGCCGAAATTTCGCAAATTACGGCTGCAATAGAGTGCAATCTTCTACTGCACATTTCAAATGCACAAATTCGTTCTCCTCCTAACGCAGAGGACAAATTGAAACTCACACGAGTTGAATTCCCTCAAGGAGAAATTTGGTGTAACCTAGACCTAGGACACCCAAGACCTTATATTCCAAACGAAATAAGGCAAGAAATAATCAGCCAAATTCACAATTTGGGACACCCAGGTATACACTCTACAGTGTATAAAGTTAAACAAAGATATTTTTGGCACGGACTCCGTGCAGATGTCTCCAACTGGGTCCGAGCGTGCGAAACTTGCCAACGAGCAAAAATCACTCGCTCCGTGAAGCTCCCTTACTCCGAATTTGAAACGGCTAACAAATTTTCGCATGTACACGTTGATATTACCGGACCCTTACCTTTAGCTAAAGGAGGGAAACGTTACATTCTAATGATGGTCGATAGAGCAACGGGTTGGCTAGAGGCAGTCCCTCTTAACAACATCGAAACAGCCACGATCACAAACGCCTTTATCAATATTTGGGTAGCTTCAAAAGGCGTACCTAAATACATCACAAGTGATCAAGGCACACAATTCGAATCAGATCTATTTAATTCCATTATGGAACGTCTCGGAGTAAAACATACTCACACGTTACCATACAAACCGTCAACAAACGGAATGGTAGAACGCAGAAATAGATCTTTGAAAGAGGCTCTCAAAGCACAAAACGAAAATTGGCTCGACGCCCTTCCAAAAGTACTACTCGCCATGCGTACGGCAGTAGACCCAGCAACGGAAACTACACCCGTTCCAAAAAGTTTACGGAATTGACGTACCACTCCCAGGAGACATTTTCGTAACTTCTACAAACCTTTCTGAGCCTCTCTTCTTCCGGCCTACGCATATTAAACATAATAATACGAAGTATGCCGTCAACATGCCCAAAAATTTGGATACATGTACACATGTCTATATCAGAGTGCCCACACAGCTCACCTCTCTGCAATGTCCTTACACGGGACCATTCAAAGTGGTTAAAAGAGATAAGTTTTCGGTTACAGTGCAAATTGGCGAACATACGAAAAAAGTTCCCAAACAGCAAATAAAACCAGCTTACACTCTAAAAACAGACGAAGCTGTGTCACTAAACAAAAATCAGGCAGAACATAAGGAGGAGACTCCCCGAAAATCTGCCAGAAGGCACGTCCCCTCTACCAAATTCGACGAGAGGTGGGTGACTGCGCTCGAAACACCCCAGCCGGCGTCGTCGTTAATAACACGACGTCTTGGGGGGGCGCCTGTGGTGAAAACCACCCCCTCTTGTCAACAGCCCTTTTCAGGGCTACCAAAAAGAGGTAGACACAACACAAAAATATTTATAAGACGTCGAGTTATAACTCCGTCAAACAAAATATTTCACCAGAGAGAAAATACGAAATTCTCTCTCAAAAGTGAAATATTAACTAATAACATACAAGGCGACCTCCCTAGACACTTACTGGGCGAGAGAGACGCGACAAGTATCTCGAACCAAGTCGCCTTGAATGAGAAAACTCAAACAGAAAATCAAACGTCCTCTAAAACTAACAAGGACAATTCAAACAAGCCTACTCGCCAATCAGAAACACTGATTACACGAGAGACAATAGGCGAACCAACCAGGAGGCGGCAAGCAACCACCTCTGGTCCAGCAGCCACCTCGGGGACCCCGTCTGAACAACGGACGCAGGGAAACCACCCGAGGTCCCCGTCGAAACTCAAGGTCGTCGGCTCCGCGACGGACGCTCGTAAGCCACCCCCGGGGACCCCGTCGCAACGACGGACGTGGGGAAACCACCCCGGAGGACCAGCTCAGCTATCATACTCGCAGATACTGAGAAAACAATGTGCGAGCCAATGAGATTACACAGTCGAATTAATGAAATTAAGCGGACCAATCAGGAGGCGGCAGGAGGCGGCCACCTCCCTATAAATACCCCGCTCGGAGCCCTCCGAATTTCATTCTACTCTCCGCTCTCGACGACTACACCTCGAAGTACGAAGATTTCTACACGCTCTACGCTGACGAACCTTCTGCTCCCGAGTTCATCTCAAGAACGGCTTCCTACTGCTTTCTACAAGGCCTACCTTCTCTCCACACAGATCTCGCATTGGCATCTACGAGTCCAGTGATTATTCATCCTGCTCATTGCCCAACGTAGTTCATCTGTCAGGACGCCACCCGGTACATCTATTGATATTCTCTTTAGATCGTACGCCCGCTGGGACGTTCCTAGTCGTGTCGCCCGGGTTTCGTAGCACTAGGCTCGTCACCGACCGCTGTGGGCACGCCGGTAAATTACTCAGCTCATACGCTCTAATTTACCGTCCAAGGAAGTCTTTTTCAAGACTACAAGGTAGGACCCTGACATACGAGCAAAGGAAAGAAGCTCTGTCAAGCGAGTCCACCTTCTAAACCCTCTATTTCTATACATAGAGGCATCGAATACGAGCTAATAACTCGGATATTTCGATGGAACGTCGGCCGTCCTATTTCCTCATGCAAGGGGAGGTAGAACACGGCGCGGCCGGGCCTCTTAGCCCACACAGCGCTACCTACCCGCTGCCCGGCCAGTCCGCCGTTCCTAGCGACGGCTCAAGGCTCGATCCTCGCGACGAGATCGCCTTCTCACCTAACGTATTCACGAAGGAAACGTTAGATCAAGCCTCACCTATACAAAAGTTCGAGGATACCTTTCAGACCCGCTCTGAAGTCAATCATTATGATTCGACAAAGATTTCCGAATATCCACGATATTCGACACAAGGCTACCCGGCCGATCCGAGTGTCAAATACACTCCAAATGTACAAAACACAAAGGATACTTTTCAGTACCTCAACCAAGCTCAACATATTCCTCCTACAGATATAAATCTTAGGCCGGAATATTACAAAACGGCTCAGTACCAAACTGATCGAACCCAGCACCCACTATGCGAGCCCAGTGCTCCACGCGGCTGCGACACGAACTATCTCTCAGTTCATCCCGCCAAGCAAGCTGACCTTGACGGTTTCGCTCACATTCCTTACAGGAATAACCCAGGGACTAACCCGCATAATCAGAATATAAATGTCCCACTTGGTCTACCCACACCAAGTAAAACATATTTAAATCCACTACAATAGGTAACCGAGAGACAAATACAGTAGGTTCCTACCGTAACTTGTTAAATAAACTGATGAACACAAACATATTCCTATTAATTAAAACTGTATTCCTTACCTGCTGCCTTATTTTTTTATTTTTTTTTTTTAAAGAAGAAAGATGTTATCTTCCATGCTCGTTTCTTGACGGAGCTAAACTCAAATACTAAAAAAAACTTTAGTTCGCATTTAACATGAAGTTTGGTTTCTACTGCTCTTCTACTGACAAAAGGGCGACGATGGACGACAGCACGACAAAAAACTCAACACCACCATTGCCAACCTGCTTTGATGGTTTTCCCCTCAAGCACTTCTGGAAATCTCAGAGTTTACCGACGAAAATTCTGACACTACCCACGCAAATCTCAGATTGATACCCCGTTGTGCCTACGCAGTTTGTGGGGCTACTAAAATTCAAACGAACAAATTAGTACATTGGCCGTGACAGATTAGTAAAACCTATCATACCAGTTTCCCCACAGTATAAAGTTCCTTCATCTATACTCGTATTTTGTCAACATACAAGCGCGACGGCGTCATTCTATTCTGACGTTCCCTTGCAAAAATTTTTTTCTCCTGCCTCTCGGAAGTTAGTAAAAAAACGTTGTCAATTTCACGAAAAATTCTTGTGGCTACGAATATTGCTGGCAGACTGGTAGGAAATTCAGGAAAAGAATAGACGGGAACTAGGAAACTCATCAAAAAAATCGTAGAACCCCGGTCTACTTTGGGTCAACTACCTGCCATTGTTACAGCTCATCGCCACCATGAATAACTAACTACCTGGCCAAAAACCTTATAACGGTTGGGTCTGGCACACGGTGAAGCCTCCAAAGGTTTGGTTTGATGACTTTCCTTTCGATGAGTTCCCCTTAGGAGCGTTTGACCAGTTTCCACAAGGGACAGGAAAGTCATCAAAAATAATTGTCAACTACTTTTCATCTTCCAAATTTATGGGAACTAGGAAACTCATCGACAGGGCATTCATCAAAAAATCGTTGAACCCCATTTGATCAGTTTTCTACGTGGAGTGGACACTCGTCAAATCTTCATGAATGAGCGGCTTATCAAAGAATGGAATCCAACAAATTTACCCGTTTAATTCAGTTATGAATCAGTATAAATTTTTTTTCGACTAGAATCCATCACTGTCGAGACACTCCTCAAAAACTACCTTGAAGGAAACTCATCGAAAAAGGAGCTGACGGGAAACATGCCAAAAATGGTGGTAGTAGTAGACGGATATTGGTGTACTTTGGGTCAACTACCTGCCATTGTTAAAGCTCATCGCCACCATGAATAACTAGGTACCTGGCCAAAAACCTTATAACTGTTGGGTCTGGCCAAAGGTTTCCAAAGGTTTGGTTTGATGACTTTCCTTTCGATGAGTTCCCCTTAGGAGTGTTTGACCAGTTTCCACAAGGGACAGGAAAGTCATCAAAAATAATTGTCAACTACTTTTCATCTTCCAAATTTATGGGAACTAGGAAACTCATCGACAGGGCATTCATCAAAAAATCGTTGAACCCCATTTCTGATCAGTTTTCTACGTGGGTTGGAAACTCGTCAAATCTTCATGAACGAGCGACTCATCAAAGAATGGAATCCAATAAATTTATCCGTTTAATTCAGTTATGAATCAGTATAAATTTTTTTCGACTAGAATCCAGCACTGCCGAGACACTCCTCAAAAACTACCTTGAAGGAAACTCATCGAAAAGGAGCTGACGGGAAACTCATCAAAAATGGTTGTTGTAGTAGACGGATATTGGTGTACTTTGGGTCAACTAGCTGCCATTGTTGCAGCTCATCGCCACCATGAATAACTACCTGGCCAAAAACCTTATAACGGTTGGGTCTGGCACTCGGTGAAGCCTTCCGAAGGTTTGGTTTGATGACTTTACTTTCGATGAGTTTCCCCTAAGGAGTGTTTGACCAGTTTCCACAAGGGACAGGAAAGTCATCAAAAATAATTGTCAACTACTTTTCATCTTCCAAATGTATATCCGATTTCTATTTGAATTCTTTTTGACGACTTTCCGTTCCATTCAGTTTTGACCAGTGTCCCACCCAAAGGGGAAACTCCTAAAAAAGCCTCGACCTCACGTGTTTGATGAGTTTGTAGGGACCCAGAATAGTAGAGCATCAGGAAGATTTCAGAGAAAATAAGGGTAAGTAAAAGGAGGGGTAAATAAGGGAAAATAAGGATTTGCGAAACATCTTAAGGAATCTAATCATAGTTACAATTTTGATTTGACAGACAGACAGCTTGTAGAATTGCTTCATTTTTGTCCAAAGGGAGGAGGTATGTTGAACGTACTTGAAAAATTCGAAATTATCAAAAATGACAGATCTGGTAAATGTTTAAATGAGGATTTACCTCAATATATTTCACCACTGATAGGTCCATTTCTATAAAGCTTGGAATTATCTCTTCACACTGTTGAAACCATATTTAGTTATTTTTCCCCTTTCCACTTCATCTGACTAGCTATAATCCCCCTTCACTTAGCTTGTACTTAATTGGTTGTACCTCCTGCCCCTTTCCTTTCTCTCGACCAATGGGAGTCAATCTCCCTTCACCTGTTATTATAAAAGCTGTGTCCTTTCTAATGTGTCTTCAGTTATTGTTTGTTACAGATGATGGCCTAACCGTCGAAATCGATTCAACATTGTAACTCTTTATTTTTCGTGGAAATAGACAACGTTTTTCACTAACTTCCGTTTTGAAACGGGTTTCCACAACTTCGTCGCGAGTGATTTAGTTTGTGCTTCCGTTGGATAAGTCCCATTTTCCAGCTACGATTTTCATGATCAGGTTATAGAGAAACGTTATAAAGACATTAGACAAACAGACATGGTACCAAAATTGATCAACAAGTTCTGAAACGCAAAAAGCAAGTGGAAATTTTGATTTTGGAGGAAAAAGAGTTTGGAGTTTTTCGACTTCAATCGCGAACACAAAGCTTCCCTACCTCGGTAGTGAGGAAGCAAAACATAAATAAAATGTTGACTTCTGTCCACCTAGATTGGCTAAAATTGCCACTGTGAGACGGGTACGAACTAAATCACTCTCGACGAAGTTGTGGAAACCCATTTAAAAACGGAAGTTAGTAAAAAAACGTCAATTTCACGAAAAATTCTTGTGGTTACGAATATTGCGGTCAACTGGTAGGAAATTCAGGGAAAGAATAGACGAGCATCAAGAAGATTTCAGGGAAATTTAAGTCTCCATTTGCGAAACATCTTAAGGAATCCAATCATAGTTATAATTTTGATTTGACAGATAGACATTTGTGGAATTTCTTCATTTTTACCAAAGGGAGGTATGTTGAATGTACTTGAAAAATTCGAAATTATCAAAAGTGACAGATCTGAAAATGTTTAAATGGGGAGAAACCTCAATATATTTCACCACTGATAGGTACATTTCTATAAAGCTTGGAATTAGAACAGTTCCGTATCAACGATTTGGTTCTAAGCAATAATCATCAGAAAATCAAAAGTAACTCTTTTCGATAATGGAACGTAACGTAACACTTTTCGATTCTATGTGCCAAAGTAAAGACATAAACAGAGAAAATCGGTGTAGGTACGTTTTTAAATTTCTTCGAGGTTTTTTGTCGAAGACATTAAAGAGGTGTATTTACTATGGCAGGCTATCCCGCGTATGCATCTGGATTTTTGATGTCATTTGCAATATGCAAGTACTTAAAATCTTCAACCTCCACTACGAAACTACGTAAAGTCTCCATGACCAGGGGCTCGTACTTTTCAAAACTCAAATGGGATGAAGCAAACGGAAACTCATAAATTTTTACCGCTTGCACGAAAAAAACTCATGCAAATATTTGTCTTTAGTAGGACCCATTTTGCTACTTAATTAGTTGGTAAGATAAGAAACAGTACGCTCTATGATCGTGAAGGTCAACATCGCCCTTTCTCAGCCCTTCATAGCGACTTCTGGAGTATCCCAGGGCTCGCATTTGGGACCTTTCCTTTTTCTTCTCCTTATTAATTCTGTCGCAGAGGTTTTCTCCGGAGTTTCCTTCCTTCTTTTTGCTGATGACCTTAAAGTGTTCAATACCATCTGATCTAAAGATGATTGTCATGTCCTCCAGGACAACATAAATGGTTTGCCTGTGTGGTGTAGAACCAATAACCTTTCCCTGAACATCTCTAAATATTATATGATGTCTTTTCACCGCTCCCTTCACTTCATTAGTCATCCAAAATTGCATCAGTGGCCAGCACCTAAATCGCCTTGAGCAAGCAAAGGACCTTGAAGTCATATTTGACACAACACTTACAATTTCCACACATATTGACTCTGTGGTCCGTCGAGCAATGAGCGAGGAACACCGCTGAGTTTTACAGCTTACCAGCATTTGTATCACTGTACTCAATGATCGTAAGGCCAATAATGGAGTATTGCTTAATAGTATGGTCACCATATTATCAAACTTACAAGGATCGGCTAGATCGAGTTCAGCAGAGGTCGTGAGATACCTGGGTTATAAATTACGCATACCACAAGAAGAATATAGCTCCAGAACCCTAGCCAATCGCTACGGACTCACCAGCCTCGAAGAGCGTCGCATTGTATCTGACATGTTGTTCCTTTTCAACTTGTTGAACAACAGGATTGACTGTCCCGAACTCATCTCAACCTACATATTCCAGCTTTTTACTCCCGTAACCAACCAATTTTTCATATTCAATTCTCCACTACTAATTACCTGTATGAACAGCCTCTCAATAGAATCCCTCGTCAGGCCAACCATATACTTCAACGAAATCCAGCCTTAGACTTCTTCCATGATCAGCCATCTCGAACCTTCCGCTCAAAAATATTACGCACCATCCACCGTCCACCCTGAAAACTTCTGTCCACGTAGCCCTAAACTCATCCCAGCTACAAGAAGTGTTTGTGATTTTGACCATATACCTATATATGTTATCGTTAAAGTGTGAAATCAGTTAGTATATAAAATAACTAGTTAGTATATAGAATAACTACGGAGACCAGTTAAAGTGTACAATTTCTCGAGTTAGACACTTTAACTAGTTATTATATAAAATATCGGGAGGCCAGCCGTGAAAGTGTATAATAATATTATTGAGTGCAAGTATGAATGCGATTTCGTTGAGAAGTCAGTTGAGGAGTCAGAAGTTGACGGTCATTCAGTTCAAAAGGGATCTTCTCCATCTGTTCCTCCAATTCTGAGTTATCCTCAGTTTTGTTTGTGACCTCAACATGGCAAGTTCCTCATCAAGTGCTCTGCAAGATAACGTGGATGTGGGTGACTTTAACATTAAATTCAATCAAAGACTGAACTTTGAGAAAATGGCTCATAACAGTGTTGTGCTGACCAAAACGAAATACGAAATGCACCTCAAACAGATGCAAGTGTGTCAAAAATAAGGTTCTGTGCAACTCAAAATGCATCAAAGCATGTTCAAATATGTGATTTCACAATTTTTGACTTCTGACGTGTATATTACTTACCTACCTTACTCTATTATTTTGACGAATTAGATATTAGTAATGAAAATGTATGCCAAATCTTCAATCCTTTCATTCCCCCTGAATAATATCATTCTAGTAGTGACTTCCCAAGAAAAGCAGTTGATTCTACACTTTAACGATTGGTGTTTCGTTACTTAACATAATACCTAGTTATTTCATATATTACCTAGGGAAAGCATATAGAAAACTTTGAATTATACACACTACCTACAACCGCTTGTTATTCTATATACTAACTAGTTATTTTATACATTAACTGAATTATACACGTTAACGGTAACATATACACATATACTTATACTGTTATTTTCTTTCCTCTGAAACACCGATTTTGTTTCCTCATCAAGAGACGAATTTATTTTGTTAATAATATTGTAATTGGGCATCGCCCGTTTTGTAAATAAATAAATGAACAGTAGATGAAATCACTTAAATTAAAAATTAAAATTGTTTTTTTGTTGTTTCATTAATTGCTAAGAAATAGTGACATCCTCATTTCCTCGATAGAGTTGAAATAACGTAATGAAAGTAGGTAACAACCTAGTTACCCAATACATTTTGTGATCACATCGATGTCAAAAAGATGTGAGGCCTTAGTCGCGTTGGCAGTGGGGCATGACGCTGGGGAGTGAGGTGGGTGGGGGAAGGGCGACGGGGTAAAGTTTGCGGGGTAAAGTCGCGTGGTGGTGAGAGGGGGCGATGACGGGGTAAAGTTAGCGGGGTAAAGTCGCGAGGCGGAGGGGGCGGATTTTTTTTAAATGTCCCTCCCCCACAGCCTCTTTACTGATCGATTGTCGGCGGAGGCGGAGTTCGCTGGAAGGGGAAGCTAAGGGGGGGAAGAGGGGGTTGGTTTCTGATTGCAACGTGTTGCTTTCCACCGCTGAAAGCTTTAATTCCGCCCCGCGCTTGTTGTTAGGCACCCGGGCCCGCGCACAAGATTGCTTTCCCTCCGCCGCCCCCTCCACCGCCCCCCTGGGGAGGGCGATATCCGGCGAAGGGGCGACGCCGAGGGGGTGATGCCAACGGGCGAGGGGGTGATGCCACGGGGCGGGGGGCGGTGCCACGGGGGTGCCGCGGGGCGGGGGGTTACAAACCGACTACGCGGCTGTGATTATTATCACATTTGGGGTGGCACTCCATCTATCCGAATGACGGTGAGTGTTCTCTGCGCTCCGCTTTTTCCCCTTTTTTGGGTTTAAACCTTCCCGTGTTTTTCACACTTTTCACACTTCATCATCCATTTTCCTTATCATCAATCATCACGAACCATTAAACATAATTACACCAAACACCTAATGAATGAACCATTTAAATTCAAGAAAAATTGAACTTAAAATTAAATTTGAAAAATAGTGAAAACTAATCCAAATCTACACGTTCATGCCTGTGTTTCCCACACTTCTCACATTTCAACATCCATTTTCCTTATCATCAATCATCACGCAACATTAAACATAATTACACCGAACACCTAATGAATGAACCATTCAAATCCATGAAAAATTAAATTTAAAATTAAATTTGAAAAATAGTGAAAACTAATTCAAAACTACACATTCATGCCTGTGTTTCCCACACTTCTCACATTTCAACGTTCATTTCCTTCAACAACACATCATTCAATCAATTACACCAAACACCTAATGAATGAACCACTTAAATTCACGAAACCCACATTAAATTTGAAAAATAGTGAAAAGTCTAATTGAAAACTACACATTCATGCCTGTGTTTCTCACACTTCTCACATTTCAACATTCATTTCTTTGAACAACACAAAAATATCTATGATCTATCAACACAGTCTCATGAAATTGGAGTTTTTAAACGTGAATAAATACGCCAACCAGAAGCATTCACAAACACCTCAAAAATATCTATGATCTATCAACACAGTCTCATGAAATCGTTGCTTGTATTTGCATGCCTATTCATACCACGTTTGTTCATTTGTTTTTGATGTTGTTGTTTGTTGTTCAATCATTGTTGTTTGTGCGTTTGTTCCGCTTTTCACATTTTCATCATCAATCATCATGCACAATCAAACATAATTACACCAAACACCTAATGAATAAACCATTCAAATTCACGAAACCCACATTAAATTTGAAAAATAGTGAAAACTCTAATTCAAAACTACACATTCATGCCTGTGTTTCCCACACTTCTCACATTTCAACGTTCATTTCCTTCAACAACACATCATCAATCATCATGCACAATTAAACATAATTACAATAGCTAATAAATTACACATTTTATACACATGCAACATCATTCACAAACACTTCAAAAACATTTGTGGTCCAACAATTTAGTTTTCATGAAATCTTGATGTTGTTGTTTGTTGTTCATTCATTGTTGTTCGTGCGTTTGTTCCACTTTTCACATTTTCACTCTTCATCATTCAATCCCTTGAACAACACATCATCAATCATCACGCTCCATCAATAATTACACCAAACACCTAATGAATGAACCATTTAAATTCACGAAACCCACATTAAATTTGAAAAATAGTGAAAACTCTAATTCAAAACTACACATTCATGCCTGTGTTTCCCACACTTCTCACATTTCAACATTCATTTCCTTCAACAACACATCATCAATCATCATGCACAATTAAACATAATTACAATAGCTAATAAATTACACATTTTATACACATGCAACATCATTCACAAACACTTCAAAAACATTTGTGGTCCATCAATTTAGTTTTCATGAAATCGTTGCTTGTATTTTGCATGCCCATTCATACCCGTGTTTTTCACACTTTTTACATTTTTAGACTTCATCTGTTAGCAACAAATCATCAATCATCACGCACCATTAAACATAATTACACCAAACACCTAATGAATGAACCATTTAAATTCACGAAACCCACATTAAATTTGAAAAATAGTGAAAACTCTAAAACTACACATTCATGCCTGTGTTTCCCACACTTCTCACATTTCAACATTCATTTCCTTGAACAGCACATCATCTATCATCATGCATAATCATCAATTAAACATATTTACAATAGCTAATAAATTATACATTTTAAATACATGCAACGTCATTCACAAACACCTCAAAAACATCTGTGATCTATCAATTTAATTTTCATAAAATCGTTCCTTGTATTTGCATGTGCAAGCCTATTCATGCCCGTGTTTTTCACACTTTTTACATTTTCACAATTTACACAGTTAGCAACACATCATCAATCATCAGGCACAATTAAACATAGTTACAATAGGTAATAAATTACACATTTTACACACATGCAACATCATTCACAAACACTTCAAAAAACATTTGTGGTCCAACAATTAAGTTTTCATGAAATCGTTGCTTGTATTTTGCATGCCCATTCATACCCGTGATTTTCACACTTTTTACATTTTTAGACTTCATCTGTTAGCAACAAATCATCAATCATCATGCACAATTAAACATAATTACACCAAACACCTAATGAATGAAATATTTAAATTCACGAAACTCACGTTAAATTTGAAAAATAGTGAAATCTCTAATTTAAAACTACACATCATGCCAGTGTTTCCCTCACTTTTCACATTTCAACATTCATTTCCTTGAACAACACATCATCAATCATCATGATCAATTAAACATAATTACAATAGCTAATAAATTACACATTTTATACACATGCAACATCATTCACATACACTTCAAAAACATATCTGTGATCTATCAATTTAGTTTTCATGAAATCGTTGCTTGTATTCGCAAGCCTAATTCATGCCCGTGTTTTTCACACTTTTGACATTTTCAGACTTCATCTGTTAGCAACACATCATCACGCTCAATAATTACACCAAATACCTAGTGAATAAAAGATTTTTCTACATCCACGAAACTCACGTTAAATGTTTGAAAAATAGCTAAACTATCATTTAAAACTAAACCATTCAAATTGAAGAATTTAAGTTGAATTAAAATTGAACCAGAATCATTCACAAACACCTCAAGTCTCATGAAATCGTTGCTTGTATTTGCATGCCCGTTCATGCCCGTGTTTGTTCCACTTTTCGCATTTTCACTCTCCATCATACATTTCCCTTATCAACACATCATCACTCATCATGCACAATTAAACATAATAGGATTTGTTGGGGTCTTGAGGTTCAGTCAGAAAATGTACCACGATATTTCTAGGCCAACGTTTCGGTATATTTGTATACCATCCTCAGGGCTTAGTTAGGGGGTGGGTTAAACCTCAATACATAGGTACACCAAGGTTCTTGAACTTGAGGAGGGTGAATGGATTTCACCTATTTCAACTGGATATTCACTTTCAAACTTACTATAGACAAAATGCCGAAATGTTATTAAACATGAATGAAATATTTTAAAAAAATGAAGTGTTGAAATGTAATGAAGGGAAGAACGTGTATGTAAATCAATATCAGATAATGAATGTGAGATAATAATATGTGACAATAATATCAGAAAATAATATGTGATAATGAATGACATTCACACATTTCCTTTCATTACATTTCAACACTTCATTTATTTCATTCATATTTAATAACATTTCGGCATTTTGTCTGCAATAACTGGAAGTGAATACCCAGTTGAAATAGGTGAAATCCATTCACCCTCCTCAAGTACAAGAACCTACGTGATTGAGGTTTAACCCACCCCCTATCTAAGGCCTGAGGATGGTATACAAATATACCGAAACGTTGGCCTAGAAATATCGTGGTACATTTTCTGACTGAACCTCAAAACCCCAACAAATCTTATTAAACATAATTACAATAGCTAATAAATTACACATTTTTAAATCTACGAAACTTACAGAGGTTTTAGAAAAAGTTCAAGTACAATTCAAATCAAAACCATTGAAATTGAAGTTAAAACGTGAGTAAATATGACATGCAACATCATTCACAAACACTTCAAAAACATCTGTGATCTATCAATTTAGTTTTCATGAAATCGTTGCTTGTATTTCCATGCCTATTCATGCCCGTATTAGCAAGGAACATGCTTTAGCCATCACCAGTGAGTAGTATATACTCACTGGCCATCACCTAACTGGGCAAAACCGTGGAACGAAAGTAGCGCGGGATTTTGTGATGATTTTCACTTACAACCGACCCGTTTCTAGGGAAATGTAACGCCGTTAGTTTTCATCCCACGAAAATCTTTCGCCACTCGTTGATAAGCCCTCAATTTATACGCAAATCATATACTGACAAAACAGATGTAAATACGGACGAAGCTGAGATATACCCCTGATTTAAAAGAACCATAAACAACATTCGCGGTAAAAACCAACAACGATTTGTGACATTTCATGTCTTTGCTATGGCATATAAACTTTTAAAAAAGTCTAGTCATGCAGCATGACCCCATGAGCGAATTTTTGACGAAATCTTCGACATTTCAGTCGCTATTGATCGTGTAGAGAAATTTTAGATCATGATTTTGATACTACCAACGTTTTAAACAGCATGGTTCTAGGATTGGTTGTACAGGGATACTTCCATAGGAGTAGTTCAATCTGAATTTGGACAATGTTTCATGCAAATATTACCGATTTTTACAACTAGCGAACGGCATTATTTCGATTTTTGACAGATTTTTCAACTTTGAAATTTTTGAAAACTTGATACATATTCTTATAGGAAATTTTACGCTGATTCCGAATATTATACCACATGTTATACCGAACATATATACCACATGTTGGTATGCTGAAAAAATTATTT
Organism: Adelphocoris suturalis; assembly: GCA_030762985.1. Lineage (NCBI taxonomy): Eukaryota > Metazoa > Arthropoda > Insecta > Hemiptera > Miridae > Adelphocoris > Adelphocoris suturalis. The sequence goes on from CM061043.1 coordinate 113,462,877, forward strand.
CGCACAACAAATCGCAAAAAACAGGCTATTTTGAAATTTTTGACTACGTTTTTGAAAATATCAACCCGAAGATGTAATCCGATCATGCTGGCCAACGAACTTGAACTTTCGTTTTGTGTCCTTAACATTTTAAAATTTGTTTGAAGTTTCTAGCACAATTCTACGGACAGTTATCGTCTGGAATAACACATACATACATACATATATACATACATACATTTTTTTTTCTTTAGAAAACTCCTCTCAAAGACGGAGGGGGCACGCCATTAAGAAAAAAACGAAAAAACTAAATTAAAAAGTGGGGAGGACGCCCAGGTTTACCCGACGCCGGCTCTAGGGATTAGGGAAGTTGAGGAAGATGGAGGAGGGAGAGAGGGATGAAAGGAAGTGCCCCTATAGAATGACCACCAATTAAGGTAAGAGCCCCGAAGGACGCGGGTGGTGATACCACGGAGCACTCCTGCCGAGATGCCCAACTCGAGAAGCTCCGTGGCACTTTTCCCGCACCACACCCCGCGCCATGACACGGTCGCGGCCATGACCTTGATGTTATTAGGCGCCACTCCTTTTAGCTCAGATATCGCTTGCCGCAGGTCGTTCCTATCATATTTACTTATTTTAGCCCTACAGGTCTGCTCCATGTCCATGCTGCCCGATACAACCTGGACATCCAGGATTATGGCAGACCCATCGGGCTTGATGGCAACGATGTCTGGCTACTTGCCCCGGTCACTCGGCATATGGTACAGTCTCTCCCTTTCCACATCCCAGCCGCTGGATGACAAAGCACCTGCTATCTGCTTGGCAACCGCATCATGACGCAGAATGCGGCCACCATGAGTCCGTGGACACTGCTGCACCACATGATACAGGTTCTCATTTTTACCCCGACAGGCACGGCAGAGGGTGTCTACTGTCCCACGACTACCTCTAGAACACCTCACCGCTGTGGCTAATGTAGCCACGCGGACGGCATGAAAATGTTGGTAGTCGCGGGCTCCAATGCCCTCTGAAGCCCATTCAACCCACTGAGAGGAAATGGGGGATTCAGAGCACTGTCGGAGTTCCTTACCATCCACTGAATCATGCAGAGCAGCAGCGAACTCAGCAGATGAGCTGGGTTTTGGAGCAGTTGGAGTTGCTCGATCGCACCACAGCAACTGTTGCCTGACAAAATCAAGGTCAGCAGCAGTGCGGGCGACCTCCCAGCTAGAGCCCCTTAGGGCAAGCAGGCGCTGGCGGCGTAAAGATGGGATAGCGGCTGAGAGAGAGACAATACCAAGACCAACGGCCTTCACCGGTGCGTGGGTGTAGGCACTTGGGGCACCAGGTGGAAAGCCTAGCCAAGAGCGCACAGCAGAGCGTACTTCGCGGTCTAACTCAAGCAGCCTCCCCGCAGTAAGCCTGCCAAAGACTAGCCCATAGGTTAGCTTTGGCAGTAAGTAACATACATACATATATACATACATAAACAAATGCGTTAAACTTCAGAATATGATTCAGAATAGCCTGAAACGGATTTCTGCATAAAATGTTTTCAAAAATTCACATTCTACAAATTTTGAGGCGAGAGCAATAGCTTAATTTTCTTCAAAAATTCGCTAAAACGTCACGGAAAGATTATTTCACGAAGCGGGTGATGATTTCCGCTTACAACCGAGTAGTTGCTGGGAAATGGTACTTCGTCGTTTTTCATCCCACAAAATTCGTTGACCATTCGTTCGAAAGCTCTCGATTTAACCATATTATGTTAACTACTGCGGAGTGCGTGGCCAACAAGCTGAGTTATGAGCATGGTTATTTGAATAATAATTGTGTACACTCAGGTGATCATTCTCAATAATTGATATTGTGAACATGATTGCAACCGCTTGTTAATTTCTGATGATTTCATTGAGCTGGTGTTTCGATGGTTTGATTCATAGCAGGTGATCCGAATATTGCGAGAACGGTTTGATTTGTGAAGCGGTGGTTAAATAATTTTAATAGGTAATTTCTATGCTTTACACTCTAGGAAGCTGTAATTTCGTATGTAGCCTCTTTAGGATATTTACTTGACGATGCCCAGGGTCCGGATCAGATAAGTGGCTCTTAGAGTTTGCATACGAGTCTGCAACTAAAGACATAAAATGTCCCGATGTGTTGCAGACTCGTATGCAAGCGTATCGTGTTTACGTTTGTTTACACTTATCTTAATTATAGAAGGAATAATCGTTTTTTTTTTCAAACTTCGACATCTCCATGTGTCTGCATCAAAACTCGACATTTCCCAAATACTTTTCTCGTTACTAGGTCAGTGTGCACGCCACAAATATGTCGTTAGTGCACAACATTAAGGGTGGTCTTTTTTTGACGGATGTGTAGACAAACTCCACCTGAGAGCCCATGTTCTTTGAAATTATCCCCATGGTGGGCGTAATCAAAGCTTTTTATATAGCGCGAATTTCCTTATGTTCGTATTATACAGATACTTATATATTTTGGTAAAACTTTGTTATATTTCAATCGAAAGTTAAAGATGTAATTTTTTAAATTTTTACATCCACGAAACTCACTTTAAATATTTGAAAAATAGCTAAACTATCATTTAAAACTAAACCATTTAAATTGAAGTTTTTAAACGTGAATAAATACGTCAACCAGAATCATTCACAAACACCTCAAAAATATCTATGATCTATCAATACAGTCTCATGAAATCGTTGCTTGTATTTACACGGATATGAACCGTGTTTGTTCCACTTTTCACATTTTCACTCTCCACCATCCATTTCCCTTATCAATAAATCTTCAGTCAGCACGCACCATTTAACATAATTACACTAGATACCTGACGAATGAAAGGTTTTTTATATCCACGAAACCCACATTAGAGATTTGAAAAATTGTTAAATTATCATTAAAAACTATACCTACCATTAAAATTAAGAGTTAAAAATGAGAATGAAACTATGACATGCACGAGCGAGCGAGAAAACCCACAAGCGAAGCGAGCAACATCCCCTACACTCCTTGGATTTCAACGGGGTTTTAACTACGAACTCGGGATGAGCTATTTATATACTATATTCCATCTCATCTATACATCCCACAGAGAGCGAGCGAAGCAAGCTACATCCCCTACATATTTCAAATCAACCTTAGTGATCTACCGTTTCCAATCATTCTAGACAGCCATTCTACACTTCCCACTCAACAGTAAAGTCCATCAGATCTATAAAGCCATACCGAGCGAGCGAAGCGAGCCAGAAAACTAGGCTAGTACCTAGTATAAACGTCTTGGTAAGCACTACTCCAAATCACGAGCCCATATGTCATAACCATAACAGACTCTGCGAGAGCGTTTTTATACGGATTTTAATAAATTAGTCGACATGCAACTTTTTAGTTTAACCATGGTGTAAACTAGGACTCCAATTTATTAGCTAAATTATTTATGTGATGAATGTATCCTATCCGTCCGCTAAGAACCATGAATCGGAGCGAACCTTCACGAATATGAGCAAAGGTATAAAACTCAATCAAGATTATAAAATATTTGTAATTTAATGGGATTAATCCCTATTGAGGGCTAGTAAAGAGAACAACGATATTTCCGAACTATTTCCCTCAAATTCAAAAGTTAATTTCTCAAAAAGATCAAAAAATACTACCATGAAATTGTATTCCTACTTTCTGCGAACCGTTCTTGAACAAATTTAATTAACATTTTTTGCGACTAGCTGCGACTTTTTATAACGATAGAAAAAAGTCTGCCAAGTTGGGTGGGCAGTATAAGTTTTCTCACATATTGTGACATGAACGTATAGAATTAGTTGAAATACGAGTCGAAATGATTGAATGCTAAATATAACAGTACCTATCTAATACGTGTGTATACATGCTAGAATGCAAATTAGAGCTATAATTCATGTTTGCATGTGCGGAAATTGTCTAAAGGTTAACCTGCACAATAATTGAAAATTTCATCCAAATCGATTCATTATTCGCGGAGTGTCATCCAATATTGGTTTTGCATAGGGATGGTTCTCTGTTCCCTCAGAATTTGGCCAGCTTCAGAAAAAGCCTTCCTAAAGGAACGAAAGTTGCTACCGCTGGCACATATCTCAAGGCGATTTTGGAAACTGCTGTGAACGTCTCGGTCATCTGCTTCCAATATACGAGTATGATAGGGTTTTGTTGATTCTTTCTTGTGGAGATCTCAAATACAGGCCGAACTCTTCATGCCTAGAGCGTCTCGGCCACGGGGTTCCGCACGACTTTTGGACCAGATCTTGTGGATACTCTTGTTGTGATTTTTAAACAAAGACGAAGATGGTATACACCTGAAAGGAAGAAAATAACTTCCCACATATTTTAATTCTCACTCCACAATTCTCCCACTCTTCTTTCTCCCACAATTCTTTCCCACTCCACTTTCTCAAAATGTTCCCAACCCGCACTTTTTGGTGGTATCTTGATCTAAGCTCAATTTCCTCATCAACAAACGAACGATAACTGAAAAAAAGGTGTTTCTGGCTAACATAGCCGTAGATATGAGATAAGGCCGATAAGTGATAACAATAACGTGAGGCGAGGTGTTGTCCACTTTCTTGCCCTGGGTATTGTTCCGCGATAGACTTGATTATGAAATCTCAATTGAATAATCGTTACAAACTAATTGATTAATTATTCTACAAGTGATCGATTGAACAATAATAGATTATTTGGACAGTTAATCGATTAATCCCTATTGCCCATCCCTAGTTTTGCGTATGAGCAATAGTATTATTCAGGCAAATGCAATAAAATACAAAGGGTAATCTCTTGAGCCAACAAACTCCCGAATTTGAACAAAATCGGACCAATAGATGATAAGAAATCGACGTAACAGGAAATTAATATTTGTGCATGCGCACTAGGGTAGGTACCCGATATTTTGAGAAAGGTGGAATTTTGATGACCTCCTCTCGAAATTTGGTTTGAAATGTCAAAAAAAATGACCTCTGAATTTTTTCAGATTTTTCGCATTAACAAAAACCGACGCGGGTAGTTCGTTTTTGGTTTTTTAAATACGCTTTTTTTTGCCAATATCAGACTTTTGAATATAAATTTTACAAGCTTCTTTGTAAAATTGTGAAACTTCGTATACTTACGTTTTTGGGGTCGCTGAACTTGAATATGCTGTCAAAATAAGTCGTCGACAGCAACAACTTTTGACTGTTTAGAATCTCAAAATCGTCAGAAAATTACAATTTTTCGAAATCCATTGTAAAATTATGAAAATTTGTATTCTTATGTTTTTTGAGTCGCTGAACTCGAACTTGCTGTCAAAAAATAAATTTTTTTTGGAAATTAATGGGCATACACTTGTAAAACAATGAGTCAAATACATAACAAACATAATTTTTATTCTTCATACAAACAATCACCTTACTCAAGAATCATAGGTTTAGCTAACTTTTTTTAAGTCGCCTTGAGTACAAATTGTTATATTTTTCCACGACCTGAAGAACATACTGCTTAATCTTAATCTTAAACTTGATCTTTTATTATAATCTGTAATGATTTTGATACCTCTTTCCGCTATATCATTTACAATGATTTACTTGATTTTCGGTTTACTTTCAATTTTTTTACAATTTCCAAAGCGGTCTGATAATTTTGGTCCAGATGCCAATCGGACACGTTCGCGTCAAAAAAAGGACATTCAATTTCAAATACGAATTTTCATCATTTTACAATGAATTTTGAAAAATTGTAATTTTTTGACATGATTTTGAGATTCTAAACTATCAAAAGTTGTTGCTGTCGACTTGTTTTGACTGCATATTTGAGTTCAGCGACCCCAAAAATTTTCACAATTTTCTAAATACGAAGTGTCACAATTTTACAAAGAAGTTTGTAAAAGTTATATTCAAAAGTCTGGTATTGACAAAAAAGCGTATTTCAAAAACCAAAATCGAGCTACCTGCGTAGGTTTTTGTTATGCGAAAAATCTGAAAATTTTAGGGGTCATTTTTTTAACATTTCAAAATAAATTTCGGTTGGAGGTCATCAAAATTCCACCTTTCTCAAAATAGCGGGCACACTAATGCGCACTGACTATCCAACTGCAATGACATTTATAGGAGGCCGTCTAGGAGCTAAACCGCAAAATACCTGAAAATGTCATACAAATTGGTCCATTATTTTCGGAGTTCTGTCTGTATCAATCAATTTTAGTTTTGCGCATGCGCAATGGTTATTACTTCGCCAATCGAGGGCATTTTTCAATAGCATATACCCAACTGCCTACTGAATTTGAACGAAATAGGGACAACACATGATAAGATATCAAAGTTATAAGAAATTAACGTTTGCGCATGCGCACAGACTAGCAATGAAATTTATAGGGAACCGTATAGAAGCTAACCCGCACAATCGCTGAAAATTTCATCGAAATCGGACGGATACTTGGTATAATTTTGGGCGTGACAAGGATTTACCACAGACAGACAGACACGAAACCAAAATTGATCAGCTAGCCCTGAAACGCAAAAGTCCAGTCATGCAGCATGACCCCATGAGCGAATTTTTGAAGAAATCTTCGACATTTCAGTCGCTATTGACGGCCGAGCGGAGCGAGGCCTTGGGTCTGCGTGCTAGTACGTACATAAATAGAACTTCTTCATAATTTCATGGCTAATATTTTCTAAGCCACAGTCAGTATTAAAGCTACATCAAGTCCTAAAACAGTTGAGCGTAAAACATTAAAGAGAGCGACCGAGAGAATCGGAGGACGGAATATTTCACAGAGTAAACTCATCAGTTGTGATTAATGATTATCCCATTTATTAGTAAGCAAATTGAATTTTGAATTTGGACAATGTTTCATGCAAATATTACCGATTTTTACAACTAGCGAACGGCATTATTTCGATTTTTGACTGATTTTTCAACTTTGAAATTTTTGAAAACTTGATATATATTCTTATAGGGAATTTTACGCTGATTCCGAATATACCACATGTTAGTAATTATTTCAAACCGCAAAAAACAGGCTATTTTGAAATTTTTGACTACATTTTTGAAAATTTCAACCCGAAGATGTAATCCGATCATGCTGGCCAACGAACTTGAACTTTCGTTTTGTGTCCTTAACATTTTAAAATTTGTTTGTAGTTTCTAGCACAATTCTACGGACAGTTATCGTCTGGAATGACACCTCCATATATACATACATACATACATACATAGGTACATAAAAAAATGCGTTAAACTTCAGAATAGCCTGAAACGGATTTCTGCATAAAATGTTTTCAAAAATTCACATTCTTCAAATTTTGAGGCAAGAGCAATAGCTTAATTTTCTTCAAAATTTCGCTAAAAGCAAGTGAAAATTTTCATTTTGGAGGACAAACATTTTTTCGACTTCTATCACGATCACAAAGCTTCTCTACCTTCGGTAGTGAGGAAGAAAAAATGTATCCCAGCCGCAGTTTCCAAAAACAAGTAACTCTAGAGGTGGAACTGTGTTGTGAGATACTTCAAACAAATTGATATTACTTTTGGTTTTCTCTGATGAAAAAGTAGTTCCATTAAAACTACCAGGAAGCCTTACTAACAAATGAATCATGTGCGTTTGGTTTTGGAATATTGAAAATCTTGCTCATTTTCAAATAAACTCCTAATTTCACTCTATAAAATGATTCTAGGAAGATGATTTTGTACGCCAACAGAAATAATATTGATTTTTTACTCCAAATTTTGACCTAGAAAACTAGTTTTTTGACCATTTTTTGTTATCTGAACTATAAAAGACTAGTTTGAGACCTTAACATTTTGGTATATTCGGAATCAGCGTGCAATTTCTTATAAGAATCCGTCAAGAATAAAACTTTTTTCAGTTTTTCCTTTTTCAATCCAACCCAATATTGACGCACTGAGCGCCATGTCGTATTGCAGCTGTTCGGCGTATTGCACCCCCTCAATAAGTTGCTCGCTTCGCTCGCAAGGTGTGACTGTATACATGCGATGGTATATAGAAGACTGCTGGAGTCAACCGCACGTCCCGTGACGCGTTGCCTGAAGGCACGGTATACCGAACAGATACTGTCTTTGTTTCATCAGGTTGGCGGTGGTTGTTTCGGGCTTTTGTCTGGCTTCGTGTACCCCCCATTTAGGTGTATTACAAATGCAACATGTAGGGGATTTGCTCGCTTCGCTCGCAAACGGAGGTTATACTGCCCACCCAACATGGCAGACGTTTTTTTTTCTGTTGGAAATTCTTACAAACAAGTTACATCTTATAAAACTACGTGGTACCACGAAAAGTTTATTAGATTTGATAAAGAGAGGCCATGTTTCAATTTGTGAGGAAGTTATACTGCCCACCCAACTTGGCAGAATTTTTTGTTGGAAATGACTATCAAACGCGGCACATTATGTTGAACCACGAAAAGTACCTATAAGGGGCCCCTACACGGTCTGTAATAATGACATTTTCAGTAATGACATTACCTGCGAAACTCACCTCAGTCCAGATAATCATTATTGTTCAACCCTACACAATCATTAAGTAGATCATTTTTAATGGCATTAGTCTTCTTAAGTACGTATCGTGATCGAAAAGTTCGTTTTTCGTTTTTATAATGGATCCTCGGAAAGTTGCTTGTGTACCGATAATTATGGCATTAGCCACAAAGAAATGGGTAAATCGTAAACGATGGATGAAGGAGTGGCGGAAAAAACGAAGTTTCTCGAAGCTCGTTATATACAGGGTGGCCACCAAATTAATATAATGCAAAACACAACGATATAATGCAACACCTCAAGACAAATTCCTCGAACTTCTAAGCGCAAGAACTTAGAGAAACCATGCGCTGGGAGTGATCTTTGCAATAGCGAGTCAATCGCTAAATATCATAAATGACTTCTTGATATATAAATTACTGCTGGAAGAATAGCATCGTTTTCGACAATTTCAACCCAGTTTTCAACAGAATCACTGCCCTCACTCTCCATTTTGGCAATGATGTTGTCAGCTCACGTAATGGGGCACTGAGTAAATGACGCAGTGCACCCTAGACCATCATAACTAATGACAGTATCCCCTCCAGTTTCAGTAATGATGGTGCCGAGATCAGTAAATCCGGATCCTGATCATTACTGCCCATCATTCAAACTTTGTCTTATCACAGACGATCATTATTAATGTCATTCTGATAAGGGAATGTCATTACTACTGACCGTGTAGGGGCCCCTATAGTTTTAAGAACACTTCAGTAAGTACTAACAGTACAATCAGATGTTGAATGTTTGTAAGTATTTGTTTTCCAGTTCTGCGTAGGCCTGCTTGCAACATTGTGAAACGGCGGCGGGCTCAATTAACTTCTCATTTTAATCGCTTCCCCTCGCATTTTGATCAACTTCTTGTCACTTTTTTCGATATCCGATTTCGGATTCAGATTCGGTGGAATCAAACCTGTATTTCGCCCGCGAACACCGGCCCGAAAAACATCTCTTAATGCGGTAGGTATATTGTAATGAAAAAAACCAAGTTTTTCGTTGGAATTTTCGAGAAAACGGGTCCGTACTCTTTATTTTTTTTGACGCATTTCCCGATACTTTTTTCGCGATCCGATCGTGCCGTCGTCTTCCTCGTAGAAAAACCTACAAAACCGGTATTTTTCCGGAATTTTCGACGGCCGTTTAGAGAGGGTAGGGGAAGCGGGGAATCGAAAAGAACGGGAAAAAGCGCGCATTAAAACGGACTCCCACCCCCTCCCGCCCTTGAGGTTAGGATGGGATTCGAAAATTTTAAATTCGCTTATACACCCGTTCGGAAAATCCCAAGAAGATCCCCCCACTCAGCCGTTTGGCTGTGCATAGCATGGACAAACAAACAGACAGATGGAGTTTCATTCTCATTATAGTAGAGATATTTTCCAGTAAAATGGTGTTGCAGCACCCCTTCAAATAGGAAAAGATGTTAATTTCGGCAAACACATAAGCAGTATTTTCCTATCTACCTTTAGAGTTAAGGTGAGTAAAGGTAGGCGCAGAGCGACGAGCTGAGGTGTGAAGAAGAGGAGTAAAGAGGACGAGATGATGATGGAGGGAGGGGAAGGAGGTTGATGATGATGGGAGGAGAGGGGGGCTGATGATGGTGGTGGGAGGGGAGGTCGGCCTTGTTAGTTGTGGGAAAAGAGGGGAAAGCGTGCGCAGAAGGGAAAAAAGAGGTGGGGGAAGCTAATATCCCCTTTTTGCATTGCAAATATTCAGCTGGAGATCTGATGAGACAACTCGTTTCCAACTCTCTCCCTCAAAGTTTCCCCGCGCTTTCCCCTCTCCGAGCGCAAGTTTCCCTCTCGCCCATCAACGCCAACGCCCCGTCCTTCTGACAACGTCCTAATTTGGCTTTTCCACGAGCTCGGAGTCTTTTTTTTTTCCGCCGACACGGTTTTTCCTCTTCGTTTTTCATTTTCCCATCTGACTCTTTTATACGCTCAGGCAGTCGGAATCCCCAACACAAGGAATCACTTTAATTAGTGAATCTTTTGAAGGTCCTGCGTTGTATTTTACACAATGGATAAACTTCAGGTGCGATCACAAATATCAGTAGGCTTCACACTACTTTCCCTACGTGTTTACATGTGTGCTGATGGTGTTTTACTGACTTGAACAATGAAACGCTGCAAATTATTACACTAAGGTTTACTACTTCTGTATTAGATATCCCTTCTACAGGGTGCGGCGGAGCCGATTGACGAGTTTCAAAGGGCATAAAAAAATAAAAATAGGATGAAAAGAAATGCGTGATAAATCGAGAGCTTTCCAATGAGTGGAGAACAATTTTTGTCCGGTGAAAACTAAAGAAGTTTCATTTCACGGCTTGATTGTACGTGAAAATCAAAAGAAGAAACGTAAAGTGATGAACGTATTGATGAACTATAAAGTATCAACAATCCTCGAGGTACGAGTATAAACGCTTGCATACGAGTCTGCAACACATTGGACATTTTATGTCTTTAGTTGCAGACTCATATGAAGCTCTAAGAGCCACTCAGCTGATCTGGACCCTTGGCATCGTCTAGTAAATGTCCTAAAGAGGCTACATACGAAATTACAGCTTCCTAGAGTGTAAAGCATATAAATTAGCTTTAAGAGCCACTCATCTGATCCAGGCCCTAGGCATCGTCAAGTAAATGTCCTAAAGAGGCTACATACGAAATTACAGCTTCCTAGAGTGTAAAGTATAGAAATTACCTATTAAAATGATTTAACCACCGCTTCACAAATCAAACCGTTCTCGCAATATTTGGATCACCTGCTATGAATCAAATCATCGAAACACCAGCTCAATGAAATCATCAGAAATTAACAAGCGGTTGCAATCATGTTCACAATATCAATTATTGAGAATGATCACCTGAGTGTACACAATTATTCAAATAACCATGCTCATAACTCAGCTTGTTGGCCACGCACTTCGCAGTAGTTAACATAATATGATTGGATAAATCGAGAGCTTTCGAACAAATGGTCAACGAATTTTGTGGGATGAAAAACGACGAAGTACCATTTCCCTAGCAACGACTCGGTTGTAAGCGGAAATCATCAGAAAACCAACCGTAATTTATACAGCCTTCTGAAACTCGACAATCCGCTCTGCTGCACCCTGAATTACACAGATCAATGACCTATCATTATTAAACCCAGTCTAAATTACATAATCAAAACTCGAGGCATTGTGGATCGCAAAAGGGTTCACCACCTCACACCGCCAGACCCCCCCAGTGTTACGCTTTTTAGGAAATATTAAAAAAACGAAGCCCTTTATGTCAAAGTCAACTTCTCACCATGTAGAAAGGTCGACTGGACTGTGTATTGATTTGAAATTATGTTTGTTTCTTGCTCATAAAATCTTCTATTATGTAAATTAATGTATTTCTGTAGGTCGATTAGAAAAGAAATTAGACTCACATGACCGTCAGCTGATAAGTGGTCCTCCGCTCACCGTAACATCGTTTTCAAGGTATTTCAAAAGCGCTCTATTCCAAATTTTAGCAGCATAGGTTGATTACGATAGAAATCAACCTCTAAGTGTTATTGCACACACACCGATTTTGGACGGTCGGTAAAAAATCGGCCGATATTTTATCGGTAGCAGGTGATTGCAAACACATCGGATTTTTATCGGCAAAACAATCAGTTGCTTGGTGTTCGTGACGCGAGATTCTTGAGCAACAATGAATCCTAAACGTGTTAATTGCTATATGGTTAATGTATCGCCACATTAAGGTCCGTAGGATTATGCGCAAGTGGTGGATTCATCCTATCAATCAAAGAAGGGAACACAGTGGAACATTCTATCACTAAGGCCTCAGCGGATCAGTTCGCCTCCATACCTCGTAATTGTAGTCAACGTGACCCAGAAACGCTCCATTTAAAATTTCATCACGGTAGGTTGATTAGGTAAGAGATTAACCTCAGAGGCCCCTCAGCTGATCAGTTCGCCTCCATATCTTGTAATTGTAGTCAACGTGAACCAGAAACGCTCCATTCAAAATGTCATCACCAGAGCCCTTCACAATATGGCTCTTATTTTTGCGAAATAGGGCCCTAAAAAATATGGCAATATGGCACTTATTTTTGCCCAAATATGGCACTTATTCAACTCGACATGGCACTTATTATTCAACCCTCCCCGACCACACCAGCTGTTTTGAGGGGATAATATTACAACATACAAGTTACATATACTTACATTATTTATTTTATTTACAAATCATCGTTTATTTACAAAGCATTTATTTATTTTTTACAAATGATAGTTTTAATTTGAAAAAAAAAATATATATATATATATATATATATATATATATATATATATATCATATTATATCATTTTATTATTTTTGAAGAACAACATCAGGTGTGCTACAATGCTTTCCAAGAAAAATCCCAGCCGCCGATCACTCAAAAGGTATTTCGTTTTTGAAAAAGTTCTCTCCACATCAGCTGATGTTGGTGGGGCGTATTTCATAGTGAGGACATCAGCAGGTTCCCAGCCTTCCTTCAGAGTGGTTTCCTTACCAGACAGAGTGGTAACAATATTGTTGACTTCCTCCCACCCACAATTCCTGCCGAGGACTGCCTTGATTTTCTCCTGGATCTTCTTCCCCGTGGCTCCTGGATAAACGGTGTTAGAACCTAGTTTTCTATTACTTTTCCCTCATATAGGTGTGAGGTAATTATTTTTAGGCGCTATAAAATTATACATATATTATTACTAACTGAATTTCCTGTTGACTCATAAACAGCCCCGGGTCTAAGCCCATCCAGAGTATGAGTAGAGTTAGAAATTCAGAAGTTGATAATTTGCAGGGTATAACTTTTTGCTAACTTGTGAGCAGCCCCGGGTTGTAAGCCCATCCAGATCACAAGTTAGAAGGGAACTAAATTTTATGATTTTGAATAATATAATATATTTCCCACAATTATGTTACTTTAAATAAAACTGATACGTCATTGCCTTACATTAAGATATAATATACATATTTCAGACAGAAGTTGTCTTCGTTCCAGCTTATGCTCCGTTTTAAAAGTGGACGCCGTCATGACCAGCTTTCTTCATCCGTTGTCTAAATTTTCTGCGGCGCCGTGCGTCTTGAGAGGTTTGACGACCGCGGTTTCGTGACGAGCACGCTGCTGCTGGTGAGGTTGAGCGGCTGCGTGGTCTCCGTTCTGTGAGTTGGTTGAGCTGATGTTGCAGCGGTTGTACGTTAGCTGACGTGCGAGTGCATCCATGGGGCTATCGACTTTGTTGACGGATGCAGTCGTAGTTTCGTGAATACGGTCAGCAATGATTGCTAACTTATCCAGGTCCGTTTCAGTAGAGGCAGCCAATAATTCTCTTATTCGCTGGGATAGGCTGTTGCTCCAGATAACTCGAAGTACACTTTCCGGGAAGTCAGATGAGGCCTCATACCTTAAAGACGTCAGGAGAAGTGAAGGTTTCTGGTTGCCGGCATCTGGTGAAGACAAAAGGCTGTTCAACCTCTTGGTTTCGGAATCGCCGTAGGTGTTGATAAGGCGTTGCTGTAGTGTTTCGTATGCAGTGGAGTTGGAGGCTGTAATGTCGGAGACGGTTTTGAGAACCTCCAGCGGAAGTGATGCGAGCACTTTGTTGAATTTTGTTGCTTGCTCAGTGATTCGATCCGCCGCGAACGCTGCTTCCACTTGCACAAACCACAATTTCGGATCACCATATGAAAATTCCGGCAATTTAGTATGAGCGGTTGAAACGGATACTGTCGTCTCTGGGGTCGTCATGGTAAAAAACAAAATGTACTTATAAATTATGAATTTGGATTTTATGTTTAATTATTTTAATTTTTCTTAAAAAATTTCAATTTAATTTAATTATCTCGTTTAAAAAAAATTTTATGCGAACGCCTAAGGGGGTCACCAGTATATGAATTTTAGTGCGGGAGCTAGTTGCTACGAGCCGTACCCAATTGTGCGTAAAATCGAACGTCGGGGTCTACCACTTGTTAGAACCTAGTTTTCTAACTATTACTTTTCCCTCATATAGGTGTGAGGTAATTATTTTTAGGCGCTATAAAATTATACATATATTATTACTAACTGAATTTCCTGTTGACTCATAAACAGCCCCGGGTCTAAGCCCATCCAGAGTATGAGTAGAGTTAGAAATTCAGAAGTTGATAATTTGCAGGGTATAACTTTTTGCTAACTTGTGAACAGCCCCGGGTTGTAAGCCCATCCAGATCACAAGTTAGAAGGGAACTAAATTTTATGATTTTGAATAATATAATATATTCGTGTTTCTAACTACGTAACAGCCCCGGGTCACAATGCCCATCCAGATACGTAGGTTGAAGTCGTAAGATATTATATGTGAAAAAGTAAGTGAGAAAAGGTTGAATTTAAGTTGCTCAATTTGATGGAACAGCACCGGGTCACAAGGCCCATCCAGAACCATTAAATGAGAATTTTTAGGAGAGGAAGGTTTTGAAAATAAGTACACTGGGTATAGAGTTAGTTGTACCAAGATAGGTGCCCAGGACGAGTGAGTTAAGGGTGGCAGCAAGCAGCCCTTATATGCTACCCCTTCCTCGTCCCTCGCCCACTTGGGCAGGTAGGGAAGTGGCAGTGTTATCGCCCTAATTGGTCCCTGGGAATTCCCCGTCCTTTGTACCTTTATCTTGGATTCCTTTATTCTCGAATTATACCAGAAGTGTTTACCTGATAGTGAACAGTTATTATCTAGAAGGTTCAGTGAACTAGGTGGTCACAACAAACGGTGTCCAAATACTTTTCATTTTCTCGACACTTGAACTCAGCTGCACGCTTTCAGACTAAAAAGATTCAACTATGCTCGGAATTTCCTTGAAATTGGGCTCAACGAAAAGAAGCTGAGGGAAGAGGCTAAGGGCCATGTCATACGAGCGCTATTGCCGTCGCGCAGATGCCGTCGAGATAGCGCCGGAAAAAGTACATGTCATACGTAACGGCAAATGCGTCGCGTTGATGCCGTCCCGCCAACGCCAGGTGCCTGTCATACGTAGCGTCTTTCGGGCGCATTTGCCGTCGCGGCAATTATGTTATTACCAAGATGGACACCATCCAGTTAGGTTGTATCAGCTTTTTGCACATTTTGGATACCTACATATGAAGAGTATTATTATATGAAGAGTATTATTCTAGTTTTCGTGCATGGCCTCCCCAACCTCGTTCCAGCACTGTTCCTTCAGTTGCCTGTTGCTGTAATCACTCGACTTTACATCGTACAGAGGTGGCAGTTTTTCAACTAAATAAATAAATTTTTCCGTATCAAACATCGTATCAAATATCGTAATGATCACTCCAAAGGTGTTCCAGTTGTTCTGCCAGTGCTCACGCGGCAAATGCGTCCCGCTGGCGCTAGCGCTCCGTATGACAGGGTCCCGGCGTCACGTGCGCCGCGTCGCTAACGCGACCGTCCGCGTTGGCTGCGCTCAGCGTCCGGCTAACGCGGACTCGCCGACGGCATTAGCGTCCGTATGACATGCTCCATAAGAACCCCATTGCCGGGTTGGAGCGACTTTAACGCGACGGCATCTGCGCGACGGCAATAGCGCTCGTATGACATGGCCCTAAGAGTTTCCACCAGCGCTTTGCCGGTTTTTACCGAAGCAGAATCATCTTCCAGCTCTTGGAGTACTCGCTTAAACCCTTCAAAATGCCCGACATATTATGAAGCAGCTGATAGCCAAGTGCCCCACCGAGTGATCACAGGCTCCGGAGGCAGAGGAATGCCTGGCAAGTGCTTCCTGAAAACTGCGACCCTACTCGTTGCCTTCAGGAATATTTTCTTCCCTACGGAGATTAGTTTGTTCACTTGAGGATGTTCTTCTCGCACAGTTTCAGCTACTCGATGAAGACCATGTGCCAAACACGTTTCGTGGATGAACTTGGAATAGATGTCTTTCAGCGTCTTCCCTGCACTGAGCATATAGGCGACGCTGTCCGTCAATGACCTCACGGTTCGACAACCTCACCTCGTCAACTTAGGGTTTTAACAAATTTTCACTTCAAATTTTTTTATGTTTTCTTTATTTTAAAGGAGTTTGGCGAAAAAATGGTAAAACGTGGCACAAACATGGCATTTTTCCAAAAATCGGCAGAATATGGCATTTTACCGAAAAATCGGCAGAATATGGCATTTTTGTATGGCGCCATGGCAATATGGCATTTGAAGGGCTCTGGTCATCACGGTAGGTTGATTCAGAATGAAATTATTCTCATTGGCTCCTTAACTCATCAGTTCGCATTCGAACCTCGTAAATGTTTTCTAGGCACCTCAAAGGATCTTAAATTTGACCACTCCAGGTGAATTAGGAAAAAAATTAGCCCAAGAGGTCCCTTAGCTGATCAGAGCCCATTCATACATCGTAACTGTATTGTAAATATCTCAAAGGAGCACTATTTCAAATTTCAGCAATGTCATCAATAATATTCCTTACATATAGATGTTTGCACGTACCCAGCGAAATTTAATGCAATTAAATGAAACATCCCCATTTCACATGTCCCTCTGACCTAAGTATATCGATCAATGTATATCGTTGGTGATATGAAAAAAGGGCGAATTCCAAACTTTGTCTTGGGCGATTGTATTATCAAGGTAAACCAAACTTGGTCGCCCATGACCAAGTTCGGTTTACCTTGAAAATACAATCGCTAGGACTTTGCCAAAACATGATCTTTGGTGAAAAAAAAGTCATTTTCCGAAAAAAGTGGAATTCGCCCTTTTTTCATAACACCAACGATATATTCTGCCTAATTCCAAACCCTCAGGGAGAGTGAACGGCTTAACGTAAAGCGATCCGGGTGGTTTCATTCGATTCTATGGGATGATAACGATTAGACAACTAAATCGCCCCCCTGGACCCCCCTAATTACTCTTTTCCCAAAAGTGTTCGTGACCTCGATATTTGAATATTTCAGCCCTCAAATACTAACCTTTAGAGTTAATCTAAAAGTATGCCGAGCTATTAAGACCTACTAATTAGACCCCATTCGTGATTTTTGACCCAAGTTTCATAAACTTTAGTCCAGTAGTTTAGGAGAAATGCTCTGAACGGCGGTGTCACTCAGTCGGACGGATCCAACAAATTTTGAGGGGGTGGGGGTTACCTAATTTTTATAATAATTATTATTTATTTTTTCATTTTATTTATTTATGTATTTTATTTAATTATTTATTTATTTTATTTTATTTTATTTTATTCATTTATTTATTTTTTTTGGGACAAAGGTTTATTATTTAAAATAATAAACCAAAATTAGGTACTGCAGCTTATAGATTGAACTTTTTCTCTTCCAGTGCTCACCACTCTAAGTGTTAATAGAAAATGAAATACCTACATACATTTACAATAGGTACCTAAGCCCATAAGGCGTTTAGTATGAAAGCCAGACACCTAATACGATTCAAAATTACTAAAAAGTAAACTACTGTATATATGTATATTTGATTTTTCACATTTTTCAATTCAAAATACTGAACATTGATTTTGGTAAAAAATGAATGCATACCTAACCTCCAAATCCAAAATTTCCTCTCACATCACACAACTTCTTATTAAGAAACATTCCGTGCCTCCCGTGTGATCCAAAATTCTTAAGAGATGCGCGTAACCCTCTAAAGCTTTTCTTATGAAGAAATTTGAAGGTAGTAGTAGTAATTCGTTTATTGTATAAAACCACAGTGTGATTATTACAAAGAGATCAGGTCTTAATATATAAAATAATATGCATCTCAATATAAATGCCTGAAATGTGCAAATTAGAGGGAAAAAATAAAGTATATGCCTACGCTTAAATGGCTAGTGATCAGATTAATAAGTCAAAACATAACCTGAACTGAAATTACATAATAAACGGTAAAAAAAAATAAATAAAAGAAAAATTAACTCATAAGTTCAATCTAGAAAAACATGAATGAGTCATGTGACTGATAATTAACTAGGTACTAATAGGCAGAAAGAAACGGTAGTACTGTAGGAAATTTGTTCAAGTAATTATTCTGGAGCTGTAAATGGTATTTAAATACAGACAAAAAGATGATGTATCGTATCTCGATGAGTTCTTTATTCATTAAGAGAAAATGATCGGAGTAGAAGAGACCTGGTGACAAAATGAAACACATTCATAGCTTTCTGCTTATCGTTTTGAAAATCGAGTAAATTCGATAACCGATCATCATCATCTACCAGATTTCGACCCACAATGTAGCACGCGACAAAATGCTTTCGGTAAGGCTCCAACATTGGGCAACGAAGACAGAAATGGTATAGGGTGTCGGGTTCATTTAAATTACATATTTTGCACAGGTTTTCACTATTCAGTTTGTATGAGTTACCCTTATAATACAAAGTCACAAACCGGTTAGAGGACAGCCTTAATTGACATAGTACTCTCTCTACCTGCACGTTCTGAGAAATACCCAAATAATATTGCCTACCTGAATAGTCCACGATTCTCCTGAAGAATGAGCTATACCCCGCATTGCACACACGGTCAATATCCTGACACAAAAAATAATTGTTTGTAGAAATTTAAAGGTTCTTCACGAGGCTTTAGTAAATACCGTATTGTGTTTACAGGCCGAACTTTCGACGAGAAAATTTTAAACACGAGGAACGCCCTCTGAAATCGGCTCAGCGATGTTTGACCAGACGCAAAACGAGGACTAGAGAAGAAGGGACATTGTCCAAAGGTGAGTCGAATTCTATTATTATGCTGATACTACGTGTATCTCATCTACTTAATCGTACGAGTTCTAATACTACATACAATTACTTTTATCATTTGTCTGGTTCCTAGAGGGTCTTCAGGAAATAGCCAATGCCAAACTCCACTTAACTTTTGTGACATTGTAGATATTCCATTTACACATATGCTAGTGATAATGTTTATAAACCTATAATTGAATAAGAATAGTTGCATCTGATTTACCTATAGTAGTCATAACTTAAATACATATATATATATATATATAACTCGGCCCTTCGGGCCTCGCAAGGGGCTTCTACTGTGTAGAAAACGAGGATAATTTGCTATGCAATTCGTCTCACGAGAAAAAAAAAAAAAAAATTTTCAGGCCTGGCCGGGATTCGAACCCACAACCTTCGTCTCACGAGAAAAAAAAAAAATTTCAGGCCTGGCCGGGATTCGAACCCACAACCTTCGTCTCACGAGAAAAAAAAAAAAAAAAAATTTTCAGGCCTGGCCGGGATTCGAACCCACGACCTCTCGCTTCCCATCTCGGGACAAAAAACGTTACACAAAAAAGTGGACATTTTAAAAAAATTATTGGGGGTCGGCCTAAGAATTGCATAGCAATTAATATATATATATATATATATATATATATATATATATATATATATATATATGTATATATATAGTTTGTGGATTACATGGCCCTACGAGAGCAATATACACAAACACTTTCAAGAAACAAATGAAACAAAAAGTCCAGTCATGCAGCACGACCCCATGAGCGAATTTTTGAAGAAATCTTCGACACTTCAGTCGCTATTGATCGTGTAGAGAAATTTTAGTTTATGATTTTGATTGACAAACATGGAATTAAATTATTAAAAATAATTAGGAGTAAGCTCACAGAGTAAACTCATTAGTTGTGATTACCTACTTTTTTTTTTTTTTTTTTTTTTTTTAACAGGCACCTACTACCTACGTTTTAAACATCATGGTTCTAGGATTGGTTATACAGGGATACTTCCATAAGAGTAGTTCAATCTGAATTTGGACAAAGTTTCATGCAAATATTACCGATTTTGACAATTAGCGAACGGCATTATTTCGATTTTTGACTGATTTTTCAACTTTGAAATTTTTGAAAACTTGATACATATTCTTATAGGAAATTTTACGCTGATTCCGAATATACCACATGTTAGTATGCTGAAAAAATTATTTCGCACAAAAAATCGCAAAAAACAGGCTATTTTGAAATTTTTGACTACATTTTTGAAAATTTCAACCCGAAGATGTAATCCGATCATGCTGGCCAACGAACTTGAACTTTCGTTTTGTGTCCTTAACATTTTAAAATTTGTTTGAAGTTTCTAGCACAATTCTACGGACAGTTATCGTCTGGAATGACACATACATACATAAAAAAATGCGTTAAACTTCAGAATATGATTCAGAATAGCCTGAAACGGATTTCTGCATAAATTATTTTCAAAAATTCACATTCTACAAATTTTGAGGCGAGAGCAATAGCTTAATTTTCTTCAAAAATTCGCTAAAATGAAAATCACAAAGTAAATTTATATTTCTGCTAATTGCCTTTTTCAAATGTAGAACTGCAGATTATAGAAGTTTTCCGTGGTCCATCAAGAAATTCTTGCAGGAGACTATGGGGTCATTTGTAGTGGTTGGCAACATTATTATCTTCTAATATTGAGTCCTGGTGATTCGTAGGCTCTCAGGACATAGCTATGAGCCTTCTCGGACTGCAGCAACTTCGTCTTATTTTCATTCGGCTCCATTTTTTGGAGGACCTTTATTTCATAGCACTCGTCAGATGAAGCGTTATGAGAAGTTGCATGACGGCTTATTGGGAAATTATCGAGTGTCTGTGGTTGCTGACTCTTAAATTCCGTTTTTATTACCTGTTTCCGTTTTTCCAACATAGAAGGCTGAGCAATGTTGGAAAAGAGGAAACAGGGCTGAATTTAAGGGTCAGCAACCACAGGCACACGATGGTGGCACTAGATGCCTTTCAGGTAGGTACCTACAACAATATTTATTCAAAGTTGTTCTTATACAGGAGACACATCTTTTATCGTTGCCGATTGAATGAAGTGAATGCAGTATAGCAACAAATTCTTAGTACCTATAGGAAAAAGACTAGATGCAAATTTAGTCCAAACTGCTTACACAGCTAGTTTTCCCAGGTATGAGAATACAAATTTAAGTAGGTGTCTATATTTGGAATCCTAAGCAGTAGAGATTTATGTTATCTGTACTCTACATTAGGTCTACAGATAATAAACGATACTCGAATACATCCACTTAAGTTGTGTTCTATAATATTTCCAGGCGCAGATGACAAGTGGTGGTGAAATGGCTGGGGTAGAACTGGTCTGCAGACTAATGGCAGCTACTCCTCCCTATCTCTACAACCCCAACGGACCTCCTCACTGCTACTTCTTCAGTGATCTGCTAAGGTGAACCTAAAATAGATTGTAACCATCCGAATAGATACCAATTCATGTTAGGAACTATGTCGTGGGCGGGAAGATTATTTTTCATGTTACTAATTTGATGGTGCCATAGCTCTCTCTACCTCTACTTACCACTATAACCCCAACGGACCTCGTCACTGCTACTTCTTCAGTGATCTGTAAGGTGAACCTAACATAGATGTAACCATCAGAATAGGTACCAATTCATGTTAGGAACTATGCCGCGGGCGGGGAGATCATTTTTCATATTACGAATTTGATGGTGTCATAGCTCTACTTCTACTTACCACTATAACTCCAACTGACCTCCTCACCGCTACATCTTCAGGGATCTGTAATTTGAACCTAACATAGATTATCAGAATAGGTACCAATTCTCATGTTCAACATGTTAGGAACTATGTCGTGGGCGGGAATATTATTTTTCATATTACGGATTTGATGGTGCCTTAACTCTACCTCTACTTACCACTACAACCCCAACTGACCTCCTCACTGCTACTTCTTCAGTGATCTAGTAAGGTGAACCTAACACAGATGTAACCATCCGAATAGATACCAATTCATAGTACCTATGAACTTATGTCATGGGTAATAAGGTTGTTGCATATTAAGGGCTCGATAGTGCCGTAGACCCCTACTTACCACTACAACCCCAAAGGACTTCTTCACCGCTACATCTTCAGGGATCTATAAGGTGACCCTAAAATAGATGTAACCATCAGAATAGCTACCAATTCATATTAGGAACCATGTCCTGGGTGGGAAGATTATTTTTCATATTTGGCACGAATTAGATGGTGCCATAACTCTACCCCCAATTCCACTACAACCCCAACGGACCTCCTCACTGCTACTTCTTTAGTGATCTTCTAAGGAGAACTCAACATATATATTGTACCTATCTGAGTAGAGTACCGATTTGTAGTATGAATTTATATCGTGGGCAGTAAGGTTGTTTCGTATAACGGATTTGTTGGTGCTATAACACTTCTACTTCCCCTCCTTACTGCAACTTCTTCAGCGATTTACTAATGTGAACCTAACATAGATGTAACCATCCGAATAGGTACCAATTCATATTAGGAACCATGTCGTGGGCAGGAAGATTATCTTTCATACTACGGATTCGATGGTGCTATAACACTACCTCTATTTACCGCTACAACCCCAACGGACCTCCTCACTGCTACTTCTTCAGTGATCTACTAAGGTGAACCTAACACAGATTGTAACCATCCGAGTACAATTCATTCATTTCATTAACCTATGTGGTGGGCAACAGGGTTGTTTCATATTAGGGATTTGATGGTGTCATAACACGGTCACATACCACTACAACCCTAAGGTTCACAGATAATAAAGACTGTAATGTTTCATATAAGAAGCGGATAAAAAATCTTGTTTATGATGAATAGGTAATTTTCAATTATAAACCTACGTATTGACCAAGAAGAACAATTTCTAACTCTACTCACCCCACTCTACTGGAAAATCTGTTTGTTTATGTTTCAACGTATGTAGATTCTAAGAAAAAAATGTGATTTCAATTACAAAAATAAATTAACTAGAAAAAACACTTCTACACCGTTCTGAAACTACCGGACTAATGTCGAAGAAATGAGGCTTTAAAGTCTCACACCTGCCGGTGATACGAACGAATTTTTGAAATCACTCTGCGAGCGTGACCCCTAAATTTCTATTGGGAATTCCCTCAAAACTCTAAGGGAAAAATTTAAAGGTTGCACAGCTATTTTATGTGCCAATGCCTCCAAACCTTTTTAATAATGAAAGGGAAGTTTTTCGTTTGATTCGATAGAACTCATTTCAGTGAATCAAATGAGACAACTCGGAGTGAATTGCACTGCCACTTGGCACGCAGGAGTTGGGTGAACTTCTCCCTAGTACGATTCAGCAAGGAAATACAGCCAGAGACATCCTTGTAAAATTACGGAAACGACGACTCTCTTCTTCTGCTAGCATGCTGTCCAAGAATAGTTGACCAAGTCAGTAGGTAGTCAATCCTTGTACAGTCCCGTGACCCACGACCTTGTCTTCTTCCTTTTCTTCAATAAGATTCAATTGCAATAAACGCAGAACTGCTCATAACTAAACGGATCATGGAGTCCCTTGATATGGTGACACCATGGACTTTTATACTTATTTAAGTATATGAGTGGCACTTGCTTAACTAGTCTGCAGAGAAGAATGAGGCATATCTCATCGTGCACTGTATACGCTCACATGTATACGCTTTACTGAATTCATTCATCACAAACCAGATCAGATTCTTTGATTGAATGCGAATTATAATAACGCCTGCTGTTTGTCTTCAGGGGTCTGGTGGCGAAACGATGCGCTACTTCGCCTCCCGCAGAGGACCCGGTGTCTTCCAAAAGGATCAGACTCGCCTCCATTGGGTCGGCATTTTCAGCCAAAACCGGTAAGTTTAACAAATGATTACCAACATATTTAAACAAGTTTTTTGACGGGTCTACCTCGACCTGGTTAGCAACATTGTGACGGAATTGTTGAAAATCTATGCTAAAATTGTTCGGTGTTTGTATCATGTGTGTATACATACGTGTGTGGATGATGGCTCTCACGGCAAAACGGATGAACCGATTCGATTGCGACATTTGGTTTATTATTTTCAATAATAAGCCTATGTGATCGTATAGCAGAAAATTTTTATAACCCCCCCTCAAACTTTGTCATTTTACGTTTCAAATTGCGTAGAATCCAAATTTGCAATGTCCGTCCGCTGTTCGCCGTCCGGGCCATAAAAGGCCTTAGAATTGACTTAAAAAATCCTTTCTTTCTCACATAGACTCCACTTGGGGTCTAGTTGGTCCTAACTTCTCGCCAGCTCGATCGCTCCTCACCATGACGCCAAAAAATAGGTGAAAAAGTGTCTTTTTCGAGGCTTTGAGTGTTAGACTGACGAACGTGCACGACTGACACGCTTAGTGGAATGATGAAAACATTGGCGGGGCATGAGGGGGGAGGGGGTTCGAGGTGCGGCACCGTGTAGGGGCATAGCGGCTCGTCACCAGAGGCGTAGCATATTATTAAGGCAATAATTATTTGAATAGATAGGAGCTCAAATCGAGAAATATAAACATGCGTATATAATTATAGAAGTATAGGTTGTGGCAACTCGAAATAGGACACGCCGAGGAGTCTGGACGGGCCTTATGACGTACGCAAGCCAACTAAAACTACGATCATACTCAATTATTGAAAGAATAATAAACCTTTGTGAAATAATTTGCAGCGTTTTTGAAAAATGATTAGCAAGTTCTTGAGATAGTTTTCAGCTGTATTCAAATCCTTTAAACTTCGTGTACCCTTTTATTATGTAAGAAGTTTGCTTTAGCTCTCAGTTGCGTCACACTGCAG
Source organism: Adelphocoris suturalis (assembly GCA_030762985.1). NCBI lineage: Eukaryota > Metazoa > Arthropoda > Insecta > Hemiptera > Miridae > Adelphocoris > Adelphocoris suturalis. The sequence goes on from CM061043.1 coordinate 113,488,034, forward strand.
ATAATTAATTAACTCAGCTAATCAGAAAACACCCCATCATTTTATTCGCCTCTTGACATCCCAGGGTGGCTCCCTATCAAATTAAATTCCCAGGGTGAACAGGAGAGAAAGTAGCTCACTCAGCTGATCAGAAAAGACCCCGTCATTTCATTCATATCTTTATGTCTCAGAGAGACTTACCTTCCAAATGCTCTCATTTTCAGGATGGTTCGGGTGTTTTTCCGCTACTTTCGTGTCATATATTGATCTCGCAAATCGGTCTCACAAAATAGTCTCGTTTTGACATGTCTGGGGGTGATTCCAAAATGTGCGTGAAATTTGGATGTAGTCCCTTAAGACTTACACTTTAAGAAGAATATGACCGGGATCAGCTGAGTGGCTCCTACAGTCAATTCCTATGCTAAACCACAGTAAAGCATAGCAAAGGATTTAGAAGGAGTAACGAAAAACTGGGCTCAATAAACAATATCGTGTTAGAATGAAGGTGAAATGATGGGCTCTTGCATGATCAGCCGAGTGAGCTAAATTCTCTCCTGTTCACCCTACGAAGTTGAAAATTGTTAGGGATTGTATGTGGTTACAATAAATTTAAAAAAGTTCCAGTCATGCAGCATGATCTTAATACCGAATTTCCCTAAATTATCGTACTATGCAGTGTTACGTTGTTTTGAAAATTGAGGACTTTGAGTGAAAAGAAATTATTAACTACCGTCCAATCTTACGGTTAAAAAAAAAACTTCCGTTCTAAATAACATTCAGCGATTCAAAATAAATCTTGAATTTTTAGGTTTTATTGCAGTAATATACCTTTCAGCAAATATTAATGAAATGCAAATACATTTTTCCGCAAAAAATTGTGCATACATTTTTTAATATTCTAGTTCATAGTTGACAAACGTCTTTTGATAAAAAGTCTGCTAAAAATATACAGGGTGTCCCACGGAAAGGTTACACCCCCCTTCATTTTCCCTGAATTCAGCGTAAAAATTGGGACCAATGCCATTCTTCATATTTTTTACGTAGATCTCAGGGAAAATACTTTCGCGCACGCCACTTGCGCCAGAAATGGGGCAAATGACCCTTTTTTAATGCAGATTTGGATTCTACGCAAAATTTTATGAATTTACTACCACTCAATCGATTTTTTTGACCACACGCACAACCCGTTCCGCGAGCGCGCAGTTGTCTAACTACCGAAATTGCGAAAACATGGATTCTGTCTGCTAAACCCCAAGTGTGGTACCTACATGTTTTTTTTTTTTTTTTTTTTTTTTTTTTTTTTTTTTTTTTTTTTTTTTTTTTTTTTTTTTTTTTTTTTTTTTTTCCGCCGATTCATATGGAGCTATCCGTTTCTTGATTTGATTCAATTTTAGCGGGATAATGGCCAAATTTTTGTTATTTTGCGTGAAAAAATAATATTTTTGAGCGTTTGTTTGCACATGAAATTTCTTAATTTTCCATTCCCTTTCCCTCCAGCTCCGTCGACCGGGCTGGGGACCGGATATGGCGGAGTTAAAAGAAATGAGGCTTACCAGAATCCATGTTTTGCGCAACTTTGGTAGTTAGGTAACTTTGCCCGCTTGCGGATTGGGTTCCGCGCGGTCAGAACAAATCACGTGAGGGTTCGTAAATTCATGAAATTTTGCGTAGAAACCGAATCTGCAATGAAAAAACGCGGCAAATTATTTCACAAAGGTTTATTATTTTTTCAATTGAGTATGATCGTAGTTTTAGTTGGCTTGCGTACGTCATAAGGCCCGTCCAGACTCCTAGGCGTGTCCTATTTCGAGTTGCCACAACCTATACTTCTATAGGTATTTATATACGCATGTTTATATTTCTCGATTTGAGCTCCTATCTATTCAAATAGTTATTGCCTTAATAATATCATTATCTAAGTACGTACGAAAAGTTGAGAGGATATGTTATTAAATATGCGTAGGCAAAGCATTGGTATTAACGCACAAATATGATCTAGAAAGAAACATATATTCATGCCTCGAAGGAACACTGTACCCAACTCATGGTGCCGCGGTGTATTATATGGAAATAACACGTAAAAGTAATAAATATCCATTCTCCTACACCCCTCTGCTACGCCCCTGGTCACTCCAGCCACCACAAGGTGCCACGGCTCCTCCTCTCACTCCACCACCCGCTCACCCCCCTCACCATTCACTGTGACCCCCTGCCAAGCGTGCCAGGCATGCGTCTAACACGTCTAACACTCAAAGCCTTGAAAAAGACACTTTTTCACCCGTTTTTGGCCCATAGCATCTATGCGAGTAAAGCGATCGGGATGGTTAAACGTTAGGACCAACTAGACCCCAAATGGAGTCTATGTGCGAAAGAACGGGTTTTTAAAGTAAATTCTTAGGCCTTTTATGGCCCGGACGGCGGACGGACATTTCAAATTTGGATTCTACGCACCTTGAAACGTAAAGTGACAAAGTTTGAGGGGGGGTTATAAAAATTTTTTGCTATACGATCACATAGGCTTATTATTGGAAATAATAAACCAAAAGGGGGTTCTCATTCGGAAAACCAAGGTTTATGCCATTTGCGCCACTTCTAACGCAAGTGGCACGAGCGAAAGTATTTTTCCTGAGATCTACGTAAAAAATCATGAACAAAGGCGTTGGTCCCAATTTTGCTTCCTCACCACCGAAGGTAGGGAAGCTATGTGTTCGTGGTTGAAGATGAAAAATTTTTCTCCTTCAAAATCAAAATTTCCACTTGCTTTTTGTGGTGCAGAGCTTGCTGATCAATTTTGGTTCCGTGTCTGTCTGATGCCTCTCTGTGGTAAATCCTTATCACGCCCAAAACTATACCAAGTTTCAGTCCGATTCCGATGAAATTTTCAGGGATTGTGCGGATTAGCTCCTGGACGGTCCCCTATAATTTTCAATACCGTCGAATCAACATTAGAATTTCTCATAACGTCGATTTCTAGTAGAATATGGCAAATTAACTTTTGAGCCGTACACCGGTAAATAAAACCGGGGTTCCGGCCTTATCTACCCCTCTTCTCCCCTCCACCATGATTTGGAGTGTTCTCCTCAGTACCCTCCTGGTTGTCAGCAAGAGGAATGTAGTGTGAGTACCAGTGTTTTTCTGCCCTTTGTTCATAAAGCCTAACCTTGCAGCGTAGGTATGAAATACAGGGGTGTACTTTGAATATTTCTTTCGTTCCCCAGTAAAATTTACCGCAGTGTACCTACTCTGAAAGTGGTGTGCAAGTGATATTATTTTTACGTCGCAGTGGTGAATTGATTACTAACATAAAGTTATGATATGATTTATTATATAAAGTATTTTAATATTCGAAGCTAAAATAGAAAAAAAACAGTAAATGAGCGCTTTAGAAGAAAAATAAGACCCCCATAAAAAACACCAGAGTGTACGGTTTACTTTGCATGAAGGGTTGTACGGTTCAAAGGCCAATTTATGGCGCAAGTGGCACGAGCGAAAGTATTTTTCCTGAGATCTACGTAAAAAATTATGAAGAAAGGCGTTGGTCCCAATTTCGCTTCTTCACTAACGAAGGTAGGGAAGCTATGTATTCGTGATTGAAGTTGAAAAAAAAAAAAAAAATCCGCCAAAATCAAAATGTTTACTTGTTTTTGTGTTGCAGACCTTGCTGATCAATTTCGGTTCTGTGACTGTCTGATGTATGTCTGTCTGTGGTAAATCCTTGTCACGCCCGAAACTATAACAAGTTTCATTCCGATTCCGATGAAATTTTCAGGGATTGTGCGGATTAGCTCCTAGAAGGTCCCTATAATTTTCAATGCCGTCTAATCAACAGTAGAATTTCTTATAACGTCATTTTCTCATCATCTGTTGGTCCGATTTCGTTCAAACTCGGCAGGTAATTTGGTATACCTATGTTCTGGAAGAATGCCCTATAAATTATATCGCAATCGGTAGAGTAATAACCATTGCGCATGCGCGAAACTAATATCGAATGGAATTTTATCTCAATCCTAAGGAGAGTTATCGTCTGGAAGGACATATATATATATTTTTTTTTTTTTTTTTATATGAAAAGGCGTTCAACTTTAGTGTTCGTTACAGAATTCCTCAAAACGGATTTCAATGAAGAAAATTTTCGAAAATTTCGATTTTAAAATTTTTGGAGCCATTGCAATAATTTCATTTTCTACAAAAATTCGGTAAAATAAGCAAATTAAGCCATATTTATGAGACCACCATTTTGTATTCCACCAATTTCGAGATGGCAGGCAACGATTTTCTCACTCAAAACTCAGAACGGAATGAAATTTCAAAATCTAACCTCAAACTTTCTCCTGAAATTACTGCCTATTTTTGGGCTTGGCTCCTGAAATAATAGTAGAATCGACTCTAACAGTTTGGCAGACCTGTTTTGCCTTGACTTGAGTGTCAGTTCCAGAATTGGGCGTAATCATAATTACGATAACTGTTACAATCATAGGGTTTTGGAGTTGTGATTACGAGTACAATTACGACTATAATCACAGAAAATGGAGATATGATTACGATTAGACTTATGATTACGATAATGATTACATTCGTAATTACAGTTTTGACATTTTTGTCTTTGCTATGGCACATAAACTAAAAAAACGTCACAGGAAATTGCTCACGAAAATATTTTGATGATTGCCGGTCGTTGCTAGGGAAATGGTACTTCGTCGTTTTTCATCCCACAAAATTCGTTGACCATTCGTTCGAAAGCTCTCGATTTATCCAACCATATTATGTTAACTACTGCGAAGTGCGTGGCCAACAAGCTGAGTTATGAGCATGGTTATTTGAATAATTGTGTACACTCAGGTGATCATTCTCAATAAATGATATTGTGAACATGATTGCAACCGCTTGTTAATTTCTGATGATTTCATTGAGCTGGTGTTTCGATGATTTGATTCATAGCAGGTGATCCAAATATTGCGAGAACGGTTTGATTTGTGAAGCGGTGGTTAAATCATTTTAATTTACACTCTAGGAAGCTGTAATTTCGTATGTAGCCTCTTTAGGACATTTACTTGACGATGCCCAGGGTCCGGATCAGATGAGTGGCTCTTAAAGCTAATTTCTATGTTTTACACTCTAGGAAGCTGTAATTTCGTATGTAGTCTCTTTAGGACATTTACTTGACGATGCCCAGGGTCCGGATCAGCTGAGTGGCTCTTAGAGCTTGCATACGAGTCTGCAACACATAACTTGTCTTCAACTAAAGACATAAAATGTCCCAATGTGTTGCAGACTCGTATGCAAGCGTTTCTTTTTAAATTTCTGTACTTACATTCGTAATTACAACTTTTTTTACGATAACAGTGATTACGATTATTCCCAACTCTGGTCAGTTCACAAGATGTAAATTCAAGAGGGGTTGATTAAGGTATTTTGTTTCAGGGAGCAGAGATGAAGGGAGAGCGAGGGACGAGCGCCGGAGCTCGAACCCCCTGTCGCCCTCGAGCTTCCTCCCGCGTTTGGACGTCCTCTACAGGAAGCTTCACGAAGTTGAAAGGGAGGCGACGTCGACGACGGCAGACAGAGACGCCGACCCGCGACCGACAGACAGACACGCCGAACCCCGACCGACAGACAGACATGACGAGCCCCGACCGACCGACAGACATGTCTCGGGCGACGAAGCGCTCCCCTTCCGACCCGCCGTCCCCCCGCCCAACAGACAGACAGACAATGCGTCTCCTTACCCTCCCATCAAGCACGAGGGTGAAATCCCCAAAATACATCTCACCTGAAATGATTAAAATGGCTTTGAGTCAACCTTGGAGAGTCTAGGTGAAAATAATGTACCTATACTTGTGATTGTGTTGTGAAATGAAAAACCTACTTTATTTGTAATGTTTCACCCGTTCACGGTTTATCCTCTATTTTATCATTTTTATTTTTATTACAATGTAATTAAATTATTCAAATTTCTAGTCCAAAATTTGATTCTTTCTCCATGACACAACCTTTATAATCTTTATACTCTATTCAGAAGCCAAAGATTTCAATTACAAATTCATTCCTTAACTAACTCCATTCCCGAACCCTGTACAAAGGATTGAGGTGTCAATTCAAATACCAGCGCAGGCAGATTTTATTGACGTACCACATAAATTTCACGAAACTTCTTTAGACCTCCTGAGGATATGGACAGGTCTGTAACGCTCTGATCAGTTTAGGAGGCCGTGGAGCTAATTTGCAACCTACCGTGCTGATCAAGTAAATGGAATCCTTCACAGCAGTGGTTCTAACAAACTATGGTCCGCGAGGTAGGCCAGAAGTGGTCCGTGGGACTTTTCCGAAAACTTGATACCTAAACCATGTAAAAAAACGAGAAAGTTCGTATCCACCTAATACCGATTCCTTTCTTGACCACTGTGGATACTTACAATTGATAAAGGAAACATTATTGCACGTTTTTGGAATCACTGACGAATGAAAAACGCTGCAAATTATTACATAATGGTTTATTATTTCTGAATCAGATAGCCAGCTATAGTAACCAGCATGCTCTGGGGCTTTCGTCAGTCTCTTTTCTAGTACCCATCTCTGTTCTCGCTTTACAGGCTGCGCTCCCGATGGGGAGCAAATGGATGATCGTACAGCCACCCGAGTGGTCTCATTCATTCCACAGAACTAATTTCTATAGGAATCAAACTAAAACCGTAGGTACACTGGATTCCAAAAGCATCTGGGACCCATCCCAGTCGATTCTGCTCTCACTCCACCCCCCGCTCACCCCCCTCACCACCCACCCTGACGCCAGGCGTGTGCGTATGTCTAACACTCAAAGCCTCGAAAAAGACATTTTTTCGCCCTTTTTTGGCCCATAGCATCTATGCGAGTAAAGCGATCGGGATGGTTAAACGTTAGGACCAACTAGACCCCGAATGGAGTCTATGTGCGAAAGAACGGGTTTTTTAAGTCAATTCTTAGATCTTTTATGGCCTGGACGGCGGACGGACATTTCAAATTTAGATTCTACGCACCTTGAAACGTGAAGTGACAAAGTTTGAGGGGGGGTTATAAAAATTTTTTGCTGTACGATCACATAGGCTTATTATTGGAAATAATAAACCAAAATGGAGTAATCCATTTAGTATCGAAGCGATCCCAGTACCTACCTGATGCTGCTCAGTACCTACAACTGATAGTCTCAAGACGACAAGAACTGCAAAGATAACTTCACTGTTTCAAAAACCGGAGCGTTCTGATCTGGAGCGGATCCAGGATATCTTTGAGGAAGGGGCGCACAGGGGACTGACTATGGAGGAGTGGAATACCTTCCATCAAAACGGAGGGTTGAATCATCGAAACTTAACATTCAAATAACAGTATTTCCAAGCTTTTCGTTTGAAAGGTTTTTGAGCACAATACAAAAAGTTATAGTCACGCAACACGATCATATGAGCGACTTTTTGTAAACTATCGTATTATATTTATGTTGAATTGTTTTAAAATTTAAGCTTTTAGAGGGAAAATAAACTGTGAACTACTTACCTATTAATTTTATGGCAAAACAAATATTTTTAAATAATGATTTGCTATTCAAAAAAGTCCAGTCATGCAGCATGACCCCATGAGCGAATTTTTGAAGAAATCTTCGACATTTCAGTCGCTATTGATCGTGTAGAGAAATTTTAGTTTATGATTTATACAGGGATACTTCCATAAGAGTGGTTCAATCTGAATTTGAACGATGTTTCATGCAAATATTACCGATTTTTACAACTAGCGAACGGCATTATTTCGATTTTTGACTGATTTTTCAACTTTGAAATTTTTGAAAACTTGATACATATTCTTATAGGAAATTTTACGCTGATTCCGAATATACCATATGTTAGTATGCTGAAAAAATTATTTCGCACAACAAATCGCAAAAAAACAGGCTATTTTGAAATTTTTGACTACATTTTTGAAAATTTCAACCCGAAGATGTAATCCGATCATGCTGGCCAACGAACTTGAACTTTCGTTTTGTGTCCTTAACATTTTAAAATTTGTTTGAAGTTTCTAGCACAATTCTACGGACAGTTATCGAATGACACATACATATATACATACATAAAAAAATGCGTTAAACTTCAGAATATGATTCAGAATAGCCTGAAACGGATTTCTGCATAAAATTTTTTCAAAAATTCACATTCTACAAATTTTGAGGCGAGAGCAATAGCTTAATTTTCTTCAAAAATTCGCTAAAAGAGATTTTATTTTTTGCAGTTTTTTTCGGTTTTTAGCAATCATTTAGTCGGTACACACCTTGGGTGTGTAGGGGCCTCATATATCGCCCTATGACCCCCAAACCCACCAGTATATGATGTACCACCCCCTTCCCCTGATATCAGGTAAAATGGGATCACGAAAAAGGGGGACCAGAGACTACCAAGTCCCATCCAATTCAAATGGAGATGGGATTACGGGTAATTGTGTAGAAACATAAACATGTGTGTCAAATATGAAAATTGAGAAGGCTAGTTGAGCCAATAAGATATGTAACGTACAGGCATGCAGTCATAATTAAAATGTGCATAAGTAGGAGTGTCCCATCTAGGTGAGATGGAAGCGAGGCAAGTGGCACTCTAGCGGCTTCCACACTGGTTAGACACGAGACATAAGACATCAGACCAGTAGACAAGCGACATGCTTCTTCCAAATCCAACCCATTGAAATGTATGAGAGCTTTCACACTGAAGAGACACTTGCTTCATGTCTTCTTGAAACATGAAACAAGTGTCTGAAGAGATCCGACAGGTTGGAATTCGGAGCAGGTCTCATGTCATTGTGGGTTAGTATTATCAATGAATTCGGGTTGAAAGACCAGTCCAGTCGTTGGGCGTAGATGTATATTGGGAGCTACATTGCAGTCCTTACATCTACAGTTGGTTCAAAAGGGAACAAAACACAAAGTGGTTCAAAAAAACATTGGCTTCCACCTGGAACTTGTATAACTTTTAACATCTCTCTTCCATCTCTGGACAAAAAACTGTGATTTAAACCATTTCTAATAGCTACAAGTGACTAAAAGGTGCCACCATAACAGAACAGTGCAACAAATATCAATGAAATAATGGGGAAGAACTTAACTCACTTTTGTTCATGGTGCAGACTCATACTTCAACAAAACCTGTTTTATGATGGTCACCTCATGCAAAATATACCTACCAGACAGTGATGTAAACACGTTCACCCGCTGAGCTTGACAAGGGTGACCATCATAGGCACCGAAACGTCGCTCAAAATGTTCACTTATGAACCAACTGTAGCTGTAAGGACTGCAATGTAGCTCCCAATATACATCTACGCCCAACGACTGGACTGGTCTTTCAACCCGAATTCATTGAAACACCCACCGAGTCAACTCAACTACTTGTTAGTATTATCTGCAATGGCAGGCGTGTCCAGTTCTTCAGTTTGTGTCCAGCACTTCGCTTCCATAAACAGAGTGTTGCTCCTCGTTTCCTTCGTTGTCTCTTTTTTTCGCGTTTTGAAGATGTTGCCGGACACAATATCATCATGTTGATTCACTATCATATTCGTCAAGGCGATAGAAGATTATCGGGCATTGTATGATGTGGCAGCAACAGGATATTCAAAGAGGGAGGAGCAAGATAGATTGCTAACTTGACTAAATACTAAAAGCACATGTCTCTTGTGTGTGAAAAGACTTGTCTTATATTTCAAGTTGCGTGTCTACTGGTCTGATGTCTCGTGTCTAACAAATGTGAAAGCCGCCTTACATTACAATGGGCATGTGCGTCAAGCATGGAGTGGTAAAGTTAATCTGAGCCACAAATAAAAATAATTAGGTAGGTATCCAAAAACCTGGGCATGCAGTTATAAGTAAAATGTGTGTAGAGCGCATAATTATGTAAATGTAGATAATATAAGGTAAACTCAAATATATCGAATATATAATTAATGTGCTACAATTGGGAAAATTTGTGAGAGTTCAATAGGTCTGAGTGCTCAGTAGAGAGTAGAGTTGTGACGTCTGAGCCATGTGAGGATAATGTCAAATTATAATAAGAATAAAATCATTCAGGTGAGGTATTCTGTAAAACAGTCGAAGCAAATACTCCCTGAGAAGATAAGAGGTCCATTGAAGACCTTTGTGAACATTGCGGAGTTCTGTGCCCCCCGCTGCTCGGAAGATGGTATGCAGCAAAACTCCATTTTGTGCTGCCGCATGGCAAGCTGAGTAGGAGGTAACGTCGACTCCTGCATTGTTGAGGGTCCTAGAAACCCAACGGTTTTGAGTTGCATGAAAAGCCGGGTGGTCTGGGGGACGTATTTTCAATAAGAGGTGAGGTATCTGAGGTATCTCAGTGTCCAAAGGTACAAATCTCAACGTGTCCCAAGGTACAAACTGCAAGTTTTACAAAAATCTAAATATTGGTTTCACATGAACTTGCCACATCTTCATAACCCAAGAACCATGAAAGCAATACTAGGATGAATGGGAAACAGTTTAAAGTGAGAGGAATTTCGATTTACTGTCTTGTGAGATCATTTATGAAGACGGAAAAAAATTTGGGCGACCAGTGAAAATAATCAGGGCTTGCCATAAAGTGGGCTGAGCTAAAATAAAAAGCAGCATGCACATAGTATTATCACTCCATAAATCAATGAATGGAGGACAGCAAGATTTTTTCCCACTTCTTTTCTAATTTGTATGAGCAACGAGGATTTCCCCTACCCCTCAACGCATCTGGACCACCACCATCCCCCTGACCTAGTCTCCAGTGGTGACTGTCAACCACCTTCCTCCGTGCTTTACATAAAGTATTCTTTCAATTTTTCAGACCCAAAGAATGTGGAAAAGGAATGATAACAAAACGATTAATCTAAGTTGATATTAAATATTGCAGTGTTCTTGACAGTTAATTATGATTAAGATGTCTGTGACACTATATTTCCTATATCATGACCAGAATATTGTTCGGAGAAAAGAGAGGTAAGTGGATACAACTTATTGGACGCATGGCATGTGTTATATTACAAAAAAAGCTAGTAGGGAAAGGACTGTATTTGGTTCTGTTTTGCGTCGGACTTTCGTAATGAAGCTCCTTCAACCCTAGGAATGGTCGCAAGTAAGTACTTATAACACCTAGCTTAATACTGAAATACCTTACATATTACCTAACATAAGTTCATTACCTACCACTCGTACAATTTCAAAGTTTCTAGAGACCGATGGGATATACCTACCTATGTTGCTATCGTAAAACTTACTGTAATCAGTAACCTGATTTTCTAATGGATAGGTCAACACTTTGTGAATACTTTGAACGCCAGGACATTGGTATTGAAGAGCAAAATGAGAATTTGTTATAAGTACTTACTTTCATCGATTAACTTCAATTTCGTAGGTTTTCGCAGTTTAATAGATTGGATCATCATATCAACCATTAATACCACCTACCTACACAATACCAACCACTCATTTTTATCAAGTAAATTAATCATAAATAAATAGGTACCTATTTATTTAGTAATGGAACAAATAATGGCCATAGTTTCTGTTGTTCTTCCTTGCGTGGCATCACTATAAATTATTTGTATCTATTACTATTATTTATGAATATTTTACCTACCTAAAGTTTCTTGGTCGTAGGTGATTTCTTGCTTTTGTAATAAATAATACCTATCCATGATGTTTCGTAGCATGAATGAATATATTTCCATGGAAGAAGATTCTGCCATGATTATTTAGTTTCTGGAAGACGTTTGAACCGTGAATGTAGTGAGTTCGATGCCGTTTGTTGAGTATAAATAATATGGACTGGCGTCGCGCTGGACCAGGAAAATTACGCTTCCCGCCACGCACCTGCTCGTAGTACGCAATAATGCGTAGTAGATATTAGTTAACAATTAAATCACAAAACATCCTGTGTCGAACAATTTGAGTAAGAATATTCGAATACGATTCATAGAAAACTTTAAAAGGTACCACAGAATACAGTATTAACAATTAACATCTCATATGACATCAGCTGATCGGTGTACAGCCATCTTGAAAGTCAGGTATTTTACGAGGTCCTCGAGACAAAAGCGGCACCTATGGTTTGAAAAGTACCAATAATAGCTCTCCATATCAAAGGTGCGCCCCTTGTCAAACACTTACTGAAGCTTATGCCAACTAACAACTTGCGCTAGAATCTACATGCACGAGGCCAATAGCACTTGCTTCTCCGTGGAGCACACATATAGGGATCCCCCACTCTTCTTTTCTGCCATCGAATACTCTCGATACTATCGATTCAGCCTCCCAACACATCGATGCAGTCAGATCTCAGATGCAGTTAACTCATCTGTTATCGTAGTCGTGATTCCGTTTTTGTGTCGTGAGTGCGGCCAACGGTACCGGGACCGTTTCAATTTGAAAAAACACTCTCACCCACGCCCGCGAATGGTGCACTTGCTATCACTGCGGAAAAAAGCTGTGCGGTAAAGCAAGCGTAAGGAGGCACATTATAATGAATTAGCGTTTGCGCATGCGCACATACTGCTATTTATGTGACGGCAATGAAAGCATAAGGGGACCGTCTTGATGTTAACCCGCACAATCCCTGACAATTTCATTGGAATCGGACTGAGACTTGGTATAGATTTGGCCGTGACAAGGATGTACCACAGACAGACACGATTCATGAAAAACTGTGCTGCCTGTGCAGGGCTGTGAGATGTACTCCATAATGCAGGCCTAAGTTGTTGAGTAGGTAAGAGACTGTAGGGCTTGACCTGAATCGACTGACATCAAAGTCAAGTGAATATTATATTACCATCAATACAGCAAAGGAGAAATTAGAACGATAAAGTGCAATACTCGAGAAATTCAGGACTGATTTTGGGACAAAATGTGTTCAAAGTTCGGAACAAATTCGCTAATTCAAATTTGCAGCTATACTTGTAAATGTTCGTTCGAATTGAGTCCATATGAATTGCACATATTCCATTCATGAAAAACTGTGCTGTCTGTGCAGGGCTGTGAGATGTGCTCCATAATGCAGGCCTAAGTTGTTGAGTAGGTAAGAGACTGTTGGGCTAGACCTGAATCGACTGATATCAAAGTCAAGTGAATATTATATTACCATCAATACAGCAAAGGAGAAATTAGAACGATAAAATGCAATACTTAATGAGAAATTCAGGACTGATTTTGGGACAAAATGTGTTTAAAGTTCGGAACTAATTCGCTAATTCAAATTTGCAGCTATACTTGTAAAATGTTCGTCCGAATTGAGTCCATATGAATTGCACATATTCCATTCATGAAAAACTGTGCTGTCTGTGCAGGGCTGTGAGATGTGCTCCATAATGCAGGCCTAAGTTGTTGAGTAGGTAAGAGACTGTTGGGCTAGACCTGAATCGACTGACATCAAAGTCAAGTGAATATTATATTACCATCAATACAGCAAAGGAGAAATTAGAACGATAAAATGCAATACTTAATGAGAAATTCAGGACTGATTTTGGGACAAAATGTGTTCAAAGTTCGGAACTAATTCGCTAATTCAAATTTGCAGCTATACTTGTAAATGTTCATTCGAATTGTGTCCATATGAATTTCACATATTCCATTCATGAAAAACTGTGCTGTCACAAAGCAAATAGAGCTGAACTCAGAAATCATCTCACGCGCGTTTTTTCCAAATTGGAACACATTCTGTAAAATTGTACAACATACATCCTCAGCCCCCCCACTCCCATCTGTGAACCTCCCTAATCGTATTTTCCATATGACTAATAAATCCTAAAAGACACTGATTGTCCAGAACATACAGGCCTTCCCGAGTACCTACTGGTGAAGTGTATACATGTGCATTTTTCCTAACCTGGTCGTCAGACTTTGCGGGAGTAACAATGAAAAATGTGTATATCAACAAGATTGTGTGCGAGTGCTTTGCGAGTCATTGGCAATCGACAGCTATTCTTTCTAATCTCCTATTCGTTGTGGAGGAGCCATCTGTGAAGAGCACATTTTCATTCTGTGAGGCTGAGAAAAACGTATATACAGTCAACCGGTGTGAGAATTGGAGCCTGTGTGAAAATGGTAAATAGCTAGGAATTTTGGTATTTGGCGGTAAAATGTTCGAATATAAACGCTGAACTATATATTTTTTAAAAAACCCTTATAGTAGCAACTTTTTTTCAACGTGATTGACGTAGAATTATTTTTTTCAAAAATTTTACCATGCTCAGTTTTTTTTGTTATTACCGACGATAACTCTGCATAGAATTGTGATAAAAATTCCGTTCTTGCGCCAAAAAATTAAGCTTTCAAAACGAAAGGATAATTTCGTTAGCCAGTACTTTTTGAGCACATTAAATTCATCAAATTTCAAAAAATTTGCTAAAAATGGATAATAAGCGTTAAATTTATATTTTTAGAAGACTTTTAGTCAAAAGAAGTTCAACTACTATGAACAACAACGTTAAGAAATCTATACTCAAAATTCTGCTGAAAAATGTACTCAAATTTCATCAATAAATGCTGAAAATCTACAAAAAAGCTAACATGAGAAAATGTTTTGAATTGCAGAATACTAATAAGAAGTTCTTATTGCCATAAAATTTGTAGCTAACTATTTCTTTGACCTCAAAGTGCGTGAATTTCAAAACATTTTAACTAAGGTAACATAATAATACGATAAATTACGAAAATTCGCTCATACGCCGATGCTGCAAGACTGGAAATTTTGAAGTTTGAAAGTCTTCTTTCCAGCAATACTCACTCCATCCTTTTAAGACGCTGTTTTCCTTAAGAAATGCACAAGACAATTCTCACCCCAATGGCGGGGTGACTGTTGCCCCAAACATATGTTGGACCCACCACCCACATATGTGGCCCAAAAAAATCTGAAAACTTCAGGGATGAAAGGAGAATAGTTCTAGTATATAAAACCCTTGAAAAACTCGGCCCTCCGGGCCTGCTAAAATGTAAAAAACATGGAATCATGTTTTAGCTCCTCGCTCTCACTTTATTATAGAAATGATCACGACGATTGAGCTCTTGTGAGATGATGATCTCCTAATAGAAACTCGCGAGTAAACATTCACTTTATTATAGAAATGATCACGACGATTGAGCTCTTGTGAGATGATGATCTCATAATAGAAACTCGCGAGTAAACATTCACTTTATTATAGAAAGAGGCTAAAGAGGCTACATACGAAATTACAGCTTCCTATAGTGTAAAGTATAGAAATTACCTATTAAAATGATTCAACCACCGCTTCACAAATCAAACCGTTCTCGCAATATTCGGATCACCTGCTATGAATCACATAATCGAAACACCAGCTCAATGAAATCATCAGAAATTAACAAGCGGTTGCAATCATGTTCACAATATCAATAATTGAGAATGATCACCTGTGTGTAAACAATTATTCATATAATCATGCTCATAACTAGCTTGTTGGCCACGCACTTCGCAGTAGTTAATATAGTATGGTTGGATAAATCGAGGGCTTTCGATCGAATGGTCAACGAATTTTGTGGGATGAAAAACGACGAAGTATCATATCCCTAGCAACGACTCGGTTGTAAGCGGAAATCGTCACAATTATTGG
Organism: Adelphocoris suturalis; assembly: GCA_030762985.1. Taxonomy (NCBI): domain Eukaryota; kingdom Metazoa; phylum Arthropoda; class Insecta; order Hemiptera; family Miridae; genus Adelphocoris; species Adelphocoris suturalis. The sequence continues at coordinate 113,503,619 of CM061043.1, forward strand.
CTCTACTTTCATCTCACTTTATAGTCTCACTTTTCGGCGGGGGATCCATCGCTAAAACATGATTCCATGTTAATTTGGGTTTCAATCACAACCACGAGCTTGCAGCGATTGAAGAACCTAAATTTTGGCAATTCTCGCCCCGGTTGATGGTACCTAATAGAGGCTTTTCGGTACTCGACCACTAGGAAACCGTGGACGTCGAGCACCTGGATGCTAACACTTCCATGACGAATTACTTCAAGACTACCGGCTGTTGAAGTCACATTTAACGTGACTTCACCATTGATGAGTAGTTGGAATTGTTGGTTATTCAAACGGAACGTTTAAGGTGGGTTCACATCCATGCGTAAATGCGGCTATCCGGTCATGCGTTTGGCCTTCTGATTGGCTAGCGGCAGTCGGAAGAGTGGGGTGAATCTTGACGGACAAGCGGACTGTACACATCTGAAAAATTAGATATTTTACCGGATATACGCATTTACGCATGTGCGCAGTTGCCCATTGCGCAGTTTTCTTTTGTTTGATAAAGAAAGATAAGATAAGAAGGTAGCGAACCTTCGTTTCTCTTTGTTGGTTTCTTTCGATAAAGTTTTGATTGTATTTGATAAGATGAAGAGCTTGCGTATAATAATAACAATAATAAATTAATAAAACACTCAAATTAAACACAGTTTTATGCAGATGAGGCCGAGTTGGGTTAAATATACTTAGGTATAATAGGTACCGATTTTGCGATCTCACCAACAACCTACCTTCCTGATGATCCTATTCCATTTGTGTTTTGAGACATTTTTTGATTATAGATTAGCAATTTCCTGCTTGTTGAATGCGTAGGTATTTGAGAAGAGATGGCCAACTTGTCCTTACGAAATGGACAAATTAACTACGTTAAGTATGTAAGTACTTCTTATGGTGCATCAATGCACTTAAATGATTTGAAATGCGCCAACCTACACATTTTTTCGGGTAGAAATACCCATAATGTTATCTTGGGAAAAGTACCTAGTTGATGAAAGGACCGAATAATTACCCAACAGTCTCATTTCAAAACGACGTCGCCTTTACAGTTTTAATGTACATACATAACAATTTCTTCTATACGCCCTCATGATTTTTTTATGAGTTTATTATTCAACATTGTTTATGGAGCTGTAATGTCCAAGAAATGTGTGATAGTTTGAAGAAAATTCGGGAGGAAATATGTCTCTTTGGAAAAAGGCAATGGTAATAGAAGACAACAACAATGATAACGCAATGATAACACAACCGGATGGTTATGAACGGCCTGCCGCATTTCCGCACTCCCCTCCACTACTTCCAACCCCCTCCACTAGTTGAACGCATAGCCGCATTACCGCATTTACGCATGGATGTGAACCCACCTTTACTCCTACCAATATACCTACTGTATTCTGTGACTCCTACCTACTTTACCCTGTGGAAAAGTTTCGATTGTTGACCGTATCTATCACTTCTTAACTGTGGGGTCCTTCGAGTAGCATACAACTCCAAATATCGGTCCATTGCATCATCCATCTCGTTTTCATCTACGACACCTTCATTGAAAAGGCGAACGAACAATTCGAGTTAAAACCACAGAATACAGTACCAATACTAAGTGATTAAAAAGGAAAGACGGATAAAAGTGATTAAAACGGATAGACTGAAATAACAACGAGTAGTTAAACTGGATTATAAATGAGTAAGGTTATGTAACGTCCCATTCGTCACGAAAAGACACTGCAAGAAACCGATTTCGCACGGTACGTCACACCGGCTACTTGACGTACTGTACGTCACGCATGCGCAGTCTGCATTTTGACATTTTATGTCTTTACTATGGCACATAAATGAAAAAGCGTCACGCGGGGGAGCGTCACGCGGAGAGCGTTACGCAGAGATTCCCTAATGATCCCACGATTCTGAGATTTGGTATGTAGCCCCTTGAGGGACTTCTGAACACAACTGACCGATCCCAGATCAGCTGAGTGGCTCTAGAATCCAGTTTTTTCCCTAATGATCCCACGATTCTGAGATTTGGTATGTGGGTCCTTGAGGGACTTCTGAACACAACTGACCGATCCCAGATCAGCTGAGTGGCTCTAGAATCCAGTTTTTTCCCTAATGATCCCACGATTCTGAGATTTGGTATGTGGGCCCTTGAGGGACTTCTGAACACAACTGACCGATCCCAGATCAGCTGAGTGGCTCTAGAATCCAGTTTTTTCCCTAATGATCCCACGATTCTGAGATTTGGTATGTGGGCCCTTGAGGGACTTCTGAACACAACTGACCAATCCCAGATCAGCTGAGTGGCTCTAGAATCCAGTTTTTTCCCTAATGATCCCACGATTCTGAGATTTGGTATGTGGGCCCTTGAGGGACTTCTGAACACAACTGACCGATCCCAGATCAGCTGAGTGGTTCTAGAATCCAGTTTTTTCTTTAATAATCCCACGATTCTGAGATTTGGTACGTGGGCCCTTGAGGGACTTCTGAACACAACTGACCGATCCCAGATCAGCTGAGTGGCTCTAGAATACAATACGGGGTTTTATAGGAAGGGGAAAGGGGACGCAAAGACATAAAATGTCTCTCGTGGTTGCGTACTTGTACGAAAGCTGTATCCACCGTATGAGTTTCAAGAGGTTCTAATACCAAGTTTAGAGTACATACGTTTCAAAGTTTAACATAGTCCCGAGCAGGTAAATTGTTACACACCACTTGTCCAGTACTTTGATATCTGTATATAGAGTTTAATCAAAAAGTTCTGGTTCTTTCTCTATAAGATACCGGCTGCTGCGTCGCTCGAATTGTACCAAAAAGTCTCTAATAAATCAAACATCTTGACGGGCAGTCCAGCTAGCCTTATGGGCCGAATAGGTAGGAGACCCCCTCCTTTAGTAGGATTAGTACTTCAGCCTCTCCCCACTTGTAGGTAACATAAATTGGCGGAAAATGTGAGTAGATCAAAACAAAACTTTACAAACAAGGCTTGTATGTATTGCATAATATGCAGAGAAAAAAAATGACCACACTTCATGCCCTTCGCAGCATAGAAATGTTATGGTCATTCTAAGTTGGTTTACAATCCGTTTTAGAAAAAAAAAGAAATTAGTATATTTTACATCGTTAACTCGTCTATTTTTTTCGTCGAGTTGAAAAAATCAGGCATTTTCAGAAAAAGCTAAATTTGTTAATCTCGTACATTATTTTTTTATTGTAATTAAATTATGAAATGAGCAATAAGAGTTTCATATACACTATACACTAAGCGTGTGATCTTGAGGACATACGTGCACCGGGTACCTCCGTACATATGCACATACATTCAAACATCTTGTATATTATTCAATTTTAAAATTATGTTCATGATTATATACAACATATGCCTACAATTTAATGGGGACCTACTTTAAAAAAAATTTTTTTTTTCGTTTTTCAAATACTTGAAAAAAGAAAGAAACCAAGTCAAGCGACTGCTTCTAATCAAGTTCACAACATGAAGACAGTCCGGGGTCAAATTAATTAATTCGAAAAAACTGTTATAACATAATGGTATATAAATTTGTTATACCATTTATCGTAGCTACATAGGTATTATGTACATCATTCAACTAACAGAAACACTTTTTTTTAAAGCAAAACAAAAAAATATATAGAAAATAACAAAGGCGAATCAACACTTGGTGTAAACAGTTTAATCCCTTAATCCATATTTATAGTTTTTTTTTTTGTTTTTGTTTTTTGTTAAGTTACAGAGCATTATTTTTTCCAAGTTACCGAGTAAGTTTAGAGACTATGTACAGATATATAACATTTTCACTTATCGAATAATAATGCTGTTCTCTATACCAAACAAAATTCAAATTGTTCCAAAATTTTTTTTCAAGAACAAAATTAAAGATAAAAACGTAAAGCTATGAAGGCGCTAAGTGAATGAAGGTATAAAAAGGGCCTCAAAACTGTGGTAGAAACAAGGTAGGGTTAACTTGTGAATTTCGCAGAGATACAAGGTCAAGACCGATGTGACGAGCACAGAAATTTTTGAAAACGATAATACGATTAATGGGGGTATTTAATGGCATGGAACTATCCCAACCTGAATGTGATGTGTAGTAATTGGGAGTTACGAACCGTTGTTCAAATAGGCTTAGATCATTCATTTTTCAAGGTAGGTATTGAGAAGAAATCTATAGGATGGGAGTCATATCAGTTAAATTTCCAATTTCAAATGAACTGAAGGAATTGAGGAGCTGACATGGAAATGCACTCAAGTCATAAAATCAAATTTCATAGGAACTCCCTCTGAACTCTTATAAGATTTGTTGGACATCATCTCTTCTCCATGCAAAGGTGTCAGGACTTGTCACAATGCGATATAGCGACCATCGCCAAAACTAAAATATTAACGGGAGGCCGTTGGTGTGGCAGTTTACTTGCATTTTGACGAACAATTGTATTTATTTTATTTTATTTTTTACTTAGGTGCATTTCTATGTCAGCTCCTCAATTGTGGACTTGAAAATCGGAGAAGGAAGTGTCAATATAATTCACCAAAACAAGATTATGTAAGAGGCAAAGGTGAGAGAACTAGGAATCGATTTGTTTTAACTTTCAATGTGAATGTTGCCAAATTTTAGTGGGTACTTTGGTGGCTCCATAATATCCATCCATAAATTCCTAAGTATCCATGCTCCTATCCATCACAGAATACAGGTTGTGCGCTTAAGTCACAATGGGACTCTGTTGGGAATAATTATAATTTGGAGAGAAGCGGCTGGTTCCAAACTATGATAAATTTGAAGAAATGTAATACGTTAAGGTATAGCGAGGTACCCATTTATTGTTTGGTATAGCGATATAAAAAATCAAAGTCCTCAGTTCAAGATATGAAGTGTCGACTGTTGAAATCTTTGGTGAAATTTGGATTGGAAAACGCTGGAGCATTACAATTTTAAATTTCGCATACCTACAGTTAATGGAAACGAGAAGAGGCTGGATTTTCAAAATGAGTGACCATAGAAAGAATTTTACAGTACAGGGTGGATCAGAGACTAATAAAAGTGAAAAAAGGAACATGGGTGAGGTCAATCGGTTACTATTTCACTGAGATGAAAGCCAAGATCAGGCGTTTAGTTGTTAATTTAACTCAGCCAACGCTCCTTTCATTTCAGAATTGAATTTGTTAATTGAGGTTTACCACATCTTCACTAAGGAACCACACCCATACCTGACAGGCATTGTGGGGAAAATAAAAAACATTAAACAACTGAATAACACTGATACGGTTTCGTAAAATATGTATCAGCTTATCTGTCCAGCTACTCGGATTCAAACTCAGATTTACTATTTGAGCAATGGTCCATCAAAACAGAAACCAGTAGCGAAGAAAGGACAACAAATTCGAGAATAGCGGTTAGATGGAACAGCAGAAACGTCAACCTTATATCACTGTTCATTCCCATAAGACACCAAAAGCAACTAGATAATAACTATAAATTTTTCTAATATTCTCCAAAAACAAATTCAGCTTATAAAGCAGAATGACAACAAATTATTTTAATCGTCGAGGGAAACATTCATTCACTTATCGGACCCTCTATTTTTTTTAAAAAAGAATTTCGTTACGAAATAATGTAAGTGTTTTAAATCCCGATTCACAATTCATGATTAATGCCATGCTAAAGAAGGATTTCTTAAAACAAAAAAAATCACAATGAAAATTATACGAAAAACAACCGTTCATAATACGAAACATCATTTTTAAAAAACCTCTTTTTAGTGCAGCAGCAGAAAAAAAGATAAAAATTTTACGGGTATTCAATTTCTTTTCTTTAACATTTCTATTTAATCAAAGGAACTTAGTGTCTAAAGCACAACTAAGAGTACGCTATCCCTTGAGATATAGGCTAGAACTCTATGAAGGCACAATTATAATCATCAGTTTAAAAATACCCTCCAAACACAATTACGCTGGTGACGTAAACATGAGAAAAACAAACAAAACAAAAATGAACACTAAATAAATCATCGTAGCTGGCTAACGAAACGTCGTGGGGGGGGGGGGGGGGGGGGGGAGCTAATAAAAATTAATCCAAAATGAAATAGTCTGAATATTTCTCGGTTCAAGCGACCCCACCTTGCAAAGTTTACATTTTATGAGATCCGTAAATTGCACATGGTAGGAAAACTTACTTTCCTAACGCAAAATAAAGAACCTAGGCACTTTCTAAATGAAAAAAACTAATTAATTATATGAAAGAGAAATATTCATACGCGTAAATAATGGGGGACATAGTATGGCACGTTCCAATGACCATGTACTTTGTACCATGTACCTTGCACCGTCATTCTTGTGAATCACCGAAAATGTTTTTTGTGAAGACGAACCGGGGTTTACTTTTCGTACTGCAGAGCCGTTTGCAGCATAGTCGAATATTGTGATTAAATCGATTGCAATTTTGAACAAGAACTTGAATTGGGAAGTTAAATTAATGAAAATTATGTTACAGGTGGATTATTTAATTTTGTTGCGTGTTTGAAGAAGGGTTGATCGTACAACCTATGACGAGTTGATCAAACATTGCTTTACCTAAAAACGTAAAAATTAATTCAATTATTGTCGCTTAGTTGCAAATGAAACTGTGTCACAGTGTAAGGGCGCACACGCGAATAAAATTAAGTTATAAGCAAAATTGTGAACAGAGTAATCGAGGAGGCATTAGTCATCCAGGTATGATATAAAAAATAAACTATCATGCGTTGTTTTTTTAAGGGAAAGTTATGGAAAAATAATGTGCGACAAACTCATCACATTCGATTTCGCATCTTCAAACGCACGATTACTCAAAATGTAAGTAGTTGTTTACGAGAGGCAAATAACGGTAAAAAGATTGAAAAACAAAGATTATTTCCGTTCATTTGGAGGATATCATAGACTGCATGTTAGGCTGACGCTATGGTTTGAACTTGACGAGAGGTATGCTTTTAGTCGTAAGACATTTATCACAAACCCATTCCGCGTAGACTTCAGCCGTCAGCAGCTGGTAGGCTCCTTCTGTCAGACCGGTGCAGACCCTAAGAACACAGAATAATTACTGGTAAATCAATCAATCAATACATTAGCGAATTTTCGTAGAAAATGGAACTATTGTAAAGGCTCGGAAATTTTTCAAGTCGAAAATTTTGAAAAATCCGTTTTGAAACAATCTGAAATTATTCTTAAATTTTGCGCTTTTTCATGTATACAGGGTGACCCACGGGAACCTTTCCATTGAAAAAACAGTATAACTTACTTAATTTTTAATTATAAACAAATTTAATTATATGAACATGTTCAGGAAGATATGCCGTTATCGTTAGGAAGCGAAAATAATGTCTGGTAGGTGCCGCCCACTTTCTCTGATGCGATTAGGGCGTTAGGTTCATCGTGGAGAATAACTGACATTCGTGTTGCAAAATCTTCCCGCTGACCGTAATCTCTTTCTTGCAGTTGCTGCACACTAACAATCTTATACGGATGAAACATAAGGTCACTTTTCAAAATTCTTCTCACAGACTCACGTGAAAATTGTAAGGAACTTGCGTGGCGCCGCGCAGAACGTCAAGGACGGATTAAAATTGCCTCTTGCACCCTCTGAACATTTCCCTCTGTCCTCACTGTTCGTGAAGGACCTGGTGACTTCTTTTTCTTTATATCCGCTGTTGTTCGTAATTTCCGGACCCACTGAAGAATGATAAGTCGGCTGGGAACAGCTCCATGTCGACCGACATTGGGAAGACCGCGAAATGCTCATTGAGCTGCAATCACTGAATCGCCTTTTCTGACGTACTTGTCATCTTATCCTCGGTCGACCACCGCTCCATTGCAACTGAATAGGGGTCAATGGCAGTCCTTTGGGAGGGTAATGGCCGGTCCCCCACCATTCAGACACCACCCCTTTCTTTGCACCATCAAAACGAAAATGGCAAGACTCCCGTGGGTCACCCTGTATTATATAACTTTCCAGACGATAACTCTCCTCAGGATTGGGATAAAAAATACCGTTTTTGCGCAACAAAAAAACGAGCTTTCTCAATTAAAGGATAAGTTCATTGGCAAACACTTTTTGAGCTCATGGAATTAGTCAAATTGCAAAAAATGTGCTCAAAAAATCACTAAAAACGGCTAAAAATCTTAATTTTATATTTTTTAGCAAGAATTTTTGTCAAGAGAAGTTTATCAACGATCAACTAAAACATTAAAACATTATGCTGAAAGAAAATGTACTTAAAATTTGATTAATAGGTATTTGACAAAAAATCGATAAAACTTTCCAGAAAAGCTTTAAAAATCCAAAATTTTGTTTGAATTGCAGAATATTATTTAGAACGAGTTTTTTGCCGTAAAATTGGTAGTTAACAATCTCTCTACGGTCAAAGTCCTCAAATCTCAAAACAATGTGACGTTACAATATACGATAATTTACGAAAATTCGCTCATATAATCATGCTGCATGACTGGAACTTTTATTTGTTAAAAGCTAGTACATGGCTGTTACAAAGAGTTCAACTCTATTACATAGGGGTGAAGATAATAGAGAGTTCCTAGTAGATCTTTCGGTCCCAATACGTTGTGCAGTAACAAGGATGGTTAGAGCTAGCAAACTGGATGCTACTCACATCTGAGAAAAATTTACTGCACCTTAAAGTCACATCAAGTCTTTTACGCATTTAGCTGTAACGTTAAATGTCCGAGATTATACCAAGTGCACAAAAGGTGAATAGGTATACTACAAACAGGTACAATACAAACAGGTAAATGTAAAAACGTCGAAAAAGTTAATAAAGAACTGTAAAATGCAAGCGTAAAAACTGAGTGGGAGCGGAAATGCAAACGTCAACTGACAGGAGAAAGAGCGGGAAAACGCAATGGAGGTTAATTATTGGCGCAGAAAGTTATTTGAGATTATTACGTTTTTTACGAATTTGCATCCGTTTATGCGTCACCAAAACTCATTGCGTCAGGGACTCATTGTGTTTCATGGATCTACTAGGAACTCTCTAATAACTAGATACAATAAATTGAAGCATTTACAAAACAAGAAAAATGGGTTGTGAAAAGTTCTACTGCTTTTTTCAAGTAAGTTGAGAGACTTCTTAAGTAACTTCTGCTGTTAATTTTAAGTTAATTGGTAGATTACATTAGTCTCTCTTGGTGATGACGAACTTGAGACACGATAGTAGAGTAGCATGATTCTGCTAGCTTCAGGCTTCTTATATAGTCGGCTCACCATTCATTCCTAACGAAAGCTCGCAATAGAAGTAATTCAAAGACATAAATTGGGGAAGCCCAGTGGACGTGACTCACGCTATGAACTGTAAAAAGGGTGGTCTAGTCAAACACGGGCATGACCACGTACGAGATGTTTGTGCAAAGCTGGCTGCCTTGGCTTGGGAAGGGGTCTCTACTGAGCCCGTTCTTCGAGAATCTTCGAAGGGTCAAAGTGCACTGATAGCAGACATGAAGGTTCAGGGAGTGTGGGATTCAGAGAGGGTGGCGTTTTTTGACACACGCATAATAAATGCTGACGCCCCTTCGTATCGTTCTCAAAACTGGACAGTAATTTCGAATTGAGCTGCTACCGAGAAACATCAAAAATATAACCAAGCTGCAGAGGACCTCCGGGGTTCGTTCACTCCCCTAGTTGTTTCGTGTGATGGAGTCATGCACAGGGAATATGACGTCTTCACACGTCGCCTGGCAGGAGTATTGGCTGACAAGTGGTCACAACCCTTTTCACACATACTGGGATGGGTGAAAGTGAAAACCCAGCTAGCTGTAATAAGGGCTGTCCCCATGAGACTACGTGGGACTAGGAAGAAGATTAGGTCCCTGGGGTTGGAAGATGGAGCTACACTACCACGTTGTGACAGCCAACTCTCCGAAAGTTACGAATAAAGAAAAAAGAAAAAGAAGAGAAAGAAACCACTCCAAACATACCGAGGCTCACCATCTTTACTTGAAAGTCAATAGAAGTTACCCACCATGTTCACATCTCACCTTCCCCAATTCCAAAATCATATATAGGTATATATATTATTATTGAAAAAAAAAGAAAAAAAAAAAAATTGAAAGACATATTGATAAAGGGCCCAAATATTTTTCTGGTCCTCTCCCAAACTCAGCAGGGCAGTCACTAGAGCATCGTCCTGCTCAGTCAAAATCGGGAGAGGAAGGGGGAGAAATGATGCTAGGTCAGACAGTGGAACAAGAAATGGGCGAGCGACTGTGTTCCTTTTTATCGTATAGAGCTAAATTCGCTTGACTTCCACGAATACTTGCTGCATTTGTGGTAAAAGTATATCGTGCCATTGAAGGAACAGCAATATCGCGCCATCCGCGGTTGAGCATAACTCGTTCTCCCCCTGGATACTGCCACTTAGTCCCAGGCAGCACTGAAACCGTCCAAAGTCAAAAGTAAATCGATAAATAGGGTTATAGCTAGACTTTGCTATCCTTTCTGCATCCAAAGATAAGAAGTGGTTGTAGTACTTAGTGATGAGGTTGTTGCGCATGGCCTTTAATTGATTCAAGCTCAAATTTCCCAAATCCAGCACAATACTGAGCTCTACAAATACCAAATCGAGCGAGCCTGGAGACCCAATTAAACTCCATCGAGTTCCGCCCCGTCGTGTGATTCGAGCGTCAGGATATTAGATTTCTGAGAATTGATTATGAGCTGGTTTTGGTGACAGTAGTCTTGCAGAACTTTTATTGCCACTTTCACTTGGGCATTAGGCACGGAGTCGGCAAGTATGGAGATGGCATCCGCAAAAAATAAGATAATTACTGGTAAGGTGGTTTGTACAGTTGAAGAATGATATTCTGTGGCGTACATTCAAAGGAAGCAAACTGAACAGAGCCCATTTAGAAGGAGCAAAAGTATTATTACAGTAGACCCTCTCTTAACTGACCTTTTAGAGACCAGAACCTGGACGGTTAGCGTTTTGGCCAGTTAATTCGATGTGCAGGCATTTTTTTTAAGTAATCAACATAAGGTACGTGTATTTCAATACAGTACACTGATAATACAGTAAAGTGAAGCAAAAAACAGAACTGACTACAATCGGGAAATATTTTTGATATTTTCATGTCTTTGCTTCTGTAGAGCACCACGAGAACCCATTACACAACCGAAAAAGACAGCTTTGTGCTAAGGAATGATGGTTACAGTTACAGCTTCATGTTTCGTTGCTACGATTTTGTGCTAAGGAATGATGGTTACAGTTACAGCTTCATGTTTCGTTGCTACGATTTTGTCAACCATCCTTCATTGTTGTAAACTCCTCGGCACACATTTCATTGGGATCTCAACCACACAAACTAATCTTGCATTCATAACGTTTCAGGTCACTGCCAGATAACAGCTCAAAATAATTCACATAAAACTTATTACCTTGCATAATAAAAAATAACTAGGCACCTGGTAATATGACTAGGTATGTAGGCGGTGACGAACAGACAGATCATTGATGGTGACAGGTATATTTTGAACATTTACGTCGAAACAAAGTATAGTTACTAACAAGGGGTATTAAATAGGGTTAGTAATCTCGGGTTAGTAGTAGTTTTATCAATCATTTAAAGAGTAGTAAAATGTTGGGGAGATACGGTAAACAGCTGTGGAGGACCAACTGTAGTAGTTCTGACAGCCAACTTGGTTAACCCCTTTCCTCTATGGGGTTGAGTTGAAAGCAACAGACTTGTCATGACAGGTGCAGGGACAAAAAAGTAAAGGATTCGCCTCTACCGGTTCACGCTAGACTCGCACGTGACTTGGATGGTGTCTATAAGTCACATACGAGCCTGCTAGTGTCACACCCTACATCGATACCCGTCACAGCACAAGATACAAAATCAGTTGCATGCTGACGTTCAAACATTGAACACATCTTTAATCAGATTATGCAGTTCCTCAAAAGATGACTGGGATATGCTCGAAAATTGAAGAATTTCTCCTTGTAGTCCACAAGTTTTGGTTACAGCACGTTTAATATTCCCAAATCCCGATTCTATTATGGGATGAAACCAAAATTTCCATTGTTGTAAACGTTTTTCTATGTCCCTCCCTTGAGTTTGTCAAATCGAAATCGCCAATATCGCACCAGCCTCTATGGGTTCCATCAATGTATTGGAGACACTACGAAAAATCCCGTCTGTGACTCCTTCTTTTCAAATCAGAGGTGATCTGGTTGCTTGTGACTGAGCTCTCGTGCCCACTGTCCACCAAAGACCTGACCTGCTGATTTTACTCAGTTGATTTTAATTCACTTGCTGGAACAACACTCGCCTTCCACCAGGCAACTGCACATGTGTTAGCTAAGCAAGTTTATCATTGATGAAACAATAAATTGATAATAATTGCAATCAATTTCTGATCTGATTGTGTTCGTAGTCAATCGATTTGCCCAATAACTGGAAATAACAGAGCTCAGTACTTACCTATGAAACCAAAAGTTGCAACCCGACTCACAGAGTATCGCTTGATCATTGTCGTGGACTTCCTTATGGCAGACCCCGCATGGGTAAATAGGAGGAGCATTTGGATTCTGAGGGTTAAACACCATTGGTTGGTCGACAGGATACACCTGAAACACGGAAACATGAACGGAATTTTATTCATTTCAAGAATATGTCGGTTGCGTTTCAATTCATCGTAACTGCCATTTCTAGAGGCCAGTGTGGCTCCTCACATGCGGATCAAGGATCCATTTTGGTTCATTATTTCCAATAATAAACCTTAGTAATCGAAAAAAAAAACCTTTTTTCAAGGCTTTAACAAAATTTGTTGGATTACGTTTCAAGATGTGTAGAATTAAATTTTAAAAAATCACTTAACCAGTCATGCAGCACGATCGTTAAATATTTGAAATTTGAGCACTTTGAATGCAGAGAAATTGTCAACTACTAATCTTATAGGGATAAACTTGTTCTAAAAGATATTTTGCAATGGGAAAGTTTCATCTGTTGGGATTGCATACTTTTGACCACAGATTCGGATTCAGCATACTTGAAAACCCCCGAGTAGCAATTTTCAGCTTAAAATACCGTTTAATTTAGCCAACAAACGGGTTGGAAGATCAGACGTGAAGTAGTAGGACAAAAGACCTGAAGATTCCTCCCAGGTGAGCAGCAGCCATGATATCATCATAAAAATGAATTCCAAAAGCAGTTTTACTGGTAAAATTCCCATCATATGGCACCTTTTTGGAAAGCTCTCGCTCATATCTTTTAATTGAGGAAATAAAAAATTACCATGAAAATTCCCCATTCAAAAGACTTTGGATTTTCAGCTTTTTAGCAGATTTTATCGATTTTTCAGCAAATAACTCTCCCGTAAATTCGTCCACATAACTATCAACCACACCTTAAGAATAAATTTTAAGGTCAATATTAATGAAATTTAAATACCTACTGTTTTTCAGCATAATTTTGTACATACACTTTTTAATGTTTTAGTTAATCACTGTTGAACTTCTTTTGAATAAACTTCTTTACTCTTTACCTCTAAACTTTATTTATTTGTTCTGTTTCTATCAACATTCTTATAATCATTGAAGCCATTTAGGAGAATTTATGAAAAGTTGTTTGTAAAAGTTAATTGGACGTGGAAATGCTAAATAAATTTAATAAACTTTCCATAGAAACTCAGGAAGCCAATAAAAATCGTCCACACGATATTTAATCAATCGCATGTTGTGTTGGGGATGTGAACAGGTCTCGAACACCCATAAGCACATTTTTTATCCTATCAAAGTTTGATATAAGTTGTCAGACTAGTTTCACCAAAACTACCTAAATGAAGTCCCATTAGAACAAGTTAAACAAATCAATGATTTATGAAGTTATAGTACGTACCTTGCCAGCAGAGACTGGCATGGGTTTCGGAGGGGGGTAGCCATGTGGTGGGTGTTGCATGGGATGCTGCTGATGCTGCATGGGTGGATGTGGGTGATGGTGCTGCTGTGGATGTGGGTGAGGGTGAGGATGTGGGTGAGGGGGCGCCCCCCTCGTAGGCCCATTCTGACTCCCACTCCCAGCCTTGCACATGTCGCTCGGCGGCATCCCGCATTGCTGCATAGGGCTTTGCTGATGCTGTGGGTGCTGCTGGTGCTGCTGATGCTGAGGGTGCTGTTGGGCCTGCTGTGGAGGCTGACCCCCGTTGTTCATACACATAGGGCTGTTGATGGGCCGGATGTCCATGATGGGGGAGGACATGGGTGGTGGGCCACCGGGACCACCCGGTGGTCCGGAGCACATGGGGCCATTCCCCATCGGACTGCCCATCGGTGAAACGCAGTTCATTCCCGGATGGGACATCATAGGCGAACCTTTTCTCGAGCCTGAAAAATAAGAACATGTTTATTGTTTTTAACACAGAATGTGTTTTTGCGATGACCTACCGAAAAAAAATCGTCACAAAAAACCGATAGAAAAAACCGTTACGCCACGTGTTATGCCACGTGCAACCAAGCCGTTGGTAAGGAAATAGGAACACATTCTGTGTTCCTATGATTTCATACAGAGTATGGAAAAAGAAATAAACCGGGGGTGCAGGGGGGCGGAGCCCCCCGCCGAGGCGCAAAGCGCCGTTTTTTATTTTTTGCTATGAAACTGATGTAATGAGAGTTAGCTATTTTTATATTCCATTAGAAGAAAAACGAATCCTTTGCCAAATGAAAAGTGGAACACAGCTTCCTCGTACCAATAATGTGGTGTACATTGATATGAGTTAATAAGGAGGCGTAATAATATATTTATAAGTTATGCAGAACGTAGAAAACCTGGAAAGATGATTCATATTGTTTTGAAAGTAGAAGCAATGGTTTTTTTTATTTTATGGCAACAGTGGCCATTTCATGTGCATAAAATAAGGCTACTATTGATCATTGGCCTCAGCTGGGTGAGCCCAGGAAATGTCATCACAATCACACAGGCCTAAAACTGGTCAGGAAAGTGTCATAGGTACGTAATATGCTAGAGAAAATATTGGTTTTGAAGCAAACAAATTATTTAATCCTTCTACCTTAGCAGACTTGGTTAAGAAAGGAAAGTATGAGATTAGAGAGGAGAGTATGGGATTAGGAAAGTATGAGTGAGATCTAGTGGGTGTGGGGACCCTGCAAGCCCCTTGAGGGGGCAGCAAACTGGTAGGATATATCATATTATTATTTTTTCAGTTTTGCATTCTATTAATTTCAATTTTTGTTAATTTCAAGGGCTGTAGGCCTTCCTGAGTTTTGAAAAACCCTATGAGATCGGGAAACCCTACAGGACGGGTACCAGGAAGGCCGTCCTAGGACGAGTGGGCTTGAGGAGGCTGGTCGGGGTTTTCCCCAACCCCACTGGCTAGTATGAATGTGACGCTTTGCAGTTGTGAATGTATTTATTGACTGGATGAACATTAGTAACTAAGAAACGGATCTGTGATATGATTGTTGTAGCATAGGAATCTAGTATTTAGGTAAATTCGAGATAGGAAGGGAGGAATATCAAGTACTCGCCTTACCTCCAGGAGAAATAAGACCCTGCAATGATATGACAACCTATGATGGGAAAACTCCAAGTTATGAGAAGAAGGAGCAGAATACCTAGGTGCTGTCAACTCCTGTCCCTGTACATTAAGAGTTTGTATCCCTGTAAAACCTGGCACCTCCACGTGGGCCATCCCGGGCACACACTAGCTGTGTGGCTAACGCCAGAGGGGACAGGAGGGCCTGCTGTATCATCTAGAGAGAGTGAAGAAAATCCACTACTGCTGCACAAAAAGAATCCGCTCAGATTGTCATAGGCCTTAAAGGCCCCAGATACAATCTAATCCACTTCGATACAGCAGGTTAAGAAATGAAAAATATCGAGGAATATATTATTATTACACTAGTTTGCCGAAGTTGCCGCACAATAACTTTTAGAGAAACAAAGTTTTCTATGCAGGAATAAAATTTATGATTGTAAACAAAAAAGGTTTTATTCAAGTTTTAGGTAGTGCAAGCAATTCTAAGGCCGGTTATCTAGAATGGATGTCAAGAGTTACACCCCTGTGTTGATGACAATGCGGCGTAAATAGAACACGGGTAAGCCCCCAAATGCAGGATGTCCCTGCCCCGGCTCTGATAAGCTCTGTGATTCACTTGTGCCGTTGGATGAAAGGAAGATGGCACTGCATGCGAACTCCGCTTGCTTCTTCATTTAGCAATATAATTGCAATAATTCTCACTTCAGGAAATCGAGTTGGTATACTATAATTTCTGTCACCTAAGGATGGACTTGTGAAGCATAGGTAGTTGCAGTAAAGTGAAGCATAATATCAGTTTCATATTAACCCTTTCGCGACGGTCAACGTATTAATACGTCGGCACAGATGTCCTCCGTAACGCCTAACAACTTATTAATACGTCGGCCATCAAGTGCTCTGTAACGCCTGCTTTCGCGTTTTCGAATTTCTCTCCATTCTACCGACTCTCATGCCATCAATTGAGAGGCATTGTAACTAACATTTACATCTAGTATCTAATAGAATGCGCTGAGATCAAAGACGTTGTCGAGAGTTTTTATTCACATCAAAATAGCAGGAAAAACGTTGACTTGGACACTTTTTTTTTTGCCCGCATTTGGTCTTTGTCATAATTTTACTCATACCTGTTTCCATACTTGTACTTTCTTTTACGTTTTTATTCCTCACAGATGGACGGATGAAGGAATTCCTAACGAAATAAAAACTGGGAGTGACAGTGAGTTAGGTAGTGATGTGATTGACGTTGAAATTGAATTTCGTTCAACAAACTTTTTGGATCAACTCAAAGACGATTGTTTTGACGATTTTCTCGATGATGGTGATCATGATATTTGGGGCATTTCAAATTCTAATATTCTTGATCCAGTCCCGAAAAGCGAAGGTGGTTCACCGCGCGTGGAGGGCCAATTATTCAGGCAAGGGGGGTTGGAGGGCTCCGAGGCAGTCAGGCCATGCGCGTTGCAGTGGCTGAACGACACCCGTCGCGAAGGGGTTAAAATCAGGTCAAATGCAAGTCAAACGAAGACTTGAGTTTGCTAGTGCTTGATGCAACATCTTACAATTACTGCGTCAACTGCCAAACATCCTTTTAGTTACTACTGGGAAGCAAATTTTGTTGTAAATGAGGGTAGATACTCGTCTGTTGCAAGGGGTTTTTGCTATTTTAATGCACCATTTTGTCATCATTGGTGGAAATGTGAGTTTTCAAAGCATCATTGAACTAAATAATATTTATGTTGCATTGAACTAAATATGTTGCATTGATATACAAACATTATCGTACTGTTTACCATCAACTGCCATAATATCTGCTGGTCTAATCCCAGAGGCAGCTGTCCTAACCCTGGGGGGGAGGGGGGTGTTCTGTAACTATATTTCGTTTCGATTATACGCCGCCATCTTTGCCTGGGACAACTTCTCCAGGTGTTCTGTAAGCCTCTAACTCGAAATAAGCCGCCATGTTTTGCTGTGGATAACTTTTCCAGAAGTTCTGTAAGGCAGTTATCTCCTATACTCTAGTTTATCTTATGACAACCAAAAAGGTAGTGAGAAGATTTCCAGATGAGATTGAGTGTATTTACATTGAGATGTTGGTATTTCATCGTCCTTTATTCATTGTAATTCATCGAGTTATATTTATTTACTATTATACATGCATTGAATATAAATTTAATCCACGAGTTTTGTGGCCCTTAATGTTGAACTTAAAAATATGAAGAAACTTGTATTAATTTTGCTGCCAAGAGTTGAACCATGGCGGTTCTGGCGGTAATGCCTGCAACTAAATACTCTTGGTTAGTTAACTACTGTTGTTTTGCCCGCGTTTTGCCTGTTAGTGGAATATTAGTCCACTGGAAAAGTAATCCACTGTTGGTTATATCTCCAAAAGTTACAGAACACCCTCCCTAACTCGTGATTCAGTTACGCTTCATAGGTACCCCTGACTCAAGTATATCTCGCGGGTTTGTAAGTGAGGGGTTTTTTTTTTTTTGGATCAATAATAATTCCTGTTATACATTCGAATAGGTTATTATTTATTGCAACTTGAATAGTCCGTCAATTTTAATTTGATCAAAAAGAAATTTGCAGAAATGGGAGGGATTCTCTAAATGTTCCTGAAGAACCTAGTTTTGTTGATGTCAACAATTATTGTCTCTGTAAATGCAAAAACTTGCGATGTCCATGAAATAATCATAAAACTGTTTACATTATGTTTTTCCAACGAAATATTCAGATTTAATTCTACCTTAAATAAATTAATATACGTTTTCTGTGATCTTGTAAATGTCATATTAATTTAATTAAGAGGATGCGGAACCCACCTCCTCCTTCACAAAATTGAGGTGATTTCATGCAGGTACCTTTCTCTCAATCCCTATTGCTCTTTTTTTCTTCGAGGATATAGTCATCTAATCTTTCAACTCGGTGATCTTTTTCAGCTTATGGTTTATTCTTACCTTCTTTCCGCGCGCATTTTTTGAAATACACTTCCCCTTTACGAACACCTTTTGGAGTTGAAAAATTTATTTAAAAAAATCGGTGAGTTCCGCGTTTTTGAGATAGCCCTTCTACGCAGATCATTGATCTATAATTATTAAACCCTGAACATAATATATAATCAAAACTAGATGTTTCGCACCTCGCAAAAGGGCTCACACCTTTACAGCTCCAGAACCCCACAATTTTACCCTTTTTAGTAAATATGGAAAAATTTATAAATAAGGGAGAATTAATAAAATTAAATAATACATCTACTATTTACTAGTCCCCCTGATACAAAGGATTTTTTATTCTTTGCTTCCATGTCCTTTTAATTAGCAATAGATCACAAATATGGACATTAAAATATATTACCTGGTCCAATGCAGTCGACATTCATGAGAGGGCTGCCGACTGTAGGGCTCCTGTGGGGCGGCATTGGGGAGCCTGGAGCAGGACCACCAGACGAGCCGCACATCATCATCCCAGGTGGTGGCCCACACATGGGGCTCCGGTTCTGTCCCATATGATGGGGGCTGGACATCATGGACATCGGACCCATGGGGCTGGCAGGAGGACCACAGCCCATTGGGGAGCCTGCCATGGTGCAGGATGGGCCCATGTTCGGACCACCCATTGAGGGGCCCATGTTCGGACCACCCATGGAGGGGCCCATGTTCGGGCCACCCATCATCATGGGCATGTGGCGTGGCCCCATGGGTGGGCACATTGGACTCGGCTGGGCCGGCGGCGAATCATCAAATGGATTCGATGCTACAATCGTGTCTCCATAACCTGCAAAAATACAAGAATGTTGATCAACTCTCCGATTAAATTAAACTGGGCATAATTAATTTAAACATTTGAAGTACTTAATAAGAAGCAATGAACTGAAATGAAAAGCCAAAGAAAAAATAAGTAGTAAGAGATTTCCACAGGGTGGCCCCCAAATGGAAATTTTAAATTTCCCTGACTGAACTTCAGATTTCCCAGACAAAAAATAGACATTTTCAAGTCAAATATTATTTTTTCTCGTCATTTTGGTGTATAACTCGACACCTTTAATGCTTCTAAACGAAAATTGTGTAATTAAAAAATTGAAAAACAGCATACACTAGCATACTGGTGGTAATAATGAAGGTGAAGAATGGCTAAAAATATAAACTTATATGAAAATAATTATTGCACTTGTGAAAGAACATATTAATAATTTTTCAATGCTCTAAATTGTCAAGGTTCTCGCCCCCGGGCCATTTTGTCCCTAAAGTGTACACTAAAATGTTTCATTGTGTCCAAGAATCATGGAAAATATGTTCATGTTGGACAAAACGGTGGTTCTTCAAGGTATGTAATCATAATCAACAACAAGGACAGCGGTTCTTATCCTATTTGTCGTTATTAAATCATTTCTTCACCAAGTTCATACACAGAAATTTTTAATATGAAAGACCTTTAAATGAGAGAAGACTTTAGAGTGCCACTACGCTTGAAAATCTTCTCCAAAGGGAGTCCCGAGGGGTGAAGTGATTTGAAATAAAACAGAAATATCTTTCTTGACGGCCTGAGCGGTAGATTCCCAGTATCTCTTACCTTCCCATTCCAAGAAATTCGTACGTAGTAGGGTACTAGTAGATAAAAGGATTGTGACCCAGAAAACCATGGAACTTTCATCAGATAAGAAGTAAATACGAGGGTTGTCCAGGAAATAAGTTGCGTTTTGATCTGTAGGGTGGTAGGAGTGGCTTTTGCCAAATCTGGTAACACCGCTCGAAAGAGGAGAGGTGGGGGAATAGAATGAGAGGTGGGTGACCTCAGTCTGTCAGTTACCAACGTCAGGGCAGGTAGTTGAAATGGAGCCCTCCACGTCGCGTCCCGCCACCTCGATCCCCGTTCCCTCTCGAGTTGTTGTGCGCGGAGTGATTCAATTTTCTTTATGCACAGGGTTTCAAATCAGTTCAAATTCACGAACAGCTCATTTCTGTTTATGGAGAAGGTGTAATGAGTGAGTCAATGGTGAGGAGATGGGTACGTGAATTTGAGGCGGCCATTCGTTGTTCCTTGTGTTGGGGCGTCAGCTCTCTAGGGACCCACCGAGCGCAAACTTTCCGAAAGTCAAGTTTTTCCGAGACGATCTCATGGATGAGGGATCGTGAGATGTCTGGGAAACTCAGATGGAGTTCATCCAGGGTTGAACGACGATCTTTGCGAACTGCATTGTCGATTTCTGCGACAATTTCGTCCGTCACAACTGAGGGTCTGCCTCTCCCACTTTCATCCTCAAGTGAATGTCTTCCCGCCTTAAATTCACGTACCCATCTCCTCACCATTGACTCACTCATTACACCTTCTCCATAAACAAAATGAGCTGCCCGTGAATTTGAACTGATTTGAAACCCTGTGCATAAAGAAATTGAATCACTCCGCGCACAACAACTCGAGAGGGAACAGGGATCTAGGTGGCGGGACACGACGTGGAGGTCTCCATTTCAACTACGTGCCCTGACATTGGTAACTGACCGACTGAGGTCACCCACCTCTTATTCTATTCCCCCACCTCTCCTCTTTCGAGCGGTGTTACCAGATTTGGCAAAAGCCACTCCTACCACCCTACAGATCAAAACGCAACTTATTTTCTGGACAACCCTCGTACATTGGTGCGAATCTACGTCTCAAAAAGAAACGGATAGGTACCTACTGAGTGTGGTGAAACTGATATATAAACAATGGAAATAGTAAATCACAAACATACAGTCTTCTACTGGAGGTTTTCACTGTATATTTCTGGTATAAGTCCATAACCATTCCACATGAATCCCATTTCTTCGTGATTGGGTTTTGGACTCTAACGAAAGTCCCGACTTGAAGGGGAAATAATTTCCTTTGCAGCGTTTCCAACTATGCACGAGGCCTATAATGCCTATACTATATTGCTCGTAAACTATTCCCTACTTCTCTTAGGTTTTCCTTCTTCTTGTAGGTTGTACTAGTTTTGTGATTGAAGATAAAATGGCTAGCCCCGAGGCTTAGGTGGCCATTCATTATAAACCTAGAGGACCATGGGATCTCTGTTATTGGATGCTGTCTGCCAGCCTATCATTGTCCATCACCATTCGAGTCGTTTTCAAATTGATTCCATCTTAGGATTATCCCAATATTTGCATTGTAAAAGAAAAAATAAATTAATGATCAACACTAGAACAATTTCGAACTAAAAATTAACACCCAAGTCGTGAAGCCACTGATAGTAGGTTGGGTTGATTGACGGTAGAGAAAGTTACAGGCTTCTCTGATAATGTGGTTTAATGCTATATGCTAGGCGCTTTCGCAAAATATATGGCCTCTTCAGAGGTTATTATTTGATTGATGATCTGTATAATGTTTAAGTCAAACTTGGGATGCCTCCTTGAACATCTTAGTCATGACCAGTTATGTTTGGAGATGTTACTAGGGTCAATTTTGTGCTAAAATCAAGGGAAATGCAATTTTTAAGTGGAGAGACAAACGTAGGCTGAAACTTGAACCTCTTGGTCTTGACCAGTTATGTTTGGTATTGTTACTGGGGTCAATTTTGTACTTGAATTGAGAAATGAACAAATTTTTATCCCCCCTCACATCAGCTCAAACATTGACGATTTTGAAAAAAGAATATTTCTAAAAATCTTTACAACTTTACTACTCTTTCAAAACGAATCCTGGAAACTGGAAAACTCATGAAAACTGCTTCGTCTAATACTCTTTCCAACGGTATAATAATCAAGATTACTTGATTACGCAATGTTTAGTTTGTTTGTTACGATTAAATGTATGTGTGTTATGGGGTAAAACTAGTTAATTGAAGTGTAACTCGATTATAACGTAATTAAGAGATCTGCAAGAGTTTCCATTCGATCCAGCAAGAAAAAATACATAGAAACCGACCCCATACTCGTTGGTTCATGGAGGGTCATCTTTCGAGAAAACCAACAATTTCAGTGAAAAACCCACATTTTTTAACATTAAAACATTATTTTCTCCCCTTAGTAACAAAATAAAAGTAAAATTGATAATACCGTTGGAAAGCATATTAGATGAAGCAGTTTTCATGAGATTTGCCAGTTTCCAGGATTCTTTTTAAAAGAGTAGTAAAGTTTTAAAGATTTTCAGAAATATTATTTTTTCGAAATCGTCAATGTTTGAGCTGATGTGAGGGTCTTCGGATGGTACTTTTTAAGAACCCAAGTACACTATTCTTATAGGAAATTTAATGCTGATACCGAAAATGAGGTTGAAAGTTAAAATTAAATGAGGCAAAGTGGAGAAATCCGAGTTTAAAATGAAAAAACACGGTATTCCTGAAAAAACCTTTAAAAAATCATATCTCGAAAACGGATTGAGATATAAATATGCAGTTGGCAGAATTTTACTCCATTTTTGATGTAGTTTCACCCAATTTTTTTTTTTTTTTTTTTTTTTTTTTTTTTTTTTTTTTTTTTTTGCATCTGCGAGGGAATTACCCTGTATTATAAGCTCTGAAAAGGCCATATATTAGGCGAAAGCACTCAGCATGTAGCTTTAAACCACATTATCAGAGAAGCCTGTAAATTCTCTACCCTCAACCAACCCTACCTACTAAGGACAAGGCAACAATCCATAACCAATATGAAGCCACTGATGTGATCATAAATAGAAAAGTTTTGATCACTACAACGCATTTATAGATATATAACAACAAAATCAGCCAGCCCCTCTCCATGTTGGAAGGTACCTGTTAGTGGTGGAGGTAGAAGGTCTTGCATGACGGATGGAGGCGGCTGCTGGTTGGCTGCATTGTTGTTGGACGCCCTCCGCTTTTTCTTGGCAGGAGGAGGGTCAGGCGGAGTCGTCATCATGGGAGGCTTGAAGTCTCCCATCACCATCCTACACACGATCAAAATCAGAATTCAAGATTTGTTATTATAATTTAGGGCTTAGCCATATATATATATAATGTGGTTTAAATGGCCCTACGAGAGCACAATACACTGATGAAAAATTAGGAAACAAAACGCGGCAAATTATTTCACAAAGGTTTATTATTTTTTCAATTGAGTATGATCATAGTTTTAGTTGGCTAGCGTACGTCATAAGGCCCGTCCAGACTCCTCGGCGTGTCCTATTTCGAGTTGCCACAACCTATACTTCTATAATTATATACGCATGTTTATATTTCTCGATTTGAGCTCCTATCTATTCAAATAGTTATTGCCTTAATAATATCATTATCTAAGTATGTACGAAAAGTCGAGAGGATATGTTACTAAATATGTGTAGGAAAAGCATTGGAATTAACACACAAATATGACCTTGAAAAAAACATATATTCATGCCTCGAAGGAACGCCGGCGTCGTACCCACCACAAGGTGCCGCGGCGCCGGCGCCTCCTCTCACTCCACCCCCCGCTCCCCACCCTCACCGCCCACCGTGACCCCCTGCCAAGCGTGCCAGGCGTGCGCGCATAGAAAAAGACACTTTTTCGCCCGTTTTTGGCCCATAGCATCTATGCGAGTAAAGCGATCGGGATGGTTAAACGTTAGGACCAACTAGACCCCAAATGGAGTCTATGTGCGAAAGAACGGGTTTTTTAAGTCAATTCTTAATCCTTTTATGGCCCGGACGGCGGACGGCGACGGACATTTCAAATTTGGATTCTACGTACCTTGAAACGTAAAGTGACAAAGTTTGAGGGGGGGGGGGGGGGGTTATAAAAATTTTTTGCTACACGATCACATAGGCTTATTATTGGAAATAAACCAAAAATGAAACGGAAAGGAACATCACAAACTAAATTTTTTATATTTCGGCTAATTTGCCTTTTTCAAATAGAGAACTAACAATGAATTAGGTGTTGGGAAATTTCGCGAAAAACTGGAGCCATCATAGTTGTCGTGGGGATATATTGCACTGGATGGAATTTTCAATCATCTTCTAATATTGAGTCCTGGTGGCTCATAAGCTCTCAAGACTTTGTTTGTGAAGTTCCTTTCCGTTTCATTTTTTGTCTCCTAATTTTTCAGCAGTATATATATATATATATATATATATATATATATATATATATATATATATATATATATATATTATAAAACAGAAAATTTGTTTTGTTTTTCTGCTAGAAATGTCCTAACAGTTACACCGATTTACAAGCTGGTGGGTGCGAATTGACTAGCAAGTTCCAGGGATGGTTTTAGGCTATATTACATCTAGACTTATTCCTTCACTGAGAACTCAGCTTTCCTAAAGACCGGGTAAACAACTTTGTAATTAAGAAAGAACCAGACATGTTTCGAACTTTTCACACTTTTAGAATGTGTATGGGCTGGGTTTACGCGTAAATAACTTTTGAAGACAAATTCTACGATACCAAAACGACTTTGGTGGGTTGAGCCAAGCAGTTATTATTATTCGTAAAGACAGATCTTCAAAAATTGATGTCAAGAACAACTGGGTAAAAATGACAAGGTTCGAAGCCACCTTACATGGCACCTTGTGCTATGTAATTACCATAAATTGCCCGTTGCGGAGTAAAGGTACACAGCCAGTAATGATATAAATTGTACGTTGCTCCAAGCATTTATTGGTCTAACTTCACGGAAGCTATTACACAATATTTGGCAACAATATATTTAAGAAGGAAGGATCATATCATACATTGTGGCACGAAAAGCCAACTCAATAATTCAAAACTTACTTTCAATTGTTTTTAGGAAACGTAGTGGTAAAGAAAAATATGCCGAGAAAAGAAGAGGAGATCGTAAAATGCCACTAGTTTTATGAACAAATTAAAAACTGCAACAAATCCTAATTGACAACACCACCAATTTTCATTTAGAAAAGGTGAATATGAATAACAGTACACATACCAGTCATAATTATGAGTATATTCAGATACTATTTTGGGAAAGGTTGGTTATAGGTAGCAGCACTCGGGTGCAGAAAGTTTGAAAGTTTCCTTCATCAATAGTCCATTGAATAAACTCATAGGGTGTCTGTCCAGAACCAATAACATTTATTCAAGTTCAAAGGAAGAGAAAAGTGAAACTGTAGGGAATTTTACTGTAAGTGGAGTCTACATAGTGTAACTTCACAAACAATTTTGATGATAAACTAGTTAGCCCGACCGATGAAATAAATATGAATAGCTATTGCGATTGCTCCAAAATTTTTAAAAATCTATCATTTCCCAACTTTACATCATGAGAATCTGTTTTGAGGCATTGTGAGATGATTTCTAGATTTAACAAATTTTATATTTCCTATGTATCATATTTTCTTTATATATATTATATATCTAACAGAGTGTGTGGGTGTGTGTGTGTGTGTAACGCGCGTGCGTGCGCGTGTGGCCACATTCTACGTCACGATGCGATTGCCAAGGGAATAGCAGGCAATACCTGGCTCTTTGGCATATCGTTGCCATCAAGCCCGATGGGTCTGCCATAATCGTGGATGCCTATATTGTCAGTGGCAGCGTAAACATGGAGCAGTCCTGGCACGTTACGATAAGCAAATATGATACAAATGATCTGCGGCAAGCGATAACTGACCTAAATGTAGTGGTGACCAATAACATCACGATCATGGCTGCGACCGTGTCATGGTGCGGGAGAAGTGCCACGGAGTTACTCTAGTAGGGCATCTCGGCGGGAGAGCTCCTTGGTATTACCACCCACGTCCTGAGGGGTTCTTAAACTGGTGGTATGTTTTAGGAGCAATTCCTTTCATCCCACTCTCCCCCCTCCACCAATGGGATAGTGGCATCACGGGGAGGTTAACTCACTGTCTCCTTCCTGATGTCAGGGCCCGACGGGACATGCGATGGAATGTCCCTGTGCATGAACTGACACAGTATGTGATTGGGCATGGCGAGTTCTCCGCTAAGCTCGCTAGCATGGGGCTGTGTGTCGAGCAGCCTTGTGCATGTGGTGGGGTAGAGCTGGCAGAGCACATACTTTCGGATTGCCCCGAGTATGCGGCGTTGCGGGTGTTGCATGGGATAGAGGGAGTTCCCTTCTCTGGACTTCTTGCCACACCCGACATGTATGGAAGACTTTTGGCATTCTCCTTGGAGGTTGTTCCTCTCTTAGCCTTCAAGCATAATGTAAGAAACCCTGGGGGTGATTAATGAGAGTAGGGGGGGTGGGTAGGCATATAGGATAAGTATATTGTTAGTATTTAACACTGTATAGTTGCTGATAGTTGTTAGGTTAATGTATGATAGGGTAATCATCAGGCTATCGGTGCATAGACTTTGTCGAAGCACCACCTGCCTGCCCCCCAGTTGAGGTTGGCTTCACGGGGGCAGTGGTTTCCCCTAACGTGCAGTCAATTCTGCAAATGTGGGGTAGAGGTCCGTGGGAATTGACTCGTGGGGGTGGGTCTCCTTTCGGGGACCTCGGCATTTGGAGTTATGTGGATTTCCATAAACTCGGGTACCAACCTGCTTAGTTGGTAATGTGAGCTAGAACACATGCTTCGACCCGTAGGTCAAAACGGGTACTTGGCAGCTGTCAAGGACATTGACTGGGTGTGCAGTCTCCTCTCAGGAGGATCTTCCCGGCTTGTCTGGGGGGAGACCACAAGGCATGACTGCCTAAGGACTCCTTAAACACGACTTCCATTCTTTGGAAGGAGATATTGGATTCTTCTGTCTCCCTCCACCACCATCCACCGGGAAAATCTGGGCATCCTCCCCACTTTTTAATTTAATGGTGCCCCCACCCCAAAGCTTTTGGAGGGGTTTTATAGTTTAAAAAATGGGCGAACAAAATCAATCAAAAAGTTCCAGTCTTGGAGCAAGTCCATACGAGCGAATTTTTAGTACTTAATATTAGTAATATGTGAGTAATAATTCAATTTATGTTCATTTTTTAACGATTCTCAACACATTATAATCAAGTGAGCACGTTTCCAGTTGCAACTTTATGGACACATTTTTTAATGATTCAGTTCATAGTTGATAAACCCTTCTTGTGATATTTAGTCTAAAAATATCAATTTAACGGATAAAAGTTGTTTGCCATTTCACTACAAATTAAGTATATTTTTTGAAATGTGAATACTTTTTTCGCTTGAAAATTGCTGTCTTACAAACTCATCCTTTATTTTATAATACTTCATTTTTTGTTGAAAGAGCGGATTTTTCAAAATCTAGATTCTTAAGAAAGGTTTATCTGGGATAATATAGTACGTAAATATGTATCAGTAGATATATATATTATAGTATCAGTATATGTAGTATAGTAAATGTAATATGTATCAAAAAGTGTTGAAATTCATGAATCGTTTCAGAGTCTCCCAAAACGGATTTCCATGGAGAAAATTGTACTCTTAAATTTTTAGGAGGCATTAAAATAATAACTTCAATTTTCTTCGAAAAATCGCTGAAAGGTATCAGTAATATTATTTGCAACTGTTATAAACCTACTTCTTCGAAAAACATCCCTCGAAGGTTGAACGTGTAATCAACATCATGATTGAGGAAAATCAGTAAAATTCAACACGGAAAGCAATGGAATTTATATCTAATTAATGACAATAGCTGGAAAGACATTTCCAGGATTGCATTACATCTATACACATCAACATGTTCGATGTTTGAAAATAATTTTGCACATACCCGCAATTAATTTTGTCGTCGGAGTAAAACTGTGGCCGGGGCATGTGAGGGTGAGGGACCTCACCTGGGCAGGGTGGATAGTACATCTGATTGCGCCCCCTTGGCATGCTGCACAAACGTTAACAGAAAACTCAATTTCCTGACTTGCCGTTCAATGTATAAATAATAGAAGAAGTAGGAAAACATAGATGCATGTGAATCGAAAAAATCGTAAAAAACATTTACACATGTGAGTTGAGTAGATTAGTTTCCAAAAGCATTGTTAAAGAAGAAGAAAAAAAAAAAAAGAACGAACACAAATTATTTCTCCAGGTGAGAAGTTATTCTTGACATAAAATAAATATTTCACCTCTTCATTATTTTAGAGGAAAAACTAATGAAACAGTACAGGGTGATTTTTGATAAGTTCTGACAAAATAAATTGAGTAAAATTAGATGTAACACAAAACAAACAACAAACAAAAAAGTTTTTTTCCCCTATTTTAAATATTTTGAAACTTTTGTTGAATTTCAAATTATCTAGATGCGCTCATCAGCATTTGCTGTAGCAATAAACATAAGCTACAAAAAATATAAGTTTGAATTTTCACAATATAAGAAAAATGACAATTCCTCGAGCGCTTTGTGAATCTTCCCTCAAAACGACTCTTGGATTTCAAATTCAATACGTAATTTCATATTTAAACTGACTAGGTATTAGTTGAGAAAATAGAGAAGATATAAAAGTGGGATTTTCGCCAAAATCTTCAGTTTTTACACTACGTGAGACATCCAAAATTCGAACATCTGATTTTCCTGCTCGAACCTATAATCTAGTAAGACTTTACGTTTCTTTATTTGGACAGTTCAAATTATAATAGGACTTTACAAAAAGAAGGCCTTTCTGCGCTTGAATTGATTTTTTATTATTCTCCAACGTTTCTCCCCAGGAACTGGGGCTTCTTCAAGGAGACAAAAATTTAAAATATAAAATTCAAAATTATTTTAAATAAATGCTTATCGATCGTTTTTTTTTTTAGATGAAAAATCGAATTCAGAGTTATCAGTGAGAGAAAATTGCTTTAGTTTATGTAGGTAAACATGTTTTCCGTATGTTTTACCTAGTTCGCTGGTGACGGTAATTATAAATTTAGAGTTCCTTAATCAAATACTAGTAAATTTTGCTCAAGTTTTGAGGGACTTTCCGGAAGTCAATTGAATTTGAATTTTTTATCTTAACCACTTCTAGAAATATTCTTTTGTGCAAATTAAATTCTCTTCCTACAATTAAGTATAACATTTTCGAAGTCCGTAGTATGTCCTTAAGTTCTTAAGGCGTTTTTCGTACGTAGATCCGTTTTTTTCCTATAATCTAGTGCATGAATAAAATTATTACACTCCTAAGCCTCCCAAACAAAGTAAAAATCAATTTTTACAAAAATCATCAAGATTAACAATTCAATTTTTATGAAATTCTAAAAACTCGATCCCAGCAGATGCTATGACATCAAACCAATTGGTTCAAGAAGGCTTAGGAGTGTCATGATTCCACCCAGCGTTGAAAATTAAGCGAAAGACAGCCAACCATATCGACTTTGAACAGTAGTATAATTGAAAAGAAAAAAAAAACGCTTTTTTCCTTTTTCGAAATGTCCACGTTTCTTGTCATTTAAACTCCATTTCTCCAACTAAATGTCAGTGTAAAAATAAAATTGAGTAACACCGTTTCAAAGCTAAGTTGCAGGGAAGTTTTGAGAAGACTTGCAAAGCGAAGCACGGACTGAACCATCAGAATAGTCAATTTTTGAATTGTGTAAAAGCCGTATCACACTTGCATTTTTTCAGCTTTTTTCTCGCATTTTTAGTGCTCGAACGTGAAGAAGGCAAAGTTATTTTTTCCAAGGCCAGCTGTGAATGTTGAATAGGAATAAGTGCAAAACAGCGCATTCTGCACTGAGCATTCAGCGCAGAATGCAGTTTTATTATGCCTGTCAAGTTAGGGCTCCTAGGGGTTTTCCACTGAATTGTTACCTTCCCAAGGGTTACGTTTTAGCATTTTTCGCGTTGAGGTAAAAATTAGAACATGTTTTAATTTTCTCAAGTGAGTTTAAAAATGCTCCGCCAGGATGCGTAATGGTCGAAAAAGCTGACCTTGGAAAAAATCACTTTGCTTTCATCACGTTTGAACATTAAAAATGCGAGAAAAAAACTGAAAAAATGCAAGTGTGATACGGCCTTAAGTAAATGCCCTTACAACACTTTTTTTTGTCACTTTCATCAAATGACGATCGTCGCATCTGACGTGTAGTTCAACGTTGATTACAAAAGAGGCGTCAACAGTCAATGAACACATAAAACAAATTAAGAACAATAATTTCTCATTTTAAACCCGTTTTTACTTGAAAAACGTGAAAAAATAAGCAAATTTACATTGTTTGTAAGCCCGAGTTTTGGTATTTTGCTTCATTCGACATAAAGTTTACTTACTCTTTTTTTTTTATCTTGGACTTTTTAACAATCACCTTGTGTGTAATATTTAGAGCAGTTGAAAAATATTAATTCATGGACATGCGATGTTGAATAGTTACTGCGTATACAAAGAGTTTTAGTAATGATAGGATATACAACCTTTCAAACCTAAAACTTTTAGATTGCAGCTTAGTGCTAATGTTTCATATTATAGCCAGGGAATATACAGTATGTTGCGCATTAAAAAAGAATAGATTTCACCTTTGCTCTGACACATTAATTGGAGTAATTAAGAGTTTAATTTTGAGACGAAACCTCGATTTAATGCTGAGAATAGTGTAGGAAAATCCAGCCTCTAAAACTCCTAGAACATACTCAACAAATCGATATCTAAAAAATGGCAACTTTATTTATTTATTTTGTATTTTTTTCTATCAACACTACAAACTAATAGAATTGTACTATAAATAATGACTATTTGTTCTTAATAATTCTTACCTAACAAAGGGTGCCATCCCTCCTAAGTTATGGCTCATTTCAGTCAACTTTTTCTCATCGCCCAGTTAAAGTGCAAATCGTTCGTCTTCGATTGCATTGGGCGGGTACCTCTGGGTCGGTCCTGGAAATGAAAAAAGAAGTAATTCAAATACTTAGTCGCACATATGTATTTACAGTTGAAATATGCAATGGTGTAGTTATGATCAAACATATTCTTATGTTATTGAAATAATTTACAATCGTTAATGGGTGGTTGGGGGTGAAGAATAGCAGATTTGGCTTCTTCAAGTTTAATCCATCGTCATATTCCAGCTAGTTTCGCCTCTTATACAATCTGTTTCTGGGAAGTTTTGTTCCTGTTTTATATTTTTATATTTCTTTAACATTCATACTACATACTTTTAATTAATTATGACTCTGATATGGGAAAACAGCTTACTTACTATCCGCCACTCCCACTCCATTGTGTGAAATATACAACCTGTAAACCATGATTACAAGTGCTTCAGTTCGAGTCATTCCCTGATGATGACAGTAGGTATAAGAGGCGAAACTAGTAGGAATATGGCGATAAAATAAACTCGAAGAAGCTAAATCTACTATTCTTCACCCTCAACCACCCATTTTAAAAATGGCAACTCAAGATGAATATTTACAATCGTTGTTCAGGTTGACGTCATCGATCATAAATTACACAGATCACAACTTTTACAAGTAGCTACGCAAGTTATACGTAACATTCGATTTTCTTCATTAGGAAGTGACATTCAAAGACACAAGTCAACGTAAATCTTTGGATACATATCTAATATCTTGGTATCTAGGGTTCAATCACCAATTTGCGTTACGTAATTCAGGAGGTTATTATTAAACGAGAAAAAATCCTACCAATCAAGTTACACCAACAATGTAACTATAGTGTAACTTTCTAAGAACATGGCCACGTTGGCTATCCATACATATCACAATGAAACCAGTTTTGAAAAATCGAGAGATTTAACCTTATAGGTGTTCGCTGATGAGTGGTTAACAGTTCCAAAGGAGTTCAAAAACATCGCCCTATCCAAAGGGTTGAAAATTTCAAAATCCATTATCCCAAAAACTACCAATTAAAGGCTCTGTCGAACAGAACATGACAAGAGAGGAACATTGGAAGAGATCACCACCTGATGGTGGCAGCTATCAAGCTGAAGATTGTGTCAGCCGATGAGAAATTTGCAGAGAAAGTAAAATTGCTTCAACACGTGCAAGCTTTGCAGCCCCCAGACTCGAGAGCAGTTCGCAATAGAGGTGAAAAATAGATTTGAAGCCCTCCAACTTTCTCTAGATAAAGATATCAACGAGACGTGGGGTGAAGTCAAGGGTATATTTGCGACAGTCAGTGAAGAGCAACTTGGGTTTGTAGACCCCCAAAGGAAGGACTGGATATTTGACCAGACGTGGAAAGAAATAAAAAAGTGGAAGGAGTTGAAGCAGAAAGTGAATGAAAGTAGGACTCACCAGCAGAAAGTTCAAGCCCAGAAAACCTATAGTGAAGCTGATAGAAAGGTGAAGAGGAGTGTAAGAAGGGATAATAGAAACTAGATAGATGAACAGGCAGGCAAACGGAACTCGCAGCCCAGCAAGGTGACTCCAAGGAGCTCGATGATGTCACGAGAGTGTTGGCAGAGGGGGTTCCGGAAAAGCAAACCAGTGAAGGACAGGGACGGCAATTTGCTCACCCTACAGACTTAACAGTTGACCAGATGGAGGGAACACTTCGAAGAGGTGCTGAGCCACCAAACCCCTGAGCCTGCCCGCCTGTATTCCGTTTCAGGATTCAGGATAATGTGTATATAGCTATTGACCCGCCTAGTATAGCAGAAATCATTAATGCTATAAACGAAATGAAAAATGGAAAGGCACCTGGAATAGATGGAATTCCAGCAAAGCTCCTGGAAGCTGATGCAAGGGCAACAGCCGCTGCCATTGAACCACTGGTACGGGAAGTTTATGACGAGGAGAAGCTACCTGCTGACTGGAGAAGAGGCCTGATCATCAAGCTCCCAAAGAAAGGAGACACAACTATATGCGACAATTGAAGGGGTATCACCCTATTGTCCACTGACAGCAAGGTTTGCACAAAGACTGTGTTCAAAAGGATAAAAGCGGCAATTGAAACACGTTTCAGAAGAAAGCAGACTGGTTTTAGAGAGCACAAGAGCTGTACGGACCTGATCGACACATTACAAATTATTATGGAGCAAAGTGCAGGGTGGCAAAGCTCTTTCTTTCTGGCATTTATAGGTTTTGAAAAAGCCTTTGGCTATAAAAAGGTATCTTGGAAAAATATGGTATCCCCCCCCAAAATCCTGGGTATTACCAAAGCCCACAGGACTAACTGCAATTTAATCCATGAGGGAATTCTCTCCGAGCCCAACAAGATCAGGACTGGCGTCAAACAGGGCTGTGTGCTCTCGCCGACACTCTTCATCGTTGTCCTCTTTGCAGTGATGAGGGTATTAATCTGGGGTCGGAGGTTGGGAATC
This sequence comes from Adelphocoris suturalis, assembly GCA_030762985.1. Lineage (NCBI taxonomy): Eukaryota > Metazoa > Arthropoda > Insecta > Hemiptera > Miridae > Adelphocoris > Adelphocoris suturalis. Next base: position 113,537,267 of record CM061043.1, read on the forward strand.
CAGTGGTCACTGTGCAGGATCAACTGGAGGACCTCTGCCTGCTGGCCCAAAGATTCGGCTACCTCCAGGCGAATCTGTCAGCTCTCGACAATATTGCGAAAGGGTTTGGCCTGAAGATCAACACAAAGAAAACAAAAGAGATGCGTATTAAGCCATCTGTTGATGATAAGTTGAAGCTGTGCGGGGATGGTGTGGAGGGTGTCGACTACTTTGCGTGTCAGGGCAGCGTAAATACGGAGGACCCACCGGATCCGCCGGTAGTGTGGCGGATGTCAAGCTTAGAATCAAGAAGGCCAATGGGGCCTCTGTTCAGTTGTATCTGGTTTGGAAAAATGGAAACATCTCCATGCGAACAAAGATACGAATTTTTAATGCGAATGTGAAATCCGTCCTACTGTATGGGTGTGAGACCTGGGATGTCACCCAAGACATTACCAACCTGCTGCAGGTCTCTGTGAACAGGTGTCTCAGGCACATTGTGAAAATTTGGTGGCCTGAGACAGTAAGGAACCTCTGGGCAGCGACTCGCCAGGATGGAATCACCACCAAAATTCTCAGCAGAAAATGGATATGGATTGGAAAGCCCACAGAAAAGCCGATGCCATAGAAAAAGATGCGCAGTACTGGAACCCCCAGGGCGAATGCAGACCAGGAAGAGACCCTAGCACACGTTATGATCAGTCCAGATCGAACACATCAGAAAGACATGGGGAGAAACGAAGAGGTTGGCTGCGAAATACCGTTGGCAATTTCTTTGTATTACTCTACCTATGAAGTTTAAGTTTGATGGAAAACTCTTGGTTCGTCTAGAAACGAATCATAAAGTCTAGAGCCCCCAAGATCATCTGAGTGATATCCAGAGCTAAGTTCTTTGCTACTCAACCTATACAGCTGAAATTTTAAATGGAGGCCTCTTGGAACAAAAAGAAAGCTAGAAATTGATTAATGCGGAAGCCCCCTAGATCAGCTGTATGAGTTTTGGAGCTAATTTATTTTCTATTCAACATATGAAGTTAAAATTTGGGATGGAGAACCCTTGAGACGTATGGAAACGAATCATAAGATTTGATTTCCCTTAGTGCAGCTGAGTAAGCTCCGGAGCTAATTTCTTTGCTATTCAACCTATAAATGGCACAATTTAACGAAGAAAACGTATTCCACGCTCATCACTCTTTAGCCTTTAGGCGCCAGGCGGTAGTTTTGTGTCACTTTTCATACTTCAGACCTCGTTTTTTTTTAACCTCATCCTTAGCAGTGTTTCTTTATTTGGACATTTCAAGTTATTAGAAAATTTGGAAAAAAAAAAGAGTTCCGGTCATGCAGCATGATCGTATAAGCGAATTTTCGTAAATTATTGTACTCTTACTATGTTATGTTACATTGTTTTGAAAATTGAGGACTTTATTGTTAACTACCAATTTTAAGGCAAAAAACTCATTCTGAATAATATTCTACGATTCAAAAAGAGATTTTAAATTTTTTTTGGAGTTTTTATCGATTTTTTAGCACATTATAATGAAATTTAAGTACATTTTTCAGCATAATTTTGCACATAAATTTTCAATGTTCAATTTATTTTATAGTTAATAAACTTTATTCAAGCAATATTCTGCTAAAAAATATAAATTCAACTATTTTTAGCAATTTTTTGCTATTGTAGTGATTTTTTTCAGCAATTTTCTTGAACATTAGAACTATTTTGCTTAATGTTTCGCGCGGTCCCATTTTGAGCGTGTATTTTTCAACATATCAATGCAATACGATATTATTTAAATAAATCATATCTAAACTATGTGATTGCGATGAGATGAGTTGAGGATGTCTGGAAGGAATAATCTATGGTGATATGAAAAAATGGTGCAGACCGTTCCCATTTGTAATAGCTTCATTTTCTAAGAAAATTCGCTTTCCAAACAAAAAAGAGCTTGTAAAAAATTTCCGGTTCGAGATTGTCTACTACAGAAGTAAAAGCTTTTTATTTAACTTTAGGAAAATAAAAGTTTTACGCCATCCCAACTACGTTCGCTCCAGTATTTAGTTCGAAAGACAGCCCTCTCAAATAGAAAGCGCCTATAGACAAGGGGAGCAAAAGGAGCGATTTATTTTGCTGGACATGGAGACCGTTCTGATTTTCACACTGGTTCACCATCAGTTTCGTGTCCTGTTTGACCCCCCCTAGGATTCTGCACGGGCAAACCTTAAAGGGTATATATTTGCCCTTTTGGTTTATTATTTTGAATAATGAACCTTTATAATCGACCAGGAAAAGAAAAATTTTAATCCCCCTCAAAGTTTGGTGGTTTAAGTTCCAAATACATAGGTAGGTTCCAAAATTCAAATAAAAACTATTCATCCATCCGTCTTTGTAGTTATGAGTTCAATACATTGCCCCCATGAACAAAAAAAAGTGTCTGAAACCACTACCATCGTCCGGAGCTTTTCTCCAAAGCTCCTACACCAAGTTTATGAAACTCGGAAATCACAAATGGGGTCTTTTTGATCCTGAATCCTCGGCAGCTTTCAATCAACCCTAAAGGTTAAAATTGAAGGGCTTTAATATCAATATAAAAGTTATTAAACCAAATAAATTGTACCATCTTCCACATGTAATCTTTTGTGAGGAATTCAACCATGACATTTTCACGCATGGCGCAATTGCGCAATGAACACCAACTTTTTTTTCAACGTGAGCCCCCATTTTTCATGGCAGATTTGAATTCTAAGCAAAATTTTGAAAAAAATGACCCATCACTTGAATTTTTGAGATCGCGAAAACAAGCACAATCACGCGAAAATACTGTGGGAAGTTAGAAGCGCCCAAAAACAGATGCCACCAAGGGACGTAATCATCTACCGTGGTGTAAAAGGGGTGTGCAAGAAGCCAACAAGACCAAACGTTAGGCATTGAACAGATTCCACCGAAGAAATCCTCCTGAAAATTACATATAATCAAACGAGCCAGAGCATGAGAGTGCCGGCTCAAGCATCAGGTCCGAATCAGGTCCTTTGCTTTATATGTCATAGCAATTAAGGATGGTACTCCTCCTAAAGATGTATGGCGAAAGTTACGTGCAATGAAGAGTCTCCTACCACCGATTATTCCATCCATCACCACACTTTGTGAGGTGAGGTGGCTCAGGAATCCAAGCACGTTGACGACACGTTGGCGTCTCATTATGCCCAAGTGTCCAGTGATTATTTGTGCCTGGATGACTTAAGGCTAAACAAGTTGGAGGTTGAAATTACACCACTCTCTCAGCTCACTATGCCGTCCAGTCCAAATTGAGATACCTTACACAATGGGTAAATCAGAGAGAGCAATGAAGAAGTGAAATAGGACTGCCCCTGGGAAATATACGATCCATTATGAAATGTTGATCAATCTTCCATAGGAGCAAAAGCACACTTTCAATTCATATATGCCTCAGGTAATCCGTCTGCCTGGAGGGAGGCTGTGATTGTGCCTCTACGTAAAGAGGGCAAGGACCCTTCTGAGGCTTGTAGTTACATGCCCATCTCCCTTTGCTGCATCAGCAATATCCTGGACGCTATGATCAACTACCGCCTGGCATGGTTTCTCAGCAGTTGACCAACTCTCAGCTTTTGAGAGTTATATTGAGAATGCCTATTTGACCAGAGGGCGAGCCATTGGAATGTTCTTAGCCTTAGCTAAACCATGACAACACTAGGCGTCATAACATCTAAGAAAAACTGCAGCAATGGGGAGTGGGATGGCCTATGTTGGGCTTCAACTCCCACCAAAATTCAGGGTGCACCTTGAGAATGCCTTCTCTGAACTTCAGGAAAACGGAAGCTCTTAAGGGTCTGTGATTAGTTGTAACCTGTTTATGGTTGCTATAACAGCCTGGCTGATAACATGCCAGAGGATATTCGTCCCTTACTAAATATGGATGATTTAATGGCCCTCCTTCGAGGGGATAATCTGAGGAATGTGTGTGACACATAGCAACGCGCTAATGATACTTAACATCTATCAAACAGTGCAAACGCAAGGTTTTAGTTTTCCCCCAAAACCTCTATCCATTTTTGCAGAATGCGTAAAGCACTTGATGAGTACCCACTAGCAACTGATGAAGCTACAATACCTTCCTCTAATTACACATGTTTCCTCCGATGCCAGCAACTGTGGACCCAGTATATTGAGATCATACTTGCACCAAGCTACTAACTATGCAGAGTAGACTTTTTTCAAGGCCCTTTCAACTACAGTTCCCCCAATACTGTAGGCACCCCACCCAGTAATATGTCCTCTTAAGGCTTTTCCATACTATGGTGCGATTACGAATTGATTATGTAAGTCCAAGTATGTCCCTGCTGCATAAGCTGGAACCTACATTAAGCAACGGTCTTTGTTTGGCTACTGGAGCCTTTTGAACTGCTCCAAGAGCTTCTCTTCAGGTGCTTGGGCATACCCAGCCACTAAAGATAAGGCAAAATCAGCTAGCACTTCACTATGCAGAGCACCTGCGCTCTTTCCCTGGGCAACCCCAGCATGCAATGGTAACTTTAGCACCCCTGGATGAAACACATTCCATATTCCAAACTCAAACCCACCCTTTGGGCATTCCCGTTCAGGGCAGGGCAGGTTGCTCTCAGTTTGAGGGCTGGGGGTCAAGGGCAAAACACCCCCACTCCTCAGATGCCATTACATAGAGGCAATCCATCAATATGCTGGACACATTCTCTGATTCACTGATGGCTCAAAACCACTTGATGGTGTAGGCCTTGCTTTAACTTCAAAGGCACTTGACACCTGTTGCATCTGATTCACAGCAGAGCAGTGGGCAGTGGCAATGGCTGTTTGACACTGCCAGTTGTTGAGTGTTGGAAATATTGTGATATGTAGTGACTCACTAAGTACCAATTAGAGACGCAACTTATTCTGATGATCCCTATTACGAATCCTGTGTATCACTTACACCAAGCCAGAAAATTGGGCACAACCATAACTTTTATATAGGGGCCAAGCGACGAGGGTATTCAAAGTAACCCATTGGATGATAACTACACTGATATGTTGCCTATGCATATTGATGATCAGATCTCAAATGTGCAACATGAAGCTGAGTTCTATCTGGCAAGAGTAATGGCAAGGTGAGATCACTGATCTGTGAGGTGTCTTTTATGGCCTGTGCCCGGTTGGCCCTTTTGTAACCCAACTTCCAAGAAGGGACTGAATAGTGTAAAATCAGGTTTTCGCAGTTACTGGGGTTACTCCTCTCACCCACAGATACCTTCTTAGTTCAGAATCTCAAGATTTTGTGTGTGGGAGGTATGGGGGTGATCTGTCCATCCGCCACATTCTGGAGGACTGCAGGTCCTAGTGGACCTCCGAGTCCAGCATAGACCCCTTCAGTGAGTTGAAGTTCTATCTGGGCCAAACAAGGTTCAGTCCCTGCTATTGTACCTGAGAGCTGCTGGGCTCTTCTACAAACTGTGATATTTCATATGTGACACCTATTCAATGAAAAACGGAAGTTAAAGAAGAACATTGTCTAATTCCACAAAATAAAGAGTTGCAATGTTAGATAGATTTTGACTATTAGTTCATCATCAGCAACAAACAATAACTTAGTTAGTTTTTAGTTATTGTTTGTTACTGATGATGACCGAACCGTCAAAATCGATCTAACATTGCAACTCTTTATTTTTGTGGAACTAGCCAACGTTCTTCGTTAACTTCCGTTTTTATTAAAATGAGTTTCCACAATTTCGTTGCGAGTGATTTAGTTCGTGTGAAAGATTTGTGTACGTACATCTAGTCATAGTTTCATCTATTTTTAATGGTTCTATATAGTAATCAATATTTAGTTGAACGCTTATGCATCATCCAGGTCTTAGCCTGAATCCTTTCTTACTTTTTAGGGTTTTTTTCGCTGGAGGTTAACAGTGGACATTGTACCTCTTGTAGCAGAGTGCGACTATGCTTTGTTATGCATAATGCTATTGTCACAACTCATTTCGTGACGAAGGGTCCCATAGCCCCCCTTAGAATCGTTCACATTGCGGTGTCTCATTTGACAACTTCTTCAATGCCAGTAATACCCTTCTGGTTGAGGTGCGAATTAATCATGAAATAAAAATTCATAATCATTCTCGAAAAACAGATATTTGGAAATCAGAATGAGAAAGTAAAGACTATGACACAAAATTCAGACGACCTGAGATGGAAAATTCCCAGTAACCATAAGGTATACTGTTAAATTTTCGAATAGATCTTCATCTTTCAACCTTAAACATTTCAATTTGAACACATTCATGAGAGGTCAATCAGATAATACAGAAGTGAGACTGCACTATCGTACCGATAAATGTGAAGATTTAGATGAAGAATTACGTCACATTTAAATGTATTTTCATGTCTCCGTTGATGAATTTTAGAATGAGACAATACCATGATTTTCACAATTTTTTCAAGGTTTGTTCAGACCATTCTGAACGTGGTTCTCAGAACAGCGTTCTTAACAGAACGTGAGGAGAACCATTCCAAACTTGTGGCACTCCGAACGTGCTTCGATTATACAGAACGTTGAGAGACCTTCATTGAACCAATCATTCATAGTACAAGAATATAAATTTTTTTTATTATTGCAAATAAATTATAAAACAATGTGAATAATAATGAAAACAAGAAAATCGATAAAAATCCGAAAATGGGATAAACAATGCGCGGGAAATCGAAGATAAATTCAAATATGGCGGGGCTTATGATGAAAACATTCTGTGCGCATGTCCCGAACCAAAAGTTCTGAAGAAAATCCAGGACCGGTAGAACGGTTCGGGATTGTCTGTCCAAACAGCGAACCACACGTTCAGAACGTGTTCTGTGACAGTCCGAAAAAGGGGCGTGATGTAAATAGAACGGTTCCGAACGGTTCAGGATGGTCTGTCCGAACAAACCTTCAGACGTTTGATAAAATGGCATTTTCCCGAGATAAGGCAACGTTGTGTAAAAAAAAAAAGTTTATTCGAAGTACGGTTTATCACTTGACAGCTTTTTCTGTTTAAGGCATTATACATTACAGGCGATGATGAAATGTCTGACTTTTAGATGTCTTTTGCCGTTTTTTTCAGGGCTCATTTTTATTGACAAAAAATCCATAAGTGCTATAAACGCGGTACACATAGTATATTGTATGTATTATTATATATAGTAATATGTATATACCTAGGTAGTTTGGGTTACCTTCCAAGATTCGTCTATATCAACGTCTTCCGATACATGTTTCTGCCCTTTATTTATATTTCAACAGAAACACGACTGGCGACCCTTTGCAGATATTTTAACCGTATTTTACCAATTTTCAAGAAACAGTCCAGTTATATATTACGCCGCAGGTACGCAGCTATTGAGTTTCGATTAAAATTAGAGACCAGCATTATTTATGTTATAAAATTCGAGATGGGGGCACTACCAACATTGCTTTACATATGTAAAGCAAAAGTAAGTATCTACACAAGTATTATAGTCCCATTTAAGTATATTAAAGTGAGCTGATTCAATAAGAGACAACTACAGTAATTTTAATCATAAAATAATTACATTAACATGTTCAACAAACAGATCGAACTAATTAAACGTCACTAAAGAAACAATTTCTCCAGTTGCACTTATTAATATTCATGGAATTTTAAGTTCGGTGGGAATAACAAAAATAAAATTATACCTGAAGGCACAGAACTAAATAGGTACGACGGATATTTATCAAGATAGCTGGCACCATGGGCATCAACAATCAGCGAAGCCGTTTCAAACGCGTCATTTCTTTCATAGGTAATTGTATTTATAGCTATTATTGTTGAATTCATCTCTCTAATTGAAACATGAAAACCATGATAATATAAAGTGGATTAAAAGTTTAAATTAATTTTGGGAGGCAGCCAACAAGGAAGGTACCTACTGACAGCGGTCTAACCTCACCACGGAAAGTACAATACACCTCTCATCGAGTCTCACACGCTGATAACGGCGAAGATAAATAAGAAGAGCAGAAAACTGCAGGAAATTCACAAACGCGTTATTTTTACCTCAAGATAGGCGTTTTGTTTTGACGTAGTGGATTTTCGACGTAACAGCTACCTAAAATCCGATGGATTCGACCGAGGGGACACCAGAAACCTGGTGAAAACCCATAAATACTGCAACGTATTTTAATTGTCTCATAAAAGCGTCGACCTTCGGAGGAAAAAAATTATGTAGTTCGAACCGTGAAATTACTTGTTGAGGGGCCAATTCAAAATGTCCCATAAGGAGTGAGACTGGAAAACATAGGACCTCAAGAATATCACCATAAAGGAACTTGGGGGAGTTTCGCTGAAAACACCCCACGAGTGTGGGACTCTACTTAGCGCACTAAAAAATTGAACAAAATGAGCTCACTTACATAAATTGGTCCAATGCCATATCATTTTACGGGTGCAGTTGAATCCGTTAGGAAATTGAATCACATTTAAAACGAGTCGGAAATCAGTCGAAGATGCTGGTCCAAGTTATATGACATGTTGTCCTTCCGAACTGGTTCTGAGGCACATCGCAAACGAGAGAATAAGTCGAAAGATGAGACCGTTCCCGCAGCAAGAAAACGGATTTTTCACTTTCCAACCGTTTTATACGAAAACTCCGGAAGTCGGACGGGCACTCGAAGCAATTTTCACGGTAAAACCGAAGGCTGGAAAACTGAAAATAAATGGGTTGTCGGCGAGATATTTGTGACTATAAACAGCACCGTGGGGCAATGGGGGTTGACTTTAAAATAGCTTGAGCCAGCCTCTACATCCGATGCGTCGCACGGGTCGATCCGAACGCTGTACGACTTATTTTAATTGTTTTTACGACGCTATAAATTTTTACTGGACGATATAAAACCCGTTTATAGGTTCGATTTGAAAGAAAAAGAGTTATTTCCCGTGAATTTCAGGGGTACTTGCGATTTGGAAGGCAGTAGGACTCCTGAGGTTCGCCTCCGGCGCGCTGGGGTGGGGACGTGGCTTTCTGACGTCATCAAAAAAGATGTTCCAAGCATGGAACAAAGATCCATAATCTTGTCACTGCCGTTAGTAACTCTGTGATCGCAAAGAAGATGGTGTTGAAGAATTAGATCAGAGTTATGATTTTTGTTTCCCTGAATGAGTGTGGTTTTTAAAGTTTTCATTGCACAATTCCAATATTTGGATGGAAGATTCGATAAACAGAACCCTGAGTATATTGTCGTTAGTGGATATTCCATGTATGTCCACTATATATAGATCCTTCGGTTTAGCCTCATGATATGTATACTTATCTAATATTCCCCACTCTATCTGAGCTTACCTATGTACTCATGTTGGCATTGTTCACAATCAAAATACCTACAATTTTCAGCATGAGTACCTAACTGCATACAACTTTCAACTCAATTGAGCTCAAATTCAGCTTTAAAAAAAGCTCAGAAATCACTAAAAATGGCTGAAAACGGATAAAAATTTTTGAATATGCATATTTTTTTTTAAATTAGTACCATAAGGGAGATTTTATGAATATATTTATATATATTAGGGATGAGTCGATACCAAAATTTATCGATTCCCGATAGCGATACCATCGGCGCATAATACCTAACTTACCTGTAGGTGAAAAACAAAAATTCCTCTTGAACTAATATTCAAATTTGTTTGTACAACATATAACTTATACTTAAAAAAACTTGATCCCAATATATTTGCAAATGAGGTAATTTTTAAATAAAAACAAAACATGGATAATAAAACCTTTATTCTCCATCTGTTCTACTTAAGGTTAAGACCAACATTTTAATTCTGTCTGGATCCAGACGATTTCTCTTCTGGTCGCAGATGTTTTCTGTTTTATAAGGCTTTAGTTAATTTGATTTGTGCAAATACAAAATTTGATATTTTTTTGTTATCTATCAAGTATCAATTAATAGGCAACTTTTATTGCCTAGGATTGATTTCTTTCTGAATAAAACAAGTTAAGCAGACTGACTTGGTTTTTTAGTTTTTCGTCGGTAACTGTAAAGTATTTCCAAATAAGACTGGCTCTAGGCTTTTATACTTGGAAAACATAGCTTTGTCTAACGCTTTTGTTGTCACAAACAAAATAACACAAGCCTACTTGTAAACAAAGGTGTGGTGAAAACCACCCCCTCTTTTCAACAGCCCTTTTCAGGGCTACCAAAAAGAGGTAGACATGGCACACAAATGCTTATAAGACGTCGAGTTATAACTCCGTCAAACAAAATATTTCACCAGAGAGAAAATACGAAATTCTCTCTCAAAAGTGAAATATTATCAAATAACATACAAGGCGACCTCCCTAAACACTTACTGGGCGAGAGAGACGCGACAAGTATCTCGAAACAAGTCGCCTTGAATGAGAAAACTCAAACAGACAATCAAATGTCCTCTAAAACTAACAAGGACAGTTCTAGCAAGCCTACTCGCCAATCAGAAACAATGATTGCACGAGAGACAATAGGCGAACCAACCAGGAAGCGGCAAGCAACCACCTCTGGTCCAGCAGCCACCCGGGGACCCCGTCTCAGCAACGGACGCAGGGAAGACACCCCCGGGGATCCCGTCTAAACAACGGACACAGGGAAGCCACCCGAGGACCCCGTCTAAACAACGGACGCAGAGAAGCCACCTCAAGGTCCCTGTCCCCGCAACGGACGCACGGAAGCCACCTCCGGGGACCCCGTCGCAGCGACGGACGCGGGGAAGCCACCCCCGAAGGACCAACTCAGCTATCATACTCGCAGATTCTGAGAAAACAATGTGCGAGCCAATAAGAAAACACAGGTGAACTAATGAAATTAAGCGGACCAATCAGGGGGCGGCAGGAGGCGGCCACCTCCCTATAATTACCCCGCTCGGAGCCCTCCGAAATTCATTCCACTCACCGCTCTCGACGACTACACTCTACAGTACGAAGATTCTACACGCTCTACGCTGACGACCCTTCTGCTCACGAGTTCCTCTCAGAACGGCTTTCTACAAGGCATATCTTCTCTCCTCACCGATCTCGCATTGGCATCTACGAGTCCAGCGATTGTTTATCCTGCTCATTGCCCAACGTAGTTCTTCTGTCAGGACGCCACCCGGTACATCTATTGATATTCTCATTAGATCGTACGCCCGCTGGGACGTTCCGAGACGTGTCGCCCGGGCTTCGTAGCACTAAGCTCGTCACCGACCGCTGGGGCACGCCGATAAATTACTCAGCTCATCCGCTCTAATTTATCGTCCAAGGAAGCCATTTTCAAGGCTACAAGGTAGGACCCTGACATCCGAGCAAAGGAAAGAAGCTCTTTCAAGCGAGTCCACCTTCCAAATCCTGCATCCTATACGGAGAGGTATTGAAAACGAGTTAACAAACTCGGGTACATCGATGGAGCGCCGCCCGTCCTACTTCCTCATGCAAGAGGAAGCAGAACACGGCGCGGCCGGGAGCCCTAGCCCGCGCAGCGCTCCCTACCCGCTACTCGACTCGTCAGCTGTTCCCAGCGACGGACAAAGGCTCGATTCTCGCGAAGAGATCGCCTTACTACCTAACGTATTCATGAAGGAAACGTTAGGTCAAACCTCACACACACAAAAGTTCGAGGATACCTTTCAGACCCGCTCTGAAGTCAATCATCATGATTCGACAAAGATATCTGAATATCCACGATATTCTACGCAAGGCTACCCGGCCGATCCGAGTGTCAAACACACTCCCAACGTGCTTAAAACAAAGGATACTTTTCAGTACCTCAACCAAGCCCAGTATATTCCTCCTACAGATATAAATCTTAGGCCGGAATATTACACAACGGCTCAGCACCAAACAGATCGAACCCAGCACCCACTAAGCGAGCCCAGTGCTCCACGCGGCTGCTACACGAACTATCCTCAAGTTCCTCCCGCCAAGCAAGCTGACCTTGGCGATTTCGCTCACATTCCTTACAGAAATACCACAGGGACTAACCCGCATAACCAGAATATAAATGTCCCACTTGGATTACCTACACCAAGTCAAACATATATAAATCCACTACAAATGGTGACCCCGCCTTTGAACAGGCTTAACACGGAGCATTTCGTTCCCTCTTATGAAGCTAGTGGATTTCAGGGAACCACTGCGGGCGTGCGACCCCCGCCGGGCTTATACGCCCCACATCTCACACAACAACCCTCTACACAAAGTGGCTTTCGAGCACTTTTGGAGGAAATGGGAGATTACCAAAAACCTATCTTCCAAAAGAAGAATATCGATCGTGCACTCGCCGAGTTCGATCAATACTGCGTGCGAAAAAACCTGAGAACGCAGAACGAATGTTTCTCAGCTATCTACAAGTGGGTACCGGAGGAAATGCGAGAAGCTATTGACTCAGCCACGCACCCTACGAAGAGGCCAAACAGCGCCTACAGCGAGAATATGGGTTGTCCTTACAGGACAGGCTCCTCGCACTCGAGGACCCCGCATCTCTCGCCAAAAAACCCAGCACCAAGTACCACGAAATGTACTCTAAGGCTGTTGGGTACTTCTCAGAGGCTCTGATCACTCAAAAGTGGATCGAAACTCTGCCTATCGAAGCCCGAGGCATGGTCGCAGCACAGCTTACCACGAATGCCCGGCTCGACCTAGCTGATACGCTACACGCGTACAAAACAGCGAACCCCTCTCTCAACATACGAGGAGTAGAATCTACCTCGAAACCTACGAAGACTGGTTTCAAAAAGGCCCTCTCACAAAAAGCTGATTTCAAACCTCAGCAAGTAGAGAGTAAGCCCCACAAACCAACGGCCTACGTCTGCCGGAACCACGCCCGTTTCGGTAGCGAAACTCGCAAGTGTGCAGACCCAGAATACTGCACTTGGAACGCAAATACTGCCTCCAAACCTATCAAAAAGGCAGCGCCTATCAGCCAGCCTAAAACCTTGGTTTCAAGCGAAAATACTCATAGATCGATACAAGAAAGTACCGTTCCAACCTCAGACGCAGAGAGTTCGGAAAACGAATAACTGCCAGTGTATCTGAGCCTATACACCGGCAGACTAAAGAATATAAAAGGCTTTTTTTCAAGTGCAAACTAAATGGCACTGAATTTCTCATTGACACGGGAGCAGAAGTGAACATTCTGCCCCACAATGTCACCAAAAAATTGGGCTTAAAAATTCGTAAGTCCAACGTCAAGCTCACAGCAGCTAACGGCGCCCCTATAGACACACTAGGGCGTGCTGACACGACAATTAACATCGGCCTCGGAGACATGACCACCGATTTCATGATCACTAAAGTTGATCTAGCGATCCTCGGTATACCATTCCTCGAGTCTTGGGATATCGGAATACGGGTCAAACACAAATATATCTACAAAGATAAAGTAAAGAGCTATGCCGATCAAAAAATCGCTGCAGTCATGAACAAAAAATTTACTGACGAACAAATAGCAGCTGCTATTCCTCATCGTGACAACAGCCCTCAACCAGAGGACACACAGCTCACAGAGGACGAAAACATACGCTCTATCATTGAAAAATACAATGATAAAATGAACAAACTTCAAGGAAAGTGGAAAAACAACGGTGTTTACCACCGTATAACCACGGAAGGAACACCAGTACACTTCCGTGCAAGACCCATGGCAGGCGAAAAACGGGCTCAGGTTAAAAGTACTTTCGACAAAATGCTCACAGAGGGGATCATCGCTCCCTCCGACTCCGAATGGGCTTCTCCGCTACATTGCGTGCCCAAAAAGGATGGAACATGGAGAATCACAGGCGATTACCGATTCCTCAATGCAAAAACTAAGAAAGACGCCTACCCGCCGCCTCACATTCGCTCTTTCCAAGCGAATTTACATAATACACAAATCTATTCGACAATAGATTTAAAATCGGCATATTACCATATCCCGATGCACCCAGATGACGCTCATAAAACAGCAATTATTACCCCTTTCGGTCTCTATGAGTTTAAAAAAATGAGCATGGGTTTGGCCGGAGCGGCTCAAACATGGCAAAGGTACATGGACAGCATCATGCGAAAATTCGATTTCGCATTTGTCTACCTAGACGACATATTGGTGGCTTCTAAAAATTACAAAGAACACATGAACCACCTCAAACAAATTTTCGACAAACTAGGAGAACACGGACTTCGAGTAGGTTTTGATAAATGCATTTTTTCGAAACCTACCGTCGATTTCCTAGGTTTCACTATCTCAAAAGAAGGGATAATTCCTAAACGAGATAAAATAGAAGCCATAGAGCAATTCCCTCGGCCAATAGACGTACGAAGCCTACGCAGATTCCTAGGTATGTGTGGTTTCTACCGAGCTTGCTCAAGTAAATTCGCTCACACAGCGCAACCTCTGTATGACTCCATTCAGTCAAACAAAAAAAATGACAAAACCCCTATCGAATGGACATCAGAGAGAGAAAAAGCTTTCAACAGCTTAAAACACGCAATGATAAAAGCTACATTGCACAATATTGCTCATCCCCACCCTACAGCAGAGTGGAGAATAGTTTGCGATGCATCCGATACACACATCGGAGCGGCACTGGAGCAGGAAATTACAGACAAACACGGCTCGAAATCTTACCAACCATTGGGATTTTTCAGTAAAGAAATTCCAGAACAATGGAAGAATAAAGCCTCGTTCGACAAAGAGATGTTCGCCGCTTACCAAGCTTGCATTCATTGGCACAATGACTTGGACGGCCGCTCTTTTCATATTTGCTCAGATCACAAGCCTCTGCTAGGCACAATGCTAAAGAAAAACGCACATTTTTCTAAAATGCGATTGAGATGGCTAACATACATCTCCCAAATGACAAGTGACATACGACACATACCCGGAGAAGACAACGTCGTAGCCGACGCACTCTCCAGACCTTTCGATCCAGTTGAAATTCAAACAAAGTCAATTTCAACCCAAACTGACGAGGGTCCGTCCATAGCCGAAATTTCACAAATTACGGCCGCAATAGAATGCAATCTTCTACTGCACATCTCAAATGCACAGATTCATTCTCCTCCTAACGTAGAGGACAAACTAAAACTCACACGAGTTGAATTCCCTCAAGGAGAGATTTGGTGTAACCTAGACTTAGGACACCCAAGACCTTATATTCCAAACGAAATAAGGCAAGAAATAATCAGCCAAATTCACAATTTGGGACACCCAGGCATACACTCTACAGTGTATAAAGTAAAACAGAGATATTTTTGGCACGGCCTTCGTGCAGATGTCTCCAACTGGGTCCGAGCATGCGAGACTTGCCAACGAGCAAAAATCACTCGCTCCGTGAAGCTCCCTTACTCCGAATTTGACACGGCAAACAAATTCTCCCATGTACACGTTGACATTACCGGACCCTTACCTTTAGCTAAAGGAGGGAAACGTTACATCCTAATGATGGTCGATAGAGCAACGGGTTGGCTAGAGGCAGTCCCTCTTAACAACATCGAAACGTCCACGATCACAAACGCCTTTATCAATATTTGGATAGCCTCAAAAGGCGTACCTAAATACATCACAAGTGACCAGGGCACACAATTCGAATCAGACCTATTTCATTCCATTATGGAACGTCTCGGAGTAAAACATACTCACACGTTACCATACAAACCGTCAACAAACGGAATGGTGGAACGCAGAAATAGATCCTTGAAAGAGGCTCTCAAAGCACAGGACGAAAATTGGCTCGACGCCCTTCCAAAAGTACTACTCGCCATGCGTACGGCAGTAGACCCAGCAACGGAAACTACACCCTTCCAAAAAGTTTACGGAATTGACGTGCCGCTCCCAGGCGACATATTCGTAACTTCTACAAACCTTTCTGAGCCTCTCTTTTTTCGACCTACGCATATCAGACATAATAATACGAAATATGCCGTCAACATGCCCAAAAATTTAGATACATGTACACATGTCTATATCAGAGTGCCCACACAGCTCTCCTCTTTGCAATGTCCTTACACGGGACCATTCAAAGTTGTTAAAAGAGATAAGTTTTCGGTTACAGTACAAATTGGCGAACACACAAAAAAAGTTCCCAAACAGCAAATCAAACCAGCTTACACTCTCAACACAGACGAAGCTGTGTCACTAAGCAAAAATCAGGCAGAAAATAAGGAGGAGACTCCCCGAAAATCCGCCAGAGGGCGCGTCCCCTCTACCAAATTCGACGAGAAGTGGGTGACTGCACTCGAAGCAGACCACGCCCACTTTTCTCGGATAGGAGCAGTGGGAGATATAAATAGGGAGCACCCCGAGCCCGGAGCTCATACCAACCTTGACCATGGCAGCTTCAACTCAAGAAGACATGCTCACCGAAGAAGTGGAGAATTTCCTCCTGGCAGAGGAAATTCCTACACCCATTGGCCCGCTACCGCCTTCACCGGAGAAGAAGGGACCGGCGGACGCCAGCGCTCCAAGGGAGGTGGTGTGGAGGACACCGGCCGCGTTCACAACGCCGGCTACACCCGCTCTGCAGCTGCCCAGGGCTCCACCCGCTCACCAGCTCCCCACGGTTCCACGCAAGTGGATCAGCTCGGGCGACGTGCCCGTGCCTCGTTGGGACGAGATGAGCGCAGCGGGGTGGACGTCACCGGGACGAGCACCTCCGCAACACCCCAGTCGCGGCCGCGGGCCAAACCCTCGCGGGTTTGGTACCCGTCGGCAAAGCTCGGGCCGGCCACGGACGCCCTGCGGCGCTCGCTGAAACCGGCGAGGCCGGGGCGCACTCCAGGCGCGGGAGGCGAGGCCTGCACCTCCGCCTCCGCCCCAACTGGTGAGAGTTTCATACGGAGAATTCCGTATGGACCTCCCAGTTCTCCCCAACCGGCGTCGTCGTTGATAACACGACGTCTTGGGGGGGCGCCTGTGGTGAAAACCACCCCCTCTTTTCAACAGCCCTTTTCAGGGCTACCAAAAAGAGGTAGACATGGCACACAAATGCTTATAAGACGTCGAGTTATAACTCCGTCAAACAAAATATTTCACCAGAGAGAAAATACGAAATTCTCTCTCAAAAGTGAAATATTATCAAATAACATACAAGGCGACCTCCCTAAACACTTACTGGGCGAGAGAGACGCGACAAGTATCTCGAAACAAGTCGCCTTGAATGAGAAAACTCAAACAGACAATCAAATGTCCTCTAAAACTAACAAGGACAGTTCTAGCAAGCCTACTCGCCAATCAGAAACAATGATTGCACGAGAGACAATAGGCGAACCAACCAGGAAGCGGCAAGCAACCACCTCTGGTCCAGCAGCCACCCCGGGGACCCCGTCTCAGCAACGGACGCAGGGAAGACACCCCCGGGGATCCCGTCTAAACAACGGACGCAGGGAAGCCACCCGAGGACCCCGTCTAAACAACGGACGCAGAGAAGCCACCTCAAGGTCCTGTCCCCGCAACGGACGCACGGAAGCCACCTCCGGGGACCCCGTCGCAGCGACGGACGCGGGGAAGCCACCCCCAAAGGACCATCTCAACTATCATACTCGCAGATTCTGAGAAAACAATGTGCGAGCCAATAAGAAAACACAGGTGAACTAATGAAATTAAGCGGACCAATCAGGGGGCGGCAGGAGGCGGCCACCTCCCTATAATTACCCCGCTCGGAGCCCTCCGAAATTCATTCCACTCACCGCTCTCGACGACTACACTCTACAGTACGAAGATTCTACACGCTCTACGCTGACGACCCTTCTGCTCACGAGTTCCTCTCAGAACGGCTTTCTACTGCTTTCTACAAGGCATATCTTCTCTCCTCACAGATCTCGCATTGGCATCTACGAGTCCAGTGATTATTTATCCTGCTCATTGCCCAACGTAGCTCTTCTGTCAGGACGCCACCCGGTACATCTATTGATATTCTCATTAGATCGTACGCCCGCTGGGACGTTCCGAGACGTGTCGCCCGGGTTTCGTAGCACTAAGCTCGTCACCGACCGCTGGGGCACGCCGATAAATTACTCAGCTCATCCGCTCTAATTTATCGTCCAAGGAAGCCTTTTTCAAGGCTACAAGGTAGGACCCTGACATCCGAGCAAAGGAAAGAAGCTCTGTCAAGCGAGTCCACCTTCCAAATCCTGCATCCTATACGGAGAGGTATTGAAAACGAGTTAACAAACTCGGGTACATCGATGGAGCGCCGCCCGTCCTACTTCCTCATGCAAGAGGAAGCAGAACACGGCGCGGCCGGGAGCCCTAGCCCGCGCAGCGCTCCCTACCCGCTACTCGACTCGTCAGCTGTTCCCAGCGACGGACAAAGGCTCGATTCTCGCGAAGAGATCGCCTTACTACCTAACGTATTCATGAAGGAAACGTTAGGTCAAACCTCACACACACAAAAGTGTGCTCTGAAGTCAATCATCATGATTCGACAAAGATATCTGAATATCCACGATATTCTACGCAAGGCTACCCGGCCGATCCGAGTGTCAAACACACTCCCAACGTGCTTAAAACAAAGGATACTTTTCAGTACCTCAACCAAGCCCAGTATATTCCTCCTACAGATATAAATCTTAGGCCGGAATATTACACAACGGCTCAGCACCAAACAGATCGAACCCAGCACCCACTAAGCGAGCCCAGTGCTCCACGCGGCTGCTACACGAACTATCCTCAAGTTCCTCCCGCCAAGCAAGCTGACCTTGGCGATTTCGCTCACATTCCTTACAGAAATACCACAGGGACTAACCCGCATAACCAGAATATAAATGTCCCACTTGGTCTACCTACACCAAGTCAAACATATATAAATCCACTACAAAAGGTATAATTGTAAGTTGTGTTTTCGACAATTCATGTTTCGCAACTGCTAACTTCACACAACTGTTGCACGGTACAACCATCTTCGTTGTTAGATGGTTGCAATAGGTACCGTAGTGTAATAAAACGCCCATCACCGGGCGTTTTCGGTATCGGCTTTAGGCGATTGATTCTCAATACCGATACCAATGCCTAAGAATCGGTGGTATCGAGAATCGGTTTCGGGAATCGACTCATCCCTTATATATATTATATATATATATATATATATATATATATATATATATATATATATATATATATATATATATATATATATTTTTTTTTTTTTTAGCAGAATTTTAGTTGAAAGAAGTTTATCAACGATGAAGTAGAACAATTAACAAATTAAACAACATTACAAAACACATACACAAAATTATGCTGAAAAATGTACCTACCCAAAGTTCATTAATTTTGTTGAAAAATCTATAAAAACTGCAACAACAAAATTTGGATGATGACTATTTAATCATTCCATATCAATTTAAACATTTGTATCATTAATAGCAACTGCACATGGGCAAATGTGAAATCCTTGTAGGTAACAACCTCAATTTCCACTGTTTTCATCTGATTTTGATGAAACTGTCAGGGAATGCGAGGGTTAGGTTGTAGATGGTCCCTTATCAGTTTCATTGTTGCCAAATCAATACCTACCGGTACTTTACTCTGCGGATGGGTAAACGTAATTTATTCCATTATGCTCCATTTTTTCACTACCTAGTAGTTCGATTTGGCTTAAATTTGGATGATGGTTGGAAGAAGACAATTTTATTACCCCATATCAATTTCAACGTGATCGTATCATTAATAGGTAGGTACTGCACATGCACTAAAGTGAAATCCTTGTAACAACCCTAATTTCGGTAATTGTTTACTATTACTTTGTCACCTCTAACTTTTTCAGTATTTAGATATATTATCTGCAATGGACTACCAACGACAGATAAACATGTTTTTTGAAGGGCCGGAACAACCAGATATTGCTAGTTACATGGGGTCAAAGTACAGGTCTCATCCGACTAATCTGTATTTTTACTAAGGAATTGACTACTTGATGTTATGTAATTTTGAGATGCGAGCTTGCCAGCATCCAGACCACCAAGAATGCAGAATGCTGTGTATAGGTTAGTGGTCTGGATGCTCGCAAGCTCGCATCTCAAAATTACATAACATCAAGTAGTCAATCCCTTAGTATAAATACAGATTAGTCGGACATGTAGGTCAGAATGAAGTGTATGTCTACGGGCTCAAACATGTTTCCGGCATTCAAATACTATCTATTTATATTTCTATACCTTTCCACTACAATATATGTTAGTATCAAAACGATTAGAGGTGACAAAGTAATAGTAAACAATTACCCTAATTTCCACTTTTTTCATCCGATTTTGATGAAGTTGTCAGTGCATGCGCGGGTTAGGTTGTCAATGGTCCCATTCCTATTTCATTTTTCTCAACTCATCAGTTCATTCTGCGCACGCGCAAACGTAAATTACATTGAGTAGCATTTTTTCGTTTCTTAATTGACCAATTATGACGTTTCACGCTATTCCTTGATTTACTCTTCTCCGCTATGGAATTTTTCAAGATCATTTAAAACTTTTCAATGATCTACACATTTGTGATACGTAGACCAGAACACCCAACATGGCATACATTTTGCTTCTGAGACTGCAAGGCAGCGGAAGCTTTGTTTTCACTTTCGAAATGAAAAAAAAATTTTTTGCTCCAAAATCAAAATTTCCACTCGCATTTTGCGTTTCAGAGCCTCCTGAACAAATTTGGTTCCGTGTCCGTCCACATTTCCTTGTAACAGCCATAACTTCCACAATTTTGATCTGATTTTAACCAAATTTTCAGGGATCGTGCGGGTTAAGCTCTAGATGGTCCCCTATCAACGTCATCATGATCGAATCAACGGTAGCTTCTACGCAGGCGCTAACGTGAATTCCTTGTGACGGTCATAACTCGGTCAATGTTGAACGGTAATGGTGACACACTGTGAAGGTCACGAGGAAGCTCATGTGCCATTTCCTTGGCAGTGTATTTTCTATTTATTTATTTGATAAGATACTTTTATGCCAATTAAAGTAAAGAATATTACATAATATTATTATGTAATAATTCGTTGCCATAATTGGTACCTATTCACCTGTATTTCATTTATTAACTATTCTATAAATGATTAATAATGTCAGCACCTTCACGTTTAAACTCATGGACGGATTCGAACGGGATTCAAATGTTAGCAAAATGATCAGGATGGCACGAGAAAGGTTTTTGTGAAAGAAAATTTTAAAAAAAGTCCAACCAGATAAGCTAACTTATCTAAATTCTCTCCTATTCACCCTCGGGCAACCCGATTGTTTGGATAATTATTGGTAACCAGATGCAGCTCAACCAAAAATTAGTTGCTGTTGAATTTGAACGGGGCTTAGTGCAAAAGTACAATATGCCTGTGGGACGCCACCTCAGGCGCCGACATGGGGAAAACGCAAGAGGGTTGCGAGGTCGTCAGAGACGGACCCCCGTGAACGGGCGGGGGAGGCTGAACATCCTCGGGAAATTCCGCCTGAAGCGACGGCACCCTCCACCCCTCCCCGAGGCTGGCCGGTGTTCGCCGAGCGCCCCGGTGAGGTGGGGGGTGAAGCTATGTAAATCACGACGCCACCCCCTCCAGGTTTGTCCGAATCCGAGTCCAAGTTGGAAGTTGCTACCCTTAGCCAAGTTTTTCGTTCCTGGCCTAGTATTTACGCCACTGTGTTCCCTGTGAACGGTTACTCTCTCGAGAACAACTACTGTGTTCCCTCCGCTCCTCCACCAGTTCCGCGAAAGCAGAAGAGTGAGTGTTCCCCCTATTAATAGAAGAGACTGACAAGTGTTCCCTCCCCTATTCGTGAACAATCACTGTTCCCTCCGCTCCTCCACCAGTTCCGCGAAAGCAGAAGAGCGAGTGTTTCCCCAATAAGAGACAGAGACTAATAAGTGTTCCCTCCCCATTCGCGATCTCAAGCAACTGGAATTCTACGAACTGGTAACATTATCTATTGCTTTGTATCTGTTAAATGTTCCTTGTTGTCCATTCTGTAGGACTGGAAGTTCACCTCGTTGGAGGTCTGCTAGTGGCGTAGTAGTTACGAACACCTTAATGCTACAAATTCTTATTAACAGAAAACATTCATTCATTAAAAATCTTCGATTGTAATTAGGTATCCTGTATCTTACGAAAAGCTTCCCATTTTCATCACCTTAAAGTTCACTTCTGTACAATTATTTTCGTATAATTAATTCATCAATAACATCCTGAACTAGAATTTGAATTTAAAGCCTTTTAATAAATCTTGTGTTCTATGTCTGTGTATTTTAGTCATATCCCGTGATTCCCTACACTGGTAAAACTCATCTAGATTTTCTCATGATCAATACTTATCATTATTTATCAGATTAAACATTTTCTTCAGTCCAAGTCAAATCGTCCGTTCTAATAAATTAGGATCAGGTACTTCAAGAAGGTACCAAAGGAACCTGCTTGAAGTGGAGCTGATCAAAAACTCTTTAGTGTATTTGTATGCACTTTCGATCGTAGAGAAGCATCACTTCTCCAATAATCCGGCCCACTGCTTAGCAACACCCTACCAACGATCGACCCCCCCCCCCAATTAATTGAGGGGAAGCTTACATGCCTAACGCTAAAAAAAACCTGATATTGGCAGAAGAAAAGGACGCGATGTTTAAGTAACTGACTGCAGGAAGAGTTAAGCTGCCTGTACTTACGACGTCATCAACTGAAATGACGTCAAAAGAGAATTAGACCATTTCATCAAGGAAAATGTGAAGAAATTATGTGAAAATAATGAAAAAAAATCACGAAAAAATGTGTAATATCAGTACTGGCGGTGTCAGACCACTGGCAGACATCTCAACGTTGTTCACTTGCATTTATGCCATCTAAGTGCATTATTTTTGTGGGTTTACGACAACTGCTTCATTTTTAATAATCTCTAATCGCGATTAGTGAATTAACTAAAGTGTTCTATCGGGATCAACACGACATTGCTGTTTTGGAAACTGTAATTTAGAGACAGTTGACTACTGTCCCGGTCCCTAGACTCGGAATCCTCCTAATCTGAATTCTGTTTGAATTTATCTTCCATTTCCCTGTACCGTTTTATTCACCAATCTTATAATTTTGTGAATAAATTTGTTAATGTTCTTGTTCACTTCTTTTGACTAATATTCTGCTAAAAATATAAATTCAACAATTTTTGAACTTTTTTAGTAATTAAAGTGATTTTTTGAGCACATTGTTTGAAATGTTACCAATTTAATGTGCTCAAAAAGATTTGGCCAACGACCTCATCCTTTCGTTTGGAAAGCTTGATTTTTTGGCGCAGAAACGGAATTTTTACCTCAATCCTAAGGAGTTATCGTCCGGAATGCCAAACACACACACACATATATATATATATAAAGCGTTAAACTCTAGGATTCGTTTCAGAATCCCTCAAAACGGACTTCAATGTTATTTGATAATTAAGTATGTCGTTATAACTTTTAATGCAGCCAACTACTAGTTCGATATTTCTGACTATGAATAGGTACACGGTTTCTTTGCTTTTAGAAAATTTAAAGGTGAGAATCCTAAAGTTTTTTCGAATTTAATTTCGTATTTTCTAGGGGTGATATTGATCAATAAAATTATTCCTCCCCACTACTCAAATGCTATAGGTAGGCTATTATGTTTTGGTCAAGTTCAAGGCGGGCAAAATATTCAGGAAGTTCACTGGGATTATCACGAATGTGGATAACAAGTTGTCCATTCACTTTTCAAGGAATTATGTAGGCGAAAAATGACTTGTTTCGTTTTTTCATCTGTTGTGGATGAACAGAAAGCTGATGGGTGATCAATAATTAAAAAAAAGCAAAGCAGTCTGTCAAGCAGCATGGCTAAAAGAGCGAATTCTCCAAAAATTATATTTTTACCGCATTTTAACGAGTGATCATTATCACTCTGTACCCACAGGGTGATACTGATCATTTTCAATTAAAAAAATATATAGGTAATTAAGTTATCAAATCGGCAATCTTGATACAGAAAATTGTAACTAATGTGTCGTAGAATATAAATTATTTTTTCAGATTTTTGTGATAGAATTTAGTGGTAGTTTTTTTTAGAAAAACTATGACAATTGATCAATATTACCCTGGTTGTTGGTATTGAAAAGTACCTACTGAACAGGCAAGTAGTTACAATGAATCCTTCCAACATCAGTGGGAAATAAACTGAATAGACATTGGAACCAACTTCACAAATGGATATTGACTAAATCATTGTTTATTTTCTGATAAAAATACCCTGCGATGTCGGAAGAGAGAGGACATTTTATAAAGTAAGTACAAATAATATACAAATGGAATGAAGTAAAAGTTACAAAATAACACACATATTCAATGGTTTACGTTAACCAGCACCCTCAACATCATTTTGGAAAGTTTCAACCGAATTATAAATGGTAAAATCCTGAGGGAGATGCAACAGACGCGCAAGAAAATTCTGCTGCTCTTCTTCCGTTCTCAGATTGAGAGCTTCTGATAGGAATTGCCGCAGTGACTCATCAGTAAATTGTGGGTGGTTAAAAAGAATCTGGAAGACTGAGGCGTGGATGAGGTTGACAGGAAAATTGGATTCAATCATGAACTTCACAGCGACGGCGGCTGTGCTCCAGTCGTGTCGAGCCATGGCGTTCCTTAGTACAAGCAGAAGGTGCATATTTTGAGAAAGTATTTTGGGTACTTTACTCTCATTCTTAATACTTCCGTGAGGGGTAACGTAGTGGCAAAATCTTTCAGGAGCCATGTTACGGTTTTTCACGGCTTCAATGGCTTTTAACAGGTGACACCTTTTGACGGAACGTTGAACTGTCGGAGGTCTCTCTCCTTTTGGCCATTTCGGCTCGATTTTCTGGAACTGGAGACAAAATTAAAATTACACCAATCTAACTAACACCAGATGAAACATCAATGAATTAACTACTACATGAACTACATTATTTTTCAGAACAATTAAATAGGTACTACAATTAGGAAAACATTGATAGGCTCCACGCTTCACACAAAGGCCATAGTAAGTCGGCAGACTCGTTGACTGGTTCAATTTAATACTACACAGTCCGCTGACCAGGTAGATACCTCTTGAAGTTTGTGGTAACATACAAATTTTCTGTGAATATAATCCCATGCTTCCTATAAATAACTAAAATTACCAGGGATTTTAGATGTGCCATCTTACGTCGATGATAAATTCATTGTATTGTGTCAGATACATTTTAGATCATCTAAAAGGGTTTTACTCGACTCTATATGATGGAAAGTATTGAAAACGACACCATACTTGATTTTTGATGATGTGACAACGACTGACGTCAGTGACAACAACGTCTTATTGTCGTCAAAGACAACTTTTAAAGCTTTTATAGTGGTTTCAGTCGATTCTGTGCAGCGGAAACTATTAAATGCAGCGGTTTATTTGTCACGTGGATGGATGCCCACCAAAAACTATACAGCTAATTCCGGAGTCACAGAGCCTAGAGTCTACCTACCGAATTTTAAGTTGACAGCTACGAAATTGTGGCCTGTAGCGTGGAACACAGACGCACATGGTGATAAATGCCAGCCTAGTAAAAGAAGAGAGATACTGAGGAATTATAAAAGAAAAAAAAAAAAAAAGCATATATTTCCTACTTATATTTTTAGGAGCAAGAATATAACGAAAAGAAGACCCAGCTGATATGGCTTCCCCGCTATCACTTCCACAGGTCCCCAAGAGGCAGTGTACCATATTTCAGGGCTCTAGGATGTACAGGAAAGAAGTTACCTTCATCGCTCGCACAGCTCGCACTTCCCTGAAATCACGTCCACGAATTCCCTGGAGGCCGTGTACCACATTTCACGGTACTAGGATGTACATGAGAGAAGATAGCTTCATTGCTCACACATCTGATCTGACTTCCTCGCAATCACTTCCAGCACTCCCCAAGAGACTGCGTACCATATTTCAGGGCTCTAGGATGTACAGTAGATACCTGGCCCTGGCTGTTGTGGCCTGGTGATACCTGGCTGTACCTTCAACGCTTGCACAGCTAATCTCTGAATCGTGGCAATCACTTCCGCCGTTCCCCTACAGGCTGTGTACCAAATTTCAGGGTTCTAGGAGCCGAACTTCTGGGGCCGCTCCTCTTTAACATTTTTTTCATTGACTTTGAGACGGCATTCACTCGCCCCACAGGAGACTGTAATGCTACCACGCTGTTGATTTTGTATGCTGATGATATAACTGCCCTGATAAGGTTGACGACACATGTAGATTTTGAGCTGACTGTCGAGAGGTCTGAGGCCTCTATATCTGAGTGGTGCAGAGCGAACTTCCTTGAAGTCAATGACGACAAAACTCAGGTGTTGAGGTTTGGAGCCAGAGGGGACGACAGCTGCTCTGTCACTTTGCTGGGTCTGCGACTGGATGAGAGATTATCATGGAGTGTGCACACACACGCCTTGGCAAGGGCTCTCAGGAAGTCTGTCTTTTTACTAAAACGCCTCTCGTTTGCAGTGTCCCCCAAGGTCCTAAAAAACGCGTACCGTAGGCTGTTTGAATCACGCCTAAACTATGGAGTAGTGCTGTGGGACGGCTGTGGTGGTACTATGCCTATCTTTCGTCTCCACAAAGCAGCAATCCGTTTGTTGAGTGGTGCCTCTGCTGACGCTCATTGTAGGCCACTATTCCGAAGGCTCGGATTGCTGACATTGCCAGCTCTTTTTATCCTGTCCATCCTTGTACGGATAAGGAACAACCTGAGCGCCTTTCCCCACCTCAGTGATACCCATGACTATGAAACTAGACACAGGGATGTGTTGAGCGTTCAGCGCCTTTGTCTGACTCTAGTTTAACGTCGGAGTCCTGGCGTTGTGACTTTGTCCTTTCTTCAATCGTCTCCCTGAACATCTGAGGTCCCTCCCACCGAAGACATTTGCGAAAAAGACTAAAGAAATCCTGCTGAACATTGCTCCGTATGCAGCGAAAGAAATGACTACAGAGGTGTGGTGCTCGGATGTGAGTAATGTTGTTAGGTCGTGATTGGTTTTTGTGGCCATATCCCTGATCCTGTTCCCAGAGCCGTGCCTACCTACTTGGTTGTGTACTTATTATGTATATAGCTTCTTACCACTCGTTACCACTTGTTATTTCTGTATGTTATTCCAGTATATCATATTTTTGCTATATTTGTTTTCGTATTTGTTCATATTTCTGTTCAATCCCAGTACCTATATTATATTTGTGCTAGTATATTTCATAGTCATCTCCTCTTATTTTCGGTCGGAATATTTTTTTTTTACAAGTTAATGCTGTATTGCCGACAACATATATTCATAAGTACTTCTTCTTTTAGTTTAGTGCTCTCGCCTGACGGTTGTTATATACATGCTTGTATGTTGACAATAAATGACTATTGACTATTGATGAATATGAGAGAATAAAGCTTCATTTCTCACACTCTGATCTGACTTTCTCGTAATCACTTCCACATATCCCCCCCTAGAGGCTGCGTACCAAATTTCAGGGTTCTAGGATGTACATGAGAGAAGAAACCTTCATTGCCCACACATCTCATCTGACTACCTCGCAATCACTCCCACAGGTCTCCCAGAAGCTGTGTACCAAATTTCAGGGTTCTAGGATGTACATGAGATAAGAAAGCTTCATTGCTCTTATAGATAGCCAATTAACTTTCCACGATAATACAGGAGAGCTAGTCAAATGTATCCGTACCAGAAACAAAGCTCTGAAACCACTCCTAGAGGCCTCATCTACGCTAAGCCTAAAATTGAAGCTACTACTCGATGTACTACTCCTACGTCCAATTTGGCTATATGGATGCACAATTTGTGGCTCCAACACGCAAATATCCAAAATACAAAGACAGCAAAATCGTATTCCAAGATTGATCATGAATCCACTGTATTACCTAAGCACAGCCGAAAACTACATAGAATTAGGTTTTTAACCAAGGATAGTAAAGGAATGTGCACTCAAATTTTTAAAATGGAAACCGTAAAACTCATTCCAATCCAAAATATTTGAACATATTGGCACGCCAAAAAATTGCTTCCGAATTTTAAAAACGTAATACAAAATTTTTGAAAATTCGCTAAAAGTATTAAATCTCGTCTCCTTTAAAAAATTTGCACCCAAGTTCGTTACTTGAGTACTTTATTATTATTAGATTATTATAGTTAATTATAATAGTAATAACCCCTGTAAGAAAGGCAAGTAATGGACTCACTCTCCTATATGTTTTTTGTCGAGGACGGTTTGTTTGTTCCAAGTCAGAATCTGTGCTTTCCCATCCAAGGTCGATGTTTTCTTCAGAGATCGAATGCATTTTTCTGACCAATTTCTTTCTTTCAGCTAGTCTCGCAGGAACCTATACCAAAACAGATAAAAATGACATGGAGGAGATTAAATATAAGGAGGAAGCAAAACTTCAGTGAAAACCGGTTTTCTACTCACACAAGACTGTCGAAAATAAGTTTGGTACAATATAATGAATACATGAGTGATGAAATGATGCCGACTCATTGTAGTAGTAGTTTGGGAAAGGTAGATTAGTTGGTAGATAACTAACAATTCGATAAATCTCAAGGTAGTGTAGAAGTAGGTAACTATTTATTTAATTTGTTATATCTAGTTATGATACTTCATTTGTGGATCAAAAAAGTTATAAATCATCCCCGAGCATGGTATTACCAGGATTGTGGCAGACAGGTGGTACTGGAGAGAGAAATATGGTGGAAGGAATATGTTAGAGAGGCTAATGAATTGGGCATGATGTGGCCGAGTGATGGGTGGAGGAGTGGGGGCACAAGGTTGTGAGGGGAAGATAGAGGACTAGGTAAACACAGACGTAACCACTCTGGGGATGTGGTTAGGTACAGTCTGGCAGTTGGTCACCTACATCAACAGTCGACAATAACTACTTGGGGTAAAAAAGAAGGTATGGCCCATATTCTTGTGACGTCACGCCTGGAGTAGGTTCGCGTTTCAGCCAAAGTCGGTCATGATACCGCCCTACGTCAATGAATCGCAACCCAACCAACCTATTTCTCACAAGAAGTTTGCCGTCTCACGTCAACATAACTCGTGGTTATAAGGCCATTTTTCAATAGTTTTGTTTTGAAAAAGTATAATATTGTAGCAATACAAAGTTTCAATTCGACTAAATGTTATAATAATCATGCTTGCCAGCGCAATAATTGATTGTAGATTGCTGTCAACCTGAACCTGAAAAATATTAAAGAAAAGATGATTGAAAATTCCTCAGTAGTCTGTACTGCTGTGTAGGTACCTAGCCATTGCTCAGGTAGCTTCATCAGCGTTTTATTATAAGTTCGTAGAACTATGCTTAACTGAGGAAGCTTTACTTGTTATATTGAATGAATAAAAGGAGAGATTTGATAGTTTGTCAAAATAAACAAGGCAGGTTATTGCTACACCAAGAAACGAAACTACTTAGGTAGTTACGTACCTACGTCCTACCAGATTTGCTTTTGGTTTAAAGTGCCTAAACAAAGTAGGTGGGTCGTTGCTTTGCCGACGACAACCGCTGATTAGCAAGTTTGTCAAATATCGAATCAGGGAATATGCAACATGAATTAAAAACCAGCTGCAAGGAAAAAACCTTGAAATGCATTCCTCTGACTGTAAGATTTCATAAAGACGGCATTGGCAGTGCAGTTATTGCGCGAGTTTTGCAGTTACGCAAATTTTATGGAAAAAAAAGGTAATTAGGTACCTACTTTCGTTTTGATCAATGAAGTACCTACATGAACAAGTAATAATATACGGAAAGTATGTAGGTATACCTTACCTCTAGGTACTTACCTTTCCACATGTGATACAACTTACTATTCCCGCCTAACAGAGCTCTCATAACACATCCTTTCACAACACCACTTTCAAAGCACTCTAAAGATTTTTAGTTTCAATTGATTCAAAGAACAGTTCTAAAACTAGATAGGTAATCCACATCATTTTTGCGGCTGATGTCTGGATCATCTAGAACCCTTGTATGTCAACTCCCCAACACACATTTCATATGGATCTCTACCCCACAGATTAAATCTTGCATTCGTAGCGTTTGAGGTCAACACCTGATAATTACTTGATGTAATTTGCGTACAATTTATCACCTTGCATATTACAAGTAACGAAAATATTGACTCGGAACTAGGTGAGACTATGTTATGCTGTTGTCCAGCTGTGACTACAAATGGGGCATTTTCGCATGTTTACTCATCACCATGACAACAAGGTGAAATAACTTCGATTTCGCTTGCCTCGATGTAAGGATGCGCTAGTGTCCAAGTCTCGAGAATATCACCCATACCGACTAGACTGAGCGTAACTTTCTCAATCCCGATCGATCCTCTTCTAGTGAGTCGTCTTACATACATATTAGAGAGTTCCTAAAGCGATAGGGAGATAAGAGATGAGGCGCCTTATCATGAACGGAAAACACTACTGGGCATGTGCGGGCAGATGAGGCGCCTCATCTCCAATAAGACAAATTTATTTCACCTAAACATAAGACGCTTTATCCCGAACCAACCTATCTCATCTCTTCCCCCCTATCGCAAAGTAACCTTACACATCGATAACAGTGATATTCATTTCTTGTTGGAATTCATGATTAATGGAAATTATCTTAATTTCCTTATTCATTCATTTTCAAAATCTGCCATTGCAAAAACTTTTCGAGAATAAGAAAAGAACTAGGAAACTTAGAAATGCTGGAAACTGAAAAATCCCCTCGGTGGTTCAGCGTTACTTGAAGATAAGTAGCGTCACTTTAAGATGAAATGCTAATTCGACCCTCTTGACTTTAGAGAGTTCCTAAACAATAAGTCAATTGGGATAAGGTGCTTGGGAATTTTATCATCTGGGGCGAGCCACAGCGTATGCTAACCTGATAAAGTCAAGAGGGTCGTATTAGTGTTTTATCTTGAAGTGACGCTACTTATCTTCAAGTAACGCTGAACCACCAAGGGGATTTTCCCGCCTATCCCGTGTGTTTAGTTTCCATCATTTCTAAGTTTCCTAGTTCTTTTGCAATGACAGATTTTGAAAATTTATGAACAAGAAAAGTAATACATATAACTTTCATGAATCATGAATACCGACATGAATGAATATCACTGTTATCGGTGTGTAAGGCTATTTTGCGATAGGGAGGAAGAGATAAAGCGTCTTATGTTTAGGTGAAATAAATTTCTCTTATTGGAGATGAGGCGCCTCGTCTCTCCGCACATGCGCAGTAGTGTTTTCCGTTCACGATAAGGCGCCTGATCTCTATCTTCCTGTCGCTTAAGGAACTCTCTTTTATCAGATTAGCGTACGCTGTGGCTCGCCCCAGATGATAAAATCCTCAGGCACCTTATCCCAATAATTGACTTATCGTTTAGGAACCTCCTCTCATTTTTAGCTAATTAGGCATCGCCCTAGCTCATTATCCCATCTTCTCTGACGACTATGTTTTTCAACCGAAATATATATTGAATTTATTACGAGTTGTAAATATCCCAAAGACCAGAGATAACTACAACCATTGTCGTATTACCCTTTTTGATGCTATTCTCGTATATATTCAGGGCGGAAGTGCCTTACATGCCATGCTATTCCCGAGGATACTAGGGCCACTTGAGACTGCTTTGGTGTGCTATACATGGATATATTCGTACTCGCTCCCTCGACCTACCTGTTGAGTTTATAAGTCTTTATTTTACCAGCACCCCTACAGGGAGCAGCACTGCTTGGATCCAATGATGTTTACGGACGATTGTTGCTATCTTATCTGCTTGATAACAGTCTAGTTTGTTTTGATTTCCCTGGCATTCACAAAAGAAAAAAAGTGAACTCACGATGTTGCACTGTGTTTACACTAAACAGGAACTATTGAATATTCTCGATAATAGTGATGAAGAAGATGAATTATTTTGGGATTTATTTTCTAATGGTTCAACCACGAATGGTTCCCCTTTGATGTTCCCTGTTGAGTTACCTGTTTGATGAATGATTCCAGCAGCGATTTTGATGACAAAGAAGAACCAAAAGCCGAACAAGTAAGGGACAATGGGATAATTAGAAACCAAATATTGTTTTTCACAATTTCATGGACAATAGAAGTGGGGTTCTGGCCAGCAACTTCAATGATCAATCATCCAGACTGACCAAATTGCATGTTGCTCGTAAGAAGTATTTAGCAGAGAGAACCTAAATGAGTGTAGAAGCATGCAGTATAGATAGCCGGTGTTAGCTGGCTCAGCCGGGTGCAGCAGCTAAAAGGTTAAATAAAAGGTGAACACGAGAGGTGTGAGGGACAAAGGTTAACACGTGTTGTCCTTTTTTAATTATTTCCTTGTGCGAGATGATTAATCTTCAACTAATCCTCTCATTACAAACATACAGTTCTATAATGGATGGGAGGTATTGCCTGGAGGCATAATCTTCTCTTGGCAGGTACACCACAGTACGCCAGGTAGAACACTTTGCATTAAAGGAAAGTGGGGTGGAGAATTTAAAGTCAAGGCTGGTTAGGGAGTGTTGGGATGCACTGAATACTCTGGGGAAAAACAACAAGGTCACCTTGAAGTGGGTTACATTGCACTAAGGAGTGGTAGGTAATAAACAAGCTGACCTGCTTGCAAGAAAGGGGGCGACAATGAACTTTAATGGCCTGAAACTGGTATTAGGCAGAGCAAAAAGCAAGTAAAAACCACTTCGTGAAATTGGGTAAGAAAGGAACACAAAAGGCACCGGGAAAACACCCCTGAACAGAAATATGGAAAGCTAGGAATGAACACACACTATCATCGCAGGAGCTCAACCGCCCTCAATCTCTCTGGGAGAGCAAATGAGAGTCTCAGTGGCAATGGTGACTGGGCGTGGATGCTTCAGGAACCATCTGAGCAGGATCGGAGCCTACACAGGTGATCCAGTGTGCAGATTGAGTTGACAGGAGGAAGAAACAGCCTCCCATCTGGTCCTTCATGCGCCCAGCACTGGAATTCAAACAATTAAGAATCTTTGGGATGCTCTACTCAGAGCAGATTACACAGGTGGAAGACCTAATAGGGAGCACATTCAGATTGGCTCAGAGAGTTAAGTCAGGTATTTGGGAAAGACTGTAGTCAGGGAATAGATTATTGAAATTCTGAATTGAGCAAGTATAACATGATAACTATGAGAACCAATATTCTTTCAAGATGCAAGAAAGGTAAAACCTCCACCAAAATCTTATCGTTCCAACGCTGTAATCAATTTTACTTCGCTAATTAGGAGGGAAAACTATGTTTTAATGTTGAAAAACATTGTTTTTTCAATGAAATCGTGAGGGGTTTTTTGAAAAATGACCTTCTATGAACATACGAGTTTGGGGTGGGTTTCTACATACTTTTTAATGCTGAATGAAATGGTAACACTTGCAGATTTCCCCAACCCCCGTTATAACTGAGTTTTACACTTTGATAACTAGTTTCACCCTTAAAAATACATACAGATTATTTGGACTAATGGATCAAAATGATGTGTAGAAAAAAGTTTCAGAAACTGAAACACCAAGAAAAAAAATTACGCCACACTGCTAATCACATAACCTTCTTAGACATTGAACAATTACAGTACTTTGCTACTCAGTAGGGAATGCTTTTGCTAGAGCACTCTGAAAATCCCTAGGTAGGTATACCGGTAGCAACTTCCCAGTTACAACAAACAACGAACAAAGGTAAATTTTGAAAACTAACGAGGATGCAAGGAACAAAAATGTGTAAAGTGGATCATTGTGTGGAGTGGAAGTGGATCAGCGTCAGCACGCAGTCCATGCGTTCTCAGTGGACTCTGTGCTAACTAATGTGTAGTCGTCCCCAAGCCTTCGTGCTCTAAAGAATATTTCTGCGCTAGTAATGGGTTCTTTAAAAAAAACAGAAGATTATCACTTTGGCTGCCACCTCAAAAACCGTGGTGTGTCCCTGGGCACCACCAGTCTAATGGTAATGAAATCTCAAACTTTTTATACAACTGTATAGGCGTGTTCGGAAGCATGTAGAAGGTCAATGCACCTAGGTCTGACTGAAACCAACCCTTTGCTTATACTGAAGAGGACATAGAGCACCGATTGTGAAGGTTTGGAAGGCATTTCGATGTAAAACTGGTCAAGAGGAGGGAATTTCGTGATCTGACAACGTGTCTGACATGGCGCCAGGGGCGCACAGAGACCTCTGACACTCATTAGGAGGCGGCACTCGACGTGTTAATGGTTCTCCCAATCCTCCTGAAACTGACTTGGGCTTTGTGCTGCGCTTTAGTCAGGAGTGTCTCTGGAAAACTCGATCTACCGCAGGGGGTGCCCACAGAGCAGTTCTAGCCTAATACCTGTTCCTGCTCCAAATACCGTTGTCCATTCTGCAGCTCTTACTCAATGTAACAGCTCTTAATGGACCCCCGTTCTCTTTGCAGTCATTTGCGAACTTGATAGAAAAACAGGAAATCGCTGTCAAATTTTCTCCCCCATACAACCCTCGCTCAAGTAGTCAGGCGTTTCTATTTTGAAGAATGCATTAAGTAGGAAAAACCAAAGCCCAATATCCCCTTCATTCCACGCAGTTCATGTTACGAAATATACTAGCCTCTCTTAGGAGATCTCCCTCAACTTCATCTGGCATGGCACCTACGGCAGCCTTATTAACCTTCGAGCCATACACCGGTAAATAAAACCGGGGTTCCCGCCTTCTCTACCCCTCTTCTCACTGCCACCTTGATTTGGAGTGTTCTTCTCCTCAGTACTCTCCTGGTTGTCAGCAAGGAATGTAGTGTGAGTACCAGTGTTTTTCTGCCCTTTGTTCATAAAGCCTCCTAGCAGTGTTGGTATGAAATACAGGGGTGTACATTGAATGTTTCTTTCTTTCCCCGGTAAAATCTACCGCAGTGTTGGTACTCTGAAAGTGGTGTGCAAGTAATATTATTTTTACGTCGCAGTGGTGAATTGATTACATAAAGTTATGAAATGATTTATTATATAAAGCATTTTAATATTCGTAGCTAAAATAGAAAAAAAAAAAAAAAACAAAATGAGCTTTAGAAGAAAAATAAGACCCCCGTAAAAAATACCGGAGTGTACAGTTTACGTTGCATGAAGGGCTGTATGGTTCAAAGGTTAACATATTCGCCCAACTCATTAGTCATGGTTCCTCCGCCTCTGAGCACTCTCCATCAGCCACCATCCATCATCATATATAAGTCGGGAATCACAAACGATTTTCGAAGTAAAGGCCGTATCACACTACCATTTTTTCTGCGTTTTTAATGCCAAAACGTGAAGAAGAAGAAGTGCGTTTTTCCAAAGCCAGCTTTTTCGACCATTGCGCATCCTGGCAGAGCATTTTTAAACTCACTTGGGAAAATTAGAACACGTTCTAATTTTTACCTTGAAGCAAGAAAAATGCTAAACATAACCCTTGGGGAGGTTACAATTCAATGAAAAACCCTTAGGAGCCTTAACCTGACAGATTTAATAAAAACGCATTCCGTCAGAATGCGCTGTTTTTGCATTTATTCCTCCTCAACATCCACAGCTGACCTTGAAAAAAAGCACTTTGCCTTCTTCACGTTTCAGCGTTTAAAATGCGAAAAAATGCAAGTGTGATACGGCCTTAACAGAACACAGTTAGCTTCTGGCAGTTTTCAACCCCCTGTTGGCCTGTTCCGTCCCTGCCGCCGTCCAGACGGGGAAACCGGTAATCAGCAGTGCGTTCCGAATCACGATCGCAACGCCACTTTCGCCACTTTTGCCCCAAAATAGACGCCATTTGCCGTTCCGTTTCCTGCCATGATCGCCCATTTCGCCACATCGATGACGTCACGGATTTCTCCCACCCTTAAATATGGCGTGTGAAATCTTCCATCTTCGACCCATGTCTGGAGCTGGGTCGGTGTGGTCGTTGTGATAAGACGGGTGATAAGATAACAGATATCGCAAATGAGCGTGAATTTTGACATTGACATGTCTTGATTTTGACATTGACACGTCTTTACTTTTTGGCACTTCGACAGAAATCGCTCACCATTCTTTTGAAAGCTCTCGATTTATCACGCATTTCTCTCCTAGGTACTTGCTCTTGGTATTTATGTCGCCATTTTATATTTAAAAATGTAAGTAATGGATGTAGTAAACAATGCCGCTTGTTTTGTTGTTATTAGTTTCTACGTTCGAAATCACTCCGAGAAAACGCCAAAATGAAGCCGTGGGTAGAGATAATTGCTTTATTACAAGAGTTTATTGAAATCATTGAAACTGTTACAACTGTGATGAAAATTATTGTTTTGAATATTATTTGTCAAAATTATTTTTCAAAATAGAATCCAACATAATAATGTTCATTCTTGAACTAAAGGCATAAAATGTCCCAATGTGTTGCAGACTCGTATGCAACACAAAGTCAAAATGTGTAAGATAACGTAGGTACGTACATTAATATACATTACAATAATTGGAGCCGTTTATTGAGTAAGTACCTGTAGTTATGTTGGTATAAACCCCTTCATGGTAGTCCGTTTTGTCTCATTATGTATTTAGTATGATTAGTATTACAGAAAAGCAAATTGTCTACCTACTAAGGTCTTCATAATCGAAAATTTCTAGTTATTCCCAAAAATCAAGAACCCTGAAAATAGGATGATATCTACGTACGCGTTTCGTGATTACCAATAGAGATGTACTACCTACCTATCCAAAATGTGCTTTAAAAAATTGTTTTAAATTCGTATAGTTTGAACAGTAGGTAGGTTCCTGGTTGAATATATCAATATTTAGTAATATATGGACCAATTCTATAAATTTCATTTTATACATTGAAGCTCAACCCTTTGCTTGAAAAAAAGAAATTAAGTACCTACTTAGGTAGGCAGGTACTAAAACTCTAAAACTAAAAGATCACTGTTTAAATAAAAGCGCGGGATGCGATAAATGCACGGGATGCGGGAGGCCGTAGGGAGAGGGAACTACCACCCCTCCGTGACGTCATCGTCGTGAGGGGAAGTGCCTTAACTGAAGTGGCGAAAGTGGCGTTGTGATCGTGATTCGGAACGCACTGCAGGTATTCGGCTAGAACCGCTCGGTTGGCACCCACTGCGGTAGATCGGGTTTTCCGGAGACACTCCTGATCTAGTCTACCTCGAGCTTTTTATCTTCTCATGTGCGGAGCCCTATATACGACTCTACCGTATTTTTTTCAAACGATTGTAAATTATTGTTCAGCTCATTTCAAGCTATTAATACACATGGCAAAAAACAATAGGTGTGTTGTTAGATATAGCAGAGGGTTTCTATGCAAGCATGGACCTAAACTACTAGTGGAAAACGGATCCATGTATGGGAGGACTTTGGTGACCCCAGAGTCGTCATGACTGGTTACATTACTAGGTACTATTTTATAAGTACATAAACACACTACTAAAAGTACAGTAGAACAGTTTCTGGGTACTAACCAAGGAGCCAAGGAAAACAGAACAACCACTTCTGTTATGCAAAATCAAACAGCATTATTCTCTATAAACTCCTACTCCACTCTATGTCTATAACCAACAATTCTCCACAACCAAACAAACAATACACATACAAGAGTAAAGTAAAAAGTAGTGGTAAACAGGGTAACAGGGGTAAAACCTTCTTCTTCTGCTTCTACTTTTCGCTTCTTGACTCGGAAAAAAATGTCAAGTTTCGCTCGATTTCAGTCAACGTGAAGGACCTACTTGAGAAGGACTGACCAGTCGGTCAAATACATACTCACACTCTTATCTATTCTTATCAACATTGTAAACACTAAACAGTCAAGCTTTCACCCGAAAAGTCATGATTGGTTCCCGTAATTAAATTGAATCACACGTTAGTAAAAGTAAAACGACAGGTATTACCTTTCGAAGGGGAATTATGAACTCTGATTGAACACCTTTATAACACCTCTAATGTAAGTAAATTGGTTTGGAATGTCAACATAAATATCTTTACCTCGACACAAGAGAAATATAAATCACGTAACATATCTATTTGTATTTTTTTAAAGAACATTCCGGCCTCCGTGAACGACGTCAAGACTCAGTTTTGGGGTTGCACAGCCCAACCCAGCCTACAACCTAAGCACTCTCCATCTTCTTGGCTGAGCAAGCCACATTCAACCAATTTCTCGTCATTTGCCCCACCATACTCCCTTGCACTTGTTCGCAGAGGCATATTTCCCTTTCCCTGCGGTGGGAAACGCTAATAGTCAACCGCAGTCGGCAGGAGGAAAGGAACTGATTCTTGTTGTCAGACTTCAATGGTGGTCGTTCAACTTACTTACCCCAGCATTTAATTTCTCGTTTCACTTACAGACACAATGGCAGCTGAAATTATGAAGCAGAAGACTACTGAGCACTTGGATAATGATGGAGGTGCTAACTGTTCCCTGGCTCCGCTATCAACAGACACTGACCTCGCTAATGGTTAGTTTCGTAGACATAGCTTGGGGTTTCAGATTGTAGACTGCACCCTCTTCAGAATCAGCACTTTATTGGCTGTGTATGTGATGGATGTATGGAAAATATGGCTGTGTATGTGATGGGCAGAAATAGCCCATCTCGATAGTGTTTACTGCTGCGACAGAATGAGAAAACTAAGCAAAACTTTATATATGTACAAGCATTTTTATGCTGATTATGTCCAATGGAAAGAATTTATAAGTCCAAAAACCACGTTTTTAGTACAATTTTCTCATTTTTTAGGAATTTCAACCAAATCAAAATACAGAAAAGTATGGAACTCTAGTTGTTAAAAATTGCGAGGAAAAACTCATACAATCAAAAAAGTTTGATTTACCTTCAGTCCTGAATCGGGGCTCAGGAGGGCAGAGTGGTTTAATCGACGTCGACTCCTACCCACAGGATGAGGGAGCAGTCATTCAGACTGTTGATAATTCCTTGCGTGGAAATCATTATGAGTTTGAAATGATTGAAATACAGCTGTTAAGGACATAAAAACGAAACTGTTTTATATTTGAAAAAGAAAAATGATAAAAATACTGCATAAAGTCGTAAAAATATCTTAACGGAATATCACTTCTATCTAAATGAGTCATGACAGCTCTGAGTAGGGACCAGAAAATTAAAACTAGATTCACACAGCTTTCATGTCATCCGTATCATTCTCTCTTTTGGTTTATTATTTCCAATAATAAGCCTATGTGATCGTGTAGCAAAAAATTTTATAACC
This sequence comes from Adelphocoris suturalis, assembly GCA_030762985.1. Classification (NCBI taxonomy): domain Eukaryota; kingdom Metazoa; phylum Arthropoda; class Insecta; order Hemiptera; family Miridae; genus Adelphocoris; species Adelphocoris suturalis. The sequence goes on from CM061043.1 coordinate 113,576,460, forward strand.
CCTCCTCAAACTTTGTCACTTTACGTTTCAAGGTGCGTAGAATCCAAATTTGAAATGGCCGTCCGCCGTCCGGGCCATAAAAGGCCTAAGAATTTACTTTAAAAACCCGTTCTTTCGCACATAGACTCCATTTGGGGTCTAGTTGGTCCTAACGTTTAACCATCCCGATCGCTTTACTCGCATAGATGCTATGGGCCAAAAAGGGCAAAAAGTGTATTTTTCAAGGCTTTGAGTGTTAGATGTGTTAGTCCCCCGTCACGTGTTAGACGTGACCCGCCGGCACGCTTGGCAGGGGGTCACGGAGGGGGGTGAGCGGGGGGTGGAGTGGGAGGAGGCGCCGCGGCACCTTGTGGTGGTGGAGTGACCAGGGGCATAGCAGAGGGGTGTAGAAGAATGGATATTCATTACTTTTACGTGTTATACCCATATAATACACCGCAGCACCATGAGGTGGGTACGGCGTTCCTTCGAGGCATGAATATATGTTTTGTTCTAGGTCATATTTGTGTGTTAATACCAATGCTTTTAATATGCATATTTAATAACATATCCTCTCGACTTTTCGTACGCACTTAGATAATGATATTATAACTATTTGAATAGATAGGAGCTCAAATCGAGAAATATAAACATGCGTATATAATTATAGAAGTATAGGATGTGGCAACTCGAAATAGGACACGCCGAGGAGTCTGGACAGACCTTATGACGTACGCAAGCCAACTAAAACTACGATCAAACTCAATTGAAAAAATAATAAACCTTTGTGAAATAATTTGCAGCGTTTTTTACCATAATCTTAATCATGAGAAATCTGAAGCTTTATCCTCTTAAGCGTAGAGTTGATTTTCTCGTAATTTAATACATAGATACTTTGATACATAGATACTTTGTCAATAGTGGAATACATATACATGGATTGTTGTATATGTAATACATATACATGTATTGTTGTATATGTAATACATATACATGTATTGTTGTATATGTAATACATATACATGTATTGTTGTATATGTAATACATATACATGTATTGTTGTATATGTAATACATATACATGTATTGTTGTATATGTAATACATATACATGTATCAGTGGCGGCTCCTGTCTTGAAACTCAGGGGGTGCACAGAGATTAACAAGGGCTATCGTGGGGACGTTAGAGGTGCTTTTATACTAAATACGTACACCAGACACGAGAAATGTTCTCAAATGGAAGACAGAAGTTCTGAAATACTTAACCATCAAAGGAGTTAACCCAAGGAATGATTGCAATAGCTGAAATGTATACCCGCCCAGCAAGAACCATCGTGGAGGTGAAAACAAATCTTGCCATGAAGAGGAAGGAAAGGGAGAGGAGAGGTTCATGGGGAAAGAGAAGGGTTTGTCATAATCTAGATAAATAATGGGGAATATAAAAATAAAATCTATCACATTATAGGGGTTGAACTTACGGACCGAATCAGATAGATTTTTGATTTTCAAAGTTTGGGTTAGTCCCTGTAGTGATGACAAGGACCCTGTAGGGCGGCCAGCATCGCGAATCCTGCACTTTTCTTCGATTGACAAATGGGACCAGTTCAACTTGATGAACTCAACTGAATTATTCATCGTAAAAATATCACACTTGGACGAGAAGGGATGATAACGAGAACGGAAAGTAGGTACTCAGTGTCGCTTCCTAGCGGATGAACATGCCCCTAAGAATGCTCCTGTTAACATCCCGTATGGGATGTAACGGGCTCTCTGATTGGTCAATCTCACATGCCCGCCTCAATTCAAACTGAAAATCCCTTCCACCACAACCTTCTCTGTTTCACGCGTAGATTTAGATTTCCCGTCTTCTGTCACTCGCTATCTTCAAATGAGAGTGGAGAACTTTTGAAACATTATTATTATTTTGGTTTGACTGGGGGTGCACATGCGCCTATTGCTCCTATCAGTAGCCGCCCCTGACATGTATTGTTCTGTATGTATGTATTATTATTATTATTATTCAAGGGGGCGAGGCAATGAGTAGCTTTAAGCGAAATCATCAGACAAATTCTGATCCAAGCTAATGACGTCCACGACGCACTTGGCAGTCGGACAAAAAGCCCCAACCTGCAATGGTTGCTTACTTTACTTTACTTTGTTGTATATGTAATACATATCTACATGTATTATTTGCCTAGATGGTGAACTTAATATTACGATCAAAGAGGAGCCAATGCTGAACCAGGATCTGATTATTGGGTATCCTATGGACGAGCTTAGTGTTCCTTCTACCTCTACTACACCTCAGAGCAACGAACAAGGAGTGAAGATTGAAAGTGTTGATCTCCCTGCCAAGTCAACAGGTATTTCTATTAAAGTGGCAATGCAGTTTCTCATAATTGCCTTGTTTTATCATCTATTATTTTCCTGTGTGGCCGAATGGTCTAAGGCGCGATCTAAACCCACTTGGAGCAGGGGATCCCGGGTTCAATTCCCTGGCTGGTAACGAAATTTACCAGATCTGGGGTCTTATAAGCAATTAATGCGAGATTCAATTCGTGACTAAATTTACAAATTAAGTTAATTGGTTAACCCAAAGAAAAAGCATAATTACAAATACATAACTCACAATTTGAGTTCATTTGGTTTGATAAATTTTATGTGCGAACTACACTCAGGTGCAAAAAATTTGGCCCACTCTCTAAGATGGGAGATTTTATGAAGTTGCGACTAATTTTCTCTTGTTTTCGAGTGGGTTACTGTCTGAACTCATTCAGAGGTAGTGTTTGTTGTTTTCTAGCCAGACGGATGGAATTGTTTTGATCTCTCAACGATAGGGAACGTATCAAAACGTGATCATGTTTCACTGCCTCCTACTTTCATGTTATCTTAAACTGCGATTATGTTGTTCATCTCTTCCACAGTAGTGCACCGCTGAGGGGCAAGTGTTTTCCTGTACGTTGAGTGCATTCCAACCCAAAAAAAAAAATCAATTTAAGAGAAAAAAATGTCTTTCTCACTGGAAATGGTCGCGGAAACTGTAGCTCTCATTAATGATGGAAGGTCACGGAGATATGCTGCTCAAATGCTAGGACGGCCTTATGAAACCGTCTGTGCTACTGCTAGACGTTTTCGAGAGACGGGATTGTACTCTAGAAGGCAGGGTTCTAGCCGCTCATGAAAAACAACAGCCGTTCAAGGCAAGTACTTATACACCTTAGCTTTAAGAAATCGACGATTAACTGCTTCACAAGGTCGTAACTCACTTGAAAATGCAACGGGAGTGGATTTAAGTGTTCGGACAGTTCGGAGACGATGGGGGGATCGGCATTTGTCTGCCAGAAGACCCGCTCGCGTTCCAAGTTTAAAGCGTCAGCACAGGATGTTGCGCCTTCATTTTGCTCGAAATCACAGTGCTTGGGGACTTGAAGAGTGGAGGGATGTCATTTTCAGCTATGAGTATAGGTTCAGCCTGCGGGGCCCAGATGGTCGTGAAAGAGAGTGGAGAAGGCCTGGAGAAAGGTTTGTTCCAGCCACAATGACTGGAAGAGAGCCCGCCGTCCAAGCATTCGAGCGGTATATCTTAGTGACCTCCCATCATTAATGAGAGCTACAGTTTGCGCGAAAATTTCCGGAGGGAAAGACTTTTTTTTTTCTCTTAAAGCGATTATTTTGGGAGGGATGCACTCAATGTACAGGAAAACACTCGCCCCTCGGCTGTGAACTACTGTGGAAGAGATGAACAACATAATAGCTGTTTGGAAGATAACGTGAAAGTGGGAGGCTATGAAACATGATCACGTCTGTCACAATTCCCTATCTTTGAGAGATCAATAAAATTTCATCCGCCTGGCTGAAAAACAACAAACTGAACCTCTGAATGAGTTCAGACAAGTAACCCAGTCGAAAACAAGAGAATATTAGTCGGAACTTCATGAAATCTTCCATTTTGGAGCGTGGGCCAAATTTTTTGCACCTGAGTGTAGTTAGCTAAAGTGAAAAACTGGGTTCTAACGGGGTTGGGGAGCTATGCAAGTGTTACCACTCGCTTCAGCGTAAAAAAATACGTAGAAGCCGACCCCAAACTCGTATTTTCATAGAAGGTTTTTTTTTTTCAAGAAAACCCTCAATTTCATTTCATTGAGAAAAAAATAATAATAAAAATAATAAATAAATAAAAATTCAAGTTTTTCAACTTTAAAACATAGTTTTCTTCCCTAATTAGTAAAGTAAAAGTAACATTGACTGCTCCGTAGAGAAGGTGGGATCGTGGTGCAGTTTTTGTCGTTCTTGCATCTTGAAACAATATCGATTCTCGTAGTTCAATTTCCGATTGAAAAAACTCGAATTTTCTCTAATTAGGTAAACTTTTCAAAAAAAAAAAAAAAATAAAAAAATAAAAATAATAAATACTTAATTAAAAAACAAAGTGTTTCAACTTTAAAACATAGTTTTCTTCCCTAATTAGTAAAGTAAAAGTAAAATTGACTACTCTGTAGAGAAGGTGAGATCGTGGTGCAGTTTTGTCGTTCTTGCATCTTGAAACAATATCGATTCTCGTAGTTCAATTTCCGATTGAAAAAACTCGAATTTACTCAAATTAGGTAAACTTTTCTTTTCAAAGGGCTTTTTTATGTCTCAAACCTTAACTCTCAAAAAAGGTCAGGCATCTGATAGCAAATTTAATGCTCATTTCAACGGTATCCTAAAATTTGAATTTACACAGAAAAATAAGGGAGTTATAATAGTTTCAGTGACAAAAAGTCGAAAACACGAGAAAAAAAATCTTGATAATTAAATTACTTGAAAACATAGCGTTTAAAAAGAAATCTCTAGGAGGAAATTTCGATCAGAAATGAGCTCTAGCATTGCCACCTGAAGTTGCGTACGCGTTAAACCGAACATCCTGTATAAAATCAGTATTGATAATTTACCTCTAGCATGGACATAATTACTTCTTTGGAGCGTTTTCTATTTCATCAAGTAGGGGATATGGAATTATTCTGGTAAATTTCGACTGGCTTTGTAACCAATGATGAATTATGTTTGTTTTCAAGGTGAAAAACCATACGCCTGTCATTTATGCGGATTCAGAACTGCTAGGACTAATCATTTGAGGGACCATGTGCTGACTCACTCAAGTACGTTTGGTTACTTATATTAGTTCATTACGGATTCATTTGATGGATCCATATTAATGTTACCTATCAGTATGATTTTTGATCGCACAGGAAACACTTTTATTCAAACATTGCGAATTCGGACATAGGGGACTATTTATTATTGTTGGTGACGAACTCATCCTTTTTGCCCGACCACTACGAAATAGTGTTACTTAAATTGGTTATCGAATCGCGTTACGCTGAATATTTTCCAATGGTTTTCATGTACAACCAATCGTTGCTAGGGTGTTGTTACTTGCCTATTTTCCATCTCAACAAATTCGTTCGCCGCTCGTTGGAAAGCTATAGATTCATTAAAGTCACACCATACCCCATGCTGCCAACTTCCCTCTCCAACTGAGAGCTACTGATAGTATGCAGAAAAAAAAGATTCAAATCAGTACACTATCTGTGCAACCCTTCACAACGTCTTGGGTGGAGGGATGAGATTAGCAGTGGAGGGGAAGGATTGTGGAAGAGAAATAACTGGGAGTCGGTTGAGGATTAAAAATCATAATTGATTTAATGAAATAAATAGATGAAAGTTTGAAAAAACAAATGACCTGCGCCCACTTACTGATTCTCGTTGAGCCCCAGAAATTTAAGCGCTACTAAACACTTGCGGAGCTATTGGTTTGCATTCTAGAGCTCTAACCTTGAAGCATGTGTCGCATGAATGATTGAGCTCAGGTACATGACTGCTTGTAAGCTGTGAGGTTCACAGCACCATTTGCCATTGTACTTCTATGGTTATTCATTGAATTAGGTGATTGTTTTTTCAACATAAGAGAAATAAAGAAAGAAAGAAAATATTTTTATTTGCCTCTGAACAACATAATTATGTTGCCACATAGTGGGCCTCATCACATTATATTACAACTCATAACACCTTACAACTAGCTGTACCTTGCCTCACTTCGCTGTGGTACATTGTGGTTGCATCGCTCTTGTGCTTCATTGCATTGGCTCTTTTGCTTCGACTCCATCGGCCCCGACACTTGATATCGAATAAAACGACCGATCATAGGATAAAAAAGCTGAAAAATGAAAAGAAAAACACAATTTGCGGTAAGAAAATATAGAAAAACGGTGAAAGTAGGAGAGCAGAAAGTTAGTCTCGGGCGGTGAAACAAAGGGTGGGGAACCAGCTCCCCAACATGGCGAGGCGGGGGGGGGGAGGGGGGGGGGATGGCCAACACAGGAAAGCAAAACTTCTGTTTTTTGGGTTTTTTCAAATATTTTCTTTGAGGTTGCTCAGCTTTGAGTTGCTGCTAGTCCAATTATACTATTTTACTAAATTCAGGACTGGTCTTGCATCCGGCTGGAGCTTGTCGGTTCCTTACATTAATTGATGTGCCAAATACGAGGTCCTGCATTTTTTCTCTCTATTGCACCGCTTCCAACCCCCGTTTTCTCAAAAAACTTGAAAAAAGTGTTGGAAAATCCAAATTTTGTGTCATTTGTTTCTGCACATTTTATATGCTAATACTAGAATATTAGGGTTGGAAAATTCTTTTGGGTCTGAATCTTGTAGAGGACATTTGCCCGCATCGAATGAGACCATCTGCGAGTTTTTGGGTCTGAAAATAACTGAGATGTGATTTATTTTTTCAGAGATTACAAAATCATGACCCTCGATAAAACCGGGTTCAACTATCAGCTCATCCTGTCTGCTATACTTTGGGAATCAAAGCACGTTATGTATGCTCAGACCAACCAAATATATATCTATCTAGCTGTTATGTAGGCTGCTCAAGTCGATTGGATGAACAGGATTAGCTTAACTTAGAGCTCACTATTGTTATCCTATTCCACCAGGACCGTCCAGGACTGTTGTCTTGTTGACATGCAGAACTTTCCCATTCCGTTATAACCTAATTACCATTCAACTCACAAATTTCTAGTTTGTACTTGTTTTGGATGGCAAAACTAGGAAATTGAAGTCTAAAACTCGGTTATAATGGTGTTCTAGAGATCTAAAAGTGTTATCATTCGATTCAGCTTGAAAAAATACATAAAAACTTTCTAAACACAATTTCATTGAAAAAAAAAAAAAAAAAAGTTTTTCAACATTAAAACATAATTTTCTTCCTATTTAGCAATGTAAAGGTAAAGTTGACTATACTGTTGGAAATAATATCAAACGAAGTAGTTTTGTGAAATTTGCTACTCACTAGGATTAATTTTGTGGTAGTGGCCGGTTTTCAAACATTTTTTCAAATTCTCAATTTCTAAAAGATCTAACGTTTTTTTTTTAATAAATAAGTCTGAATGGTTTTAAATAAATATGAAAATAATTTCTTCTCAAAGTCAATTTAACGCTGTATCCAAAAATATGGTCAAAAGTTAGGAAAAGTTTATTTAAATGGGAAAATGAGGGGTTTCATGTTAAAAAAGGGAAAAAACTTGGTTTCCTATTTAAAAAAAAAAAAAAAAAAACGTTAAACATATCTTGGCAACGGATTGAGATAGAAAGGTGCGTTCGGTGGCATCCTACTCCATTTACGTTCAAATTTCACGAACATTTTTTACTTTATGTTACAAGGGAATCACCTTGTACATTTTTATATTTTTGTATTGGTACTTATTAGATTTGTAGCGCATTTCTCATGGTATTTTTTTATATCTTTTAATTTTTTATTGATTTTTTTCAATTTATAATCTATAGCTGATAGTTTTCTCTGTTAATTATTAAGGTGAGAAGCCTTTTGCCTGTGATGAGTGCTCCTACAGGACTACCAATGACCGTCACTTGAGAGTACACAAGCGGATACACACAGGTTGGTTTGTTTGTACAGTAAATGCAATAAATTTATTGAATTAGCTGAAAGTTTAGGAAACGAGGAGCGTACTTACATCATGCGTTAATATAACGGAGAACAATCTTAATTTCAGTCTCAAATTATGTATGCACGAACGGTCAATCAGTCTTACTTTCTTAAGTGTTTGTTAACACAAAGTTTTCCCTTAGCTTGATAAGGGAAGTCACCCCTTGTGCTTTCATCTCATTTCAGAGCTATAAAGTTCCAGTCATGGAGCATGATCGTATGAGCAAATTTTCGTAAATTATCTTACTATATTATGTTATATTGTTTTGAAAATTAAGGACTTTGAGGGGAAAGAAATTGTTATTCACCAATTTTATGGAAGAAAAACTCGCTCTAAATAATATTCTACGTTTCAAAAAGAGATTTTGTATATTAAACTTTTTTGCTGTTTTTATCGATTTTTTAGCACATTTTAATGAAATTAAAGTACATTTTTCATCATAATTTGTACGTAAATTTTTCATTGTTCTATTTTATAGTTAATAAACTTTATTTGGGCAATATTCGGCTAAAAAATATAAATTCAACAATTCTTAGCCGTTTTTTGCTATTTGTAGTGATTTTTTCGGCACTATTTTTGAAATTTGATCAATTTAATGTGCTCAAAAAATGCTGGCCTTCGAAGTGTCATCGCTGTCAGATCATACCATTAGTACCACTATAGGGCAGGCAATACATGGATTGATTTATATAGATTATAGTTGCTTGCAACAATTTCGCTGTCCCAACTAATTCGTCCATGTTTTAAGAAGTGAGGATCTGTCCTCTCGATATGGCAGAATCCACACGTTTTCCAGTGCTGTTACTGAATAATATATTTATTGTTAAGGAGAGAAGCTCTTCATCTGCGACGTATGTGGTTACAAAACAGTCCACAAAGGTCAACTAAGGATGCACAAACGAATTCATTCAGGTAGGTACAAATCTTTCATTACTTTTTAATTTTATAGCATAGTCCCCCCCTAATCGAACTTTGAATCAATCGTGTATGCTTATCCAGGCATGTTTGGTTTGCCTAATGCTTAGTTTTCTATTCCTTTACTTTCTTTTCTATCATAAATTCCATAATTTGTCTACCCATTTATGCTATTATTAAGCCTGAAAATATAAATTATCTATAAATATACTTCTCCTTATTCTGATGTTTTTCATCTTCATTATGGGCAAAATTTTCAATTTATTCTCTATTCAGGGCACTTCTAATTATCTCCTAATATATTATTGGTAGAAGTTCCATTTCTGTACTGCCGTGGTAATGAAATACATATCAAGTCCAAAAAGAACAATTTTCCAGGAGAGCACTTCAAATTGGTTTTCTACATTTGCTTGCTAATAAAGTCCATGAAGTTCACCATAATGACTTAATTTTTTGACTAACGCTGTAGGTTGCGCCTCTGAATGCATCAATTTTTTTTTTTTTTTTTTTTTTCTGAATGGCATAGATGTGTATTTGAAATTAGATATTAAAGATTAGGTTTAGATTCTCCACGGTACAGTTTCGAAGGTATTTTCTTTTAACTCAATCCTCTGGTATCGGGAGTGGAGCGCCATCCTCTAGGTTCATTTCGACCCCTTCCGCTTGTTGATAGTGTCCATGGGTTTGAATTTTTTTTCTGGACCCCCGCAGTCTCATGGAGATGGCCCGGATGATGGTCAACTGGAGTTTTACTCGTACCCAGCCTGCAACTTGGGATCGGGGTTTTTCCCATTTATTTGCAAGAACTGAGACTAACTTCTTAACAAAAATGTTGAACTCACGATGCAGGACTCCCTCACACGAGCTTATCAGGGGTGTGAACGATCCCCGTAAGTCTTCGGCTGCACCATCGTACTTCCGGTGCTTCGCTCGGGCGGCTTCGTCGGCGACTGCGGACCACTCACGTGTGGAATAGGAAGGAGCATCGGCGTTGATAGCGCGGCTGTCAAAAAAAGCCGCTCTCTCCCTATCCCACACTCCGTGTATATGTGTGTATATATCAGCGATCAAGCCGGGTGAACCGTCTTTGCCCTCCTGCATAATCGGTTCTACCACTACTCCTCTCCAAGCTAGTTTCGCCAATCCCACAACTTCATCCCTTATCCAGTGTCACTATGCATGATGTCAGTACTGACGTGAATTATTAAAATAATATTCACCAATTCAATTCTCAAAATCGACTATAATCAATTATATTAATTTATAAGCGTAAAGGCCGTATCACCATATGCACTGCACTTGCAGCTGTGAATGTTGATGAGTGCAAAACAGCGCATTCTGGCGGAATGCAGTTTTATTAAGTCTGTCAGGTTAGTTCTCCTAGGGGTTTTCCATTGGATTGTTACCTTCCCAAGGGTTACGTTTTAGCATTTTTCACGTTGAGGTAAAAATTAGAACATGTTCTAATTTTCCCAAGTGAGTTAAAAAATGCTCCACCAGAATGCGCAATGGTTGAAAAAGCTGACCTTGGAAAGAAGCATTTAGATTTATTTCTTCATGTCGAGCAATTTTTTCAGTGTCAAGTTTTGAGCAAAAACATCTCAAGACTAGGATGGGTTGTTTTTTCTGAAACTATCAAGTAAAATGAGGAGAGCGTTTTGGTTTTGAAACAAACCCCACCGCAATGAAGTTACATATTTGAAGCAAAAAAAAAAAAAAAAAAAAGTCCAGTCATGCAGCATGACCCCATGAGCGAATTTTTGAAGAATATTACCGATTTTTACAACCAGCGAACGGCATTATTTCGATTTTTGACTGATTTTTCAACTTTGAAATTTTTGAAAACTTGATACATATTCTTATAAGAAATTTTACGCTGATTCCGAATATACCACATGTTAGTATGCTGAAAAAAATATTTCGCACGACAAATCGCAAAAAAAACAGGCTATTTTGAAATTTTTGACTACATTTTTGAAAATTTCAACCCGAAGATGTAATCCGATCAAGCTGGCCAACGAACTTGAACTTTCGTTTTGTGCTCTTAACATTTTAAAATTTGTTTGAAGTTTCTAGCACAATTCTACGGACAGTTATCGTCTGGAATGACACATAACATACATACATACATACATACATATATACATACATACATACATAAAAAAATGCGTTAAACTTCAGAATATGATTCAGAATAGCATGAAACGGATTTCTGCATAATTTTTTTTCAAAAATTCACATTCTACAAATTTTGAGGCGAGAGCAATAGCTTAATTTTCTTCAAAAATTCGCTAAAAACGTCCCAATCATGTAAATTATGTGGCAAGTTTAGTTGTTCTTTCACAAACAAAGTTACGCATTTAGTAGACATTGGTCATGGAGTGTTGGGTTGGTTGAGGGTAGAGAATTTACAGGCTTCTCTGATAATGTGGCTTAATGAGGTATGCTGAGCGCTTTCGCCAAATATATGGCCTCTACAGAGCCGTGTAGACCATAACCAATATGAACTACTGCATCGAGGGAAGCAGGGACGAGGGGTACATCAACCCCGTACAACACCACTGTCAACAACCGGCTAGTCTACACGGCTCTGAAGAGGTATTTAGGTATATGTATAGGCATTTAGCGAAAGCGCACAGCATACCTCATTAAACCACATTATCAGAGAAGCCTGTAAATTCTCTACCCTCAACCAACCCAACCTACTAAGGACAAGGCAACACTCCATAACCAATATGAACTACTGCATCGAGGGAAGCAGGGACGAGGGGTACATCAACCCCGTACAACACCACAGTCTACAACCAACTAGTCTACACGGCTCTGAAGAGGCCACATATTTGACGAAAGCACTCAGCATACCTCATTAAACCACATTATCAGAGAAGCCTGTAAATTCTCTACCCTCAACCAACCCAACCTAATAAGTACAAGGCAACACTCCATAACCCATATGAACTAATGCATTTAGGGAAGCAGGGACGAGGGGTACATCAACCCGTACAACACCACCGTCAACAACCGGCTAGTCTACACAGCTCTGAAGAGGTATTTAGGTATATGTATAGGTATTTAGCGAAAGCGCTCAGCATACCTCATTGAACCACATTATCAGAGAAGCCTGTAAATTCTCTACCCTCAACCAACCCAACCTACTAAGGACAAGGCAACACTCCATAACCAATATGAACTACTGCATTTAGGGAAGCAGGGACGAGGGGTACATCAACCCCGTACAACACCACCGTCAACAACCAGCTAGTCTACACGGCTCTGTAGAGGCCATATATTTGGCGAAAGCGCTCAGCATACCTCATTAAACCACATTATCAGAGAAGCCTGTAAATTCTCTACCCTCAACCAACCCAACCTACTAAGGACAAGGCAACACTCCATAACCAATATGAACTACTGCATTTAGGGAAGCAGGGACGAGGGGTACATCAACTCTGTACAACACCACCGTCAACAACCAGCTAGTCTACACGGCTATGTAGAGGCCCTATATTTAGCGAAAGCGCTCAGCATACCTCATTAAACCAAATTATCAAAGAAGCCTGTAAATTCTCTACCCTCAACCAACCCAACCTACATTTAGTAGACTTGAGTTGTGATCTAGGCATCCTTGAGTTACATTCAGAAAACTTGAGATGTTTTTGACTGAAAATGTTTGATTGATCAAAATTCCATCAGTAGTTTCCACTATTTCCCGATTTGAATTTTCAACTTACGACTTCACCATTGAAAAGAGCGCATCAAAATGAAAGATTGTACCTCAAAACCCCATTTTCTTTTGGACTTGAAATGTTTTTCAATGATCATGGCAGTCTAAACAAAAGGTTTAAAATCTTTTATCGTTTTCTCACATTAAAATATGTTCCATAGATGGTTGAGGCACTACGGAGCCAGTGATTGTTTCAAATGTTTCACTGACAACTCAAATCTACTCTTAAATTTGATAATACGTCCCTGAGTCTCAACACTGCTAAATATGAAGAGTAGTAGTTCCCTATTAAATTATGTAATTGCATTATCACAGTTGTGATTTGAGATTCAAAAAAGCTTAGTAGTTCCAGATTTGCATAGTCATATCAGAACTACAAACTACCTTTATTTCCATAATATTGTGTAACACACTTGTTCTTCCAATAAATATTTTTTATAATGGAGAGTGACATATCTGCTAGGGCCGACCATGCCCATAGTCTCATGTGTCAGATTTCGATCTTTGCCCTGGAGAACTTCTCCAGGTGTTCTGTATGCCTCCAACTCGAAAAAGGCCGCCATTTTTTGCCGTGGAAAAACATGAAAACAAGGTTTTAATCGACCAAATAGAGCGGGGGTGCAAGTAACGAATTTTTAGATCGTTGAAGGCTAGTAAATCCTGGACAGTGGAGGTGAAATTCAGATAGCAGATTCGGTTTCTATGCAACTTGAACATGAAATAACCAAGTTTGAGGGGTGTTCCAAAAACCTACCCACTATATCCGCATAATTAATGGGACATTTAAAAAAAAAACCGAATATTATTTACTTCACCTAGTATTCGTGTAATTTTGAGGTTACTAGTAGTGAATAGTGTTACATTTACTGGAAGGTTAGACATATAGCGTGTGCCTTTAGATCCCCAAATGGGTGACATTAAACAAGCCATTCTTACGTATGGTGTTGCTAACGTCCCTTCAAGGTCACTCACTCTTGGGTACTTTAGACTGACGTTAAGGGCAAGTTAGTGGTCACCAAAAATCTCTATTGAGCAAACCCAGCTCCTTGGTTTTGATTAGTCTGAATAATGGGAATGGCAATCGTGTTTTATCGATAGGGATGCAGTAAGCAGCCAGTAGGGTCGTAGCTACTTTTTGATGGTTCCACGTTGAAACTTGACTTTCAAAGTCTTCAGCCCGTTGTAAATCAAATCACTGTGAGTGACCCTGCACATTCCCATTGGAAGCCATCGAAACTAAAGTTTCGAAGATTTGATGAGACAACAGAGAGTTCCTAAACGCTAAGTCAATTGGGATAAGGTGCTTGGGTATTTGATCATCTGGGGTGTGTCACCTAGTGGTTGCTAACCTGATAAAGTCAAGAGGGTCGAATTAGTGTTTTATCTTAAAGTGACGCTACTTATCTTCAAGTAACGCTGAACCACCAAGGGGATTTTCCCGCCTATCCTGTGTGTTCAGTTTCCAGCATTTCCTAATTCTTTTCTTATTCACAAAAACGTTTCGCAATGGCAGCTTTTTAACATCTATGAACAAGAAAATGAATATAATTTTCATGAATCATGATCACCAACAAGAAATGAATATCACTGTTGTCAGTGTGTAAGGTTACTTCGCCATGGGAGGGGGGGTTTGGGATGAAGCGTCTTAGGGTGGAATAAATCTGTCTTATTGGAGATGAGGCTCCTTATCTCTAAATCGCATGTGCTGCAGTTCTTTCAATTCACGATAACACGCCTCATCTCTATCTCCCTATTTCTTTAGGAACTTTGTAACGTCGAAACTACTTGGACCATGAATACCCTAGTACCATAGTATACTAACACCATCTAATGTAGGTTTTATCACACTTCTCCCCTACCATTTGGAATGCAGGTCGGGATGTACTGTGTAGGCATAGTGAAACCAGTCTATGTGTTGTATTAACTAATTTTCTTAAACTCATAGGTGAGAAGCCTTTCGCCTGTGACTTGTGTGATCACAGAACTGCTCAGCGAAGTTGTTTGAAGACTCACATGAAAACTCACTTGAGGAACCAAAGTTTGACAAGTACGTTCAATTGTTGTATGGTATAAGGGATTTTGACGATTTTATAGATTCATGGTAGATAGAAAACGTGAAAAATAAGGACCTAGTTCACGATTGAGGAATCCTATATGAAAAATGGCTATAACACTTTTGCCATCTCACAAATTTCTTATTGTTGAACTTAACATGCCATATTTTTTATCGGAATTTATCTCCTTTTTTGGGATGTCTAATGAATAATCCTCTTTTAATTATACCCCTACCGTTTTGTTGTGATTTACCCAAGATAAATAACGCCAGCTCTGTGCTGTGGGATCAGGGTAGGCAGATAACGTGTTTTTTAAGAAAAAACAAAATCAATAGTTTTTTTACCTAAATATAATTTGTTCATGTTTTTAATGACTGTTTTAAACATTTTGAAACAGAAAGAACTTTACAACAGACAAAAAAAAAACAGTTTTTTTAACTGTTTGTTTTGAACAGTTTAATAATGAAAATTTGATTCTCTACGTGTTTTGGCTGTGGCGTCAAATCGGATCGCCAAAAACTATACAGTAAATTTTGGAAATAAGGAGTCTACCCCCAAAACTTCAGCGTAATCCCCCCCCCCCTTTCACTCCTCAATGGATAGTTCAAAAACATTTGACGTTTGAATTGTTTTTCTGATTTCTTTTGTGCATCAAACTTATTATCGGGGACCCCCAAAGACACTCTCGAAGTTTCACGTTTCACAATGATATCTCATAAATTATGGAAACAAGTTTACTTGTACCCCCCCCCCCCCCCCCTGAACAAAAAAGTCATTTGTTTGACAGGTTTATTTGCACTTGAACCCTCCTGAAAAGGTTAGCACTGTAGCAGTCAATGTATTTTTAGATTTGTTATTCATCCTCCCTCAACCATCCCTAACGAAATATTCTCACCTTTGTTCGCTATTCATTGTATAGGTGAGAAACCTTATGCCTGCGATGAATGTGAGTACAGAACTGCTGATTTGAGAAATCTGAAGATACACAAACGAACCCACACTGGTAAGTTAAGTGCTCATAACTCTAGCTAGAAAACTCTTTCCTTTTTTTTAAACCTGTTGTTTACTCACGACTTTTCTACAAAATATAATACTCGACCAATTATTATTGTATTATTGTTAAGGTGAGAAACCGTTTGCGTGCGACAAATGTGACTTCAGAACTGCTGACCAACGCATTCTTAAATCTCACATGAACAAACACACAGGTAAGTTTGTTTTTTATAAGTAAAAATACCGATTACGTATTTTTAATTGTCAATTATTAATTAAATATTATTATGGATTAAGAAGTAAAAACGTGTATTTCACACACAATAAGTTTTATGTTAATTGTAGGTTAATGGGGGAATGATTTAGCCTCTAGACTCACTCTGCTAATCAGGGCTGTTATTGTAATTATACTTTTTCTTTCCCAGGGGAGGGGCCCGTTTCCAATTCCTATGGGTCGATTAGGGAAGAAATTAGCCACAGAGCTCAACCATGTCATCAAACCATTTCTCTCCAACCTAAAAATCTCGTTGAAATTTTACTAAATATATTTGAAATTAATTAGCCAAATATACATCTCGACTGATGTGATTACCAATGTACACACTAGACGTTAAATTTCAGAATGGC
This sequence comes from Adelphocoris suturalis, assembly GCA_030762985.1. Lineage (NCBI taxonomy): Eukaryota > Metazoa > Arthropoda > Insecta > Hemiptera > Miridae > Adelphocoris > Adelphocoris suturalis. Next base: position 113,592,741 of record CM061043.1, read on the forward strand.
CCAGATCCTGTGGGGAGCGCTGGTCACCCTTATCTCATATCACCAGCTTATTCTCATAATTTTCTCTTTATTTTTTCTTAGTGAGTAGCTTATTCAAGTTTTTCTTTAATAATTGATTAGCAGACATATGGAATCTGCCACAGACGGCAGTTCGAGGTTAGTTGAGAGTCTGCATCACAATGGCTGTATTACGTGCATCCATCACGTGTCTTAGAAGCACAAGAAGAAGATGGAGAAGTGCGGAGACGGAGCAGCACTTCGGTTAGGCTTATAAGAGATCAAACAATGAACGATGAAGAGATCAAAATTAGGCATAATTATTCAAGTTTGTTTTTTGGATTAGGTGACATTGGAAAATATGGTTAGGCGGTGGCGGTTCAGCCCGTAGTTGATGTCTAGACATGTTTAATCGTCTATTCCCAATATCTAACTTTATCTAAAACATCTGCCCAGTTGGGTTAACATTGACGTATAGAATTTGTTGAAGAAAAAATGACGAGTCAAAATTACTGAATGCAAAATAGAACAGTAATATGTATGTATACATGCTAATTTGTGGAATTGATGTTTGGGCATGCGCACCCCCTATCATAAATTCACCATTTAAGGTATTACATGCTGTATTACGTGCATCAACGTGCCAACTGTATCAACTTTAGAGCTAATTGGCATACCTAATCCCTGACCAGTTCATCAAAATCGGTCTATTAGACTCAGAGATTTTACGTCTGACAACCAATTTTAGGTTCGCACTTGAGATACCATCCCAAGCGTTGTAATCAACCCCCCTCCCAATTTGAACAAAATCGAACCAATAGTTCATGAGGAATCGAGGTCAGGTTAGCGCATGCGCAGATTCTACTATTGATCCAACGGCTATACAATTTATAGGAGACAATTTACAAAGGAGCTAACCCGCACAATCCCTGAAATGTCATCAAAGTCGACTATAACAGTAGGTATAATTTAGGTTGCGACAAGAATTACCTTAGACACACATGCCGGCACAGATTCTAAATTGAACAGCAAGCTCTGAAAAGTAAAAAGCTAGTGGAAAATTATCTTTTACAAACATTTTGTCGACTTCACGCACAAACACGTAGCACCTTCGGTAGTGAGGAAGCAAAATATATTGAGCGTTACCGAATCTACAAGACATTGAGCCCTGCTCAATCTACAAGATATTGAGCGCTGCTCAATCTACAAGACATTGAGCGCTGCCGAATCTAGAAGTCTAACCTTCTCTGGTACAGGTGCATGTGTATAAGTGTGCATTAACCCCCCCCCCCTCCACCAGTACCATCGTAGATTCGAACCTGGGACCTCTCCTTCTGTAGTTAGATGTCTTGACCACTCCAGCACAGAGAGTCTGTATCAATTGATGCCCAACATGTGTCACCAGTGCTCTCCACAAAGGTTGAAGGAACTTGACCTTTCTATAATTTAAGTTCTTCTAATGTTCAAACAGATTTGTATCAGGTTGATCGTATTTGTGTTCACATTACAAGACTAACATTTTGTAATCATGTGTCTTTTGATTCGAATATTATGATTCCTTACCGTAAACAGTAATGTTTATTGTTTAGGTGAGAAACCTTTTGCCTGTGACATATGTAGCTTCAAAACTGGTGACCGAAGGTATCTGAGGATTCATCGGCAGAATCATACTGGTATGTTTAGTGACTTTTTCTTCTTCCCATCTAATTATATTTATAAGAATAACTGTACCAGAAGTTGAAACTGATATTTGAAAACTTGGGGGTTAAGAATTAGCATTACCCATGCATGTGAAAAACGTACTTTTTCTATTTCTATATAAGCAAGAAAAAGATTGACACCAACTGTTTGACACTCCTGCGATGAGTAGTTTTCTTTCTACAATTTTCAAAGTTTTATGCGGTCGTGATGTCAAAGCACCCCTCTGTTCCCAGTTTGACGCCTCTGCCAAAATTATGAAAAATCAATGAAAGACAACTACTGATTGTAGGAGAGTAGACAAGGACTTAGCCGTTAAAAATAATAATAATAAATGTATAAATAAATTTAAAAAAATCAATTTTTGGTTTTTATTTTTTATTTTTTAACTACATCATTTCTCGTTCAGTTTAAAGTAACATTTTATTATGAAGTTACAACTACTGGAAGTGGGTGAAATGAATTCGTATTTCCATTCGTATATCCATGCTAAAACTATTATTCCATGGAGTTTCCCCGAATAATCTGTTCTTCGTTGTGACTCGCCCTGATATAAACTTTTTTGAACACAATTTGGGGTTATCCAGATTCTCGATGAATAGAGGGGGTTACAGGAGTTTTGTCAAACGGGCCCTAAAAGCCCATAGGTTAACGACAAACGTTCTATGTAGCAAACTCTACCCTACCAAAAACAAGAAGGTTATAGTATTTTACTTATTCTGTGCTCTACTAATATAATGTCTACTCATATAGTAGGGGAAAAGTAAATAAATTGGCCATTTATAATATTGAAACCAGTTCAGCTGAGCCAACCTTGGACGCCAAAATCCGTTGGTTCCACACTGGCATACATGGTGGCGATCCCTTGTACTACTATTTGAAGTTTTAAAGTGGGTACCATGGAAGCGATGGCTTGTCCAACCATCTGGGCACCAAAGCGCTCGTGAAGAGCTTCCCTCATCCGCACATATTGTTTGGGCTGAGTTTGGGGAGGAATATCCTCACTCAGACGGAGGTAGAGCAGTTAGAGGGCAGGTTCAAATTCTCTGCCCTCGGCCTGCTACCCGGTCAGGTAGCACCATGGCAATCTCCCATCTCAAAACCGGTACTACGGGTTGGGGGCACTATGCCAAAGTGTCACCAGCCTGTCCCCCTGAAGAGGTAGGATTCGTGGTGGCAGTGGTTGAGCACACCCCAGCCTTGGGGCACAGGGCCCAGGGTGCTTAGGGGTAGAGATCACACCACTAGGGACTTGCACTCTGGTAATGTGTCTCGGCATGTAATTTTTGCTATAAACTTGGATACCAGCTCCCTTAGCTGGGAGAACCAGCTAGAAGGTTCACCTCCACCTGCAGTGCTTTGGCTTGTAGGTACCTTGCAAGGAAAGCTCCAAGCAAGGACTCCTGAACGGTGAGTCATACCATACCTCCCACCCTCTTCGGAGGGCGAGAGTTGTGTCCCACCGGCTTGCCAGCAGAGGGAGAAGCACAGTCCACGAGGGATAGGCTCTCCTAAGCAAATGTCAATCTTCTGTAAGAAGATCTCTCTTATATCCAACCTCCATCAAATGATTTGAGAGAAATTATCAGCCGGCCTACCAGTGTACATCCTGTATTCCCTGAATTCTGAGGTTTGGGGCTGATATTCACGAAACACCCTAAAGCCAAAATGGCAGTTGTGCTGTTCAATTTTCTGTAAATCTGTAGAATTAGCAATTTTGTGCGTCCATCTGTAGGTGACTACTGGACCTAGAGTATGTTTGTTGGCCCATGACGATATCCTTATGGTTTGCATGTTGAGGAAACAGCCCTGTTTGGCCTCACCCAAATTTGTAATTGCCGCCAAGAAGGAAAGTAGACTTCCCAGGGAACTTAGTTCCTTGAGCCACCGAGTTAGCGCTAATGTAGCTTTGAATCAATGTCACCCCTTTTTACACTTCTGAACGGAGCAATGAAGATTATGTCATGGAAGAAGAGAAAAAAACTACTGATGAGGCCTATAAAGGCGAAAGCGCTTGAGACACTGAATAAAATATTAATCACCACTGGGGTAAATCGATAATTGACCCCCTCCACAACCCACTACAAGAGAAGTTAAAATAGAGATGAAAAACCAAAACGTACCTACTAAGTTTTCTCGGATTTGAAAATATTTAATCAATAAGTGTTCCTGCGCCTTTAGAAATATAGGTTGTTTTCTGAGCTATCAGTCAGAGTGTTATGTCATCAACATATCCTACGAATTATAACATTTCATACAATTTGAATGAGTTCTATGATTAGTGAGAGGGTACAACACTTCAATATCAAGCTTCTTTATTTAGGAAGTTAGTTACTTTTTGGGGATAAATATTGAATATCCATGCAGCATTAGTACTGGTGATAGCAACAAATTGTGGTGGATCCATAGCCCCGGACTCCACACCCTTTTCCCATATGATGGACTTCTTTTCTTCCATGATTCAGTGTCTCATTGTACTGGTTTGCTCTCCCGTTTTGCTGCCCGATATTTGATGTCAGTGGGGTTATTGAGTTTTTTGGATCCCGTAAAAACCTTGTTGTACGTTTCCCGTGATTATTCAAGCCCGTTACCATCTTATAGTGTAAGAAGCTCTTTGGGATGTCATATTTAACTTTACTCTTACTAATGATCTTCCTATTTGTATTGTGGTGTGTACTGTACTAATGCAGTGTGATTGTGGAAGCTTTGATGTGGAAACTACCTACCTGTTTTTTTCTGTCAAGGTGAGAAGCCGTACGTCTGTGATTTATGTGACTACAAAACTGCTGACACACGTGCCTTAAAGAGGCATGTGGCAACCCATTCAGGTATGCCCTCCTGAGATGCTGTTCAAGCTTTGTAAAATAATCCCATGAGGAATCAGTGAGGCAGTGAAACTAGGAAAGTGGAAATTGGGGAAGACAACCAAAGAATGTTGAATAAATGAGGAACTTGCAATTTTTTAATATATATATATATATATATATATATATATATATATATATATTTTTTATTGCAGAAATTAACAGTGAATGTGATTTAATGGTAAATATTGAACGAATTTTGTTTTTCTCACATGTCTCTGTGATTTAATAACAAAATTTGTTTTAATTCTGTGAGAGCCCACTAAAATGCTTGCAGCAGTTTACTCCACCCAAATTTTCCCCAATCACCCCATTATTATTATTATTCTGACAATGTTGGAAAAAAAAACCCGAACCCACGAAGAGTTTTCTTGTGATTATTGTCTGGTGATGGTATCAAAACCACTCTAACTTCCAACACTCCTTCCTGGTCAACGCCCGTTCCACAGGATCATGTTACCAGATACAATCACGACATTTACTTAATTGAATGGAATCACTATTTATTCACAACAAAGTGAAACTGTGGGAATCATGGTTTGGTGTGCTTAATCCCTTGTTTTAAATGGGACTTATTCGGGAGGAGTTTGTCCCTCCAAATCCCTATTTCGTCTCATCAAGGGCCATCAGGCTCCGGGATGCATGACCAAGTTCAGAAAGTGCCGGAAACTCTTATTTCCCTGCTCCTCGCTGATTTGAAAAGGAAAATGACAGAGGTGAGTGGAGTATTAAATTTAGTAGAGTGACATTTAAAAGGTCGGCTAACATTTATTATTAAAGGTACTCAGACAATCATCAGTTTCTCATGTACATTTCTATGGCCATGTTCAGTGGCTATTCAGGAGTCCCTAGAAAACTTGCTGAGCCTACGAATGGAGAAGCGCTTAAATAAGCCTCCAGATCTAACAACTACACCCCGCGACTGTGTTCCGCAGACGCGACGCAACCGGAATGGTGTGGGTTCGGTTCCTGGGATCTTTAGGGTACCTATGCTCAAGATGATTTCAAGAAACTTCTGTGCAAGTAAATGAAGGAGTAATTATTGGCTTACTGTTGGCTTGAAACGGCTTTCTGTTTGATCCTGGATTTTCATCAGCAGCATTCCCCATTGGCTATGTGAGGACCGCTGTCTTCAGCTGCCATCCATCCTAGCATTTAGGTCCACAGGTTCTGAAGAGACTGAATTTACTGGAACCAGTCCACCTTCCGTTGCTCCCTCGACCTACAGCAACTGCCTCCAAACAGGTACACAACTTCAGGACAAAAGACCATGAGCTGTGCTCGTAATACGGTTTTGTTCACTCGTCGAATGGGCGTAACCTTTTCCTGAATTCGTCTGCTTCTCGGCGATCCAATCGTTGCCTGGAAACTTCCTTCCAGGTTGTCCTTTGTAAATCGCTTCAGTTGTTTATTGGCTATGAATTGTGACGTGTGCTTCTGGAGCTCAACTCTTCTCCCTTTCTCCTCCTAGGTTGTGAAATGTAGCGAGGGAATTTCGACCCCATTTACCTTTTGATGACTGCACTCAGCATGCGCTTTTGGCAGTGAGAACTAGGTCACTCAATTGCAATTTAAAACGTCTGCTTTCGCATTTTCAGAGAATGTCAGAACTTACGTTCTGACAGAAACAAATGTACATAACTTAAAATTAGAAGTGGTAATGTGACAACAACGAAAAACTTAACTAGCGAAATGAACCTACCATCATCGATCAACAACTGACTGGATGCAGGTTGGACAATCAATGTAGATAATTCTTGTGTGCGAAAAGATTTTCAAACATCACAGAAAGTAATGAGAAAAACAAGTTTCAAATTAGTGTAGTGGATTCCAGAGTGGAAATGACCTTACTCAATCTACGTTGCAAAATCGTGACGTCACACACTAATTAGCCAATCACGGTGTATTCTCAGTGCCTTCCTCTTGGGTCGTATCTTGATTTTTTAAATTCTATTTTAATTATGAAAATACATTTTTTGTTGTGTTTCATCATATATTTGTGAATTTGAGGTGGTCGAGAGTACTGTAAAAAAAGTTTCAGGCTGAATTTCAGATGAGTGCAAGTTTCTCATTGGATGAACAATATTCGAAACAAGAGTTTTGTTGTGCTAATCAGTAGTTTTCCTTCAACTATAGCTACATATCTTGATATTGTTTACTCATTGAACATATAAAATACAATGCAAATTGGTTGGGATCTATTCTTGGTGTTATCTGGTGTTGGTTTCCAGTTGATTGATCATAGCATGTATTTTAAAATTAAATAGTTAGGGGTCTTATTCACTTCATTGTAATAATTTCATTCATTGTTTAGGTGAGAAACCCTACGCCTGTGATCTGTGTGACTACAGAACTACTAACCCGAATTATCTCAAAAGCCACTTGAAGATACACTCAGGTATATACGTCCTTCACTCTCTACGATCTTACTAATGTTGGACATCTTATAAATAACCCCTGTCAGTTTCTTTGAGAAGGGTTCTGACCCGATAGTAAAAAGTTCGAATCTACGCCATAGCTGTAGGTAATCTCTCTTTTTTTAGGTAACCGTTTTCATTTAAGTTGTAGATTTTACTTTCAGTTGCAAGTTTTCAAGTCTTGCCCATGAGTGGGATATGAATTTTCCATGGATCTAAACAGCCATTCTCCTAAACCTAATCACCCATAATTATTTTTGTAATTAACTTTGCGTACTTCAAAAATAGAAGCATTATTATGCTGTACGTATCTAATTAAATTTAATGGCTGCCCTTACTAAGAAGTTCTTCCCTTCTATAAATCGTGGTTCATTTTGAGAATCACGTGTTAGTCGACTCCAGTTCACACCATGGCATACCGGAAATTATTTTGCTTACAATTCCTTTGATAGTGGACCCAAATGATAAACACTAAGTGATGTCATAGTGCTGCTAAATGAGATTCCGAAAGGTGGAAAGCTCTGAAGCAGACCTACAAATCAAGAGTAGGGAGTTCCATATTCTGGAGTCCGCAATTCTTCTGACCCATGGAATTGGTCAGATGGACTGGATGGATTGGTTCACCATAGCATGAAGTTGCACCAAGTGCCCGAAGGTAAGGAAACCTTCAAGGTACTCGGAGCTAGACCACTTTGAAAATAAACACATAACCCAATGTTGAAACGATTCCTCAAAAAACATCCAACCAGAGCCTCAGCTTATGGTTGTATTCATAGCGACTCACATTGTACGCAAACCTTGCAATTGAATTCCAAGAAGGTGGAATAGAGTAATAGAAAATTTTTCAGAGCAATAATTAAAGAATGGATTACAACCTGCTTTCAAAAATTCTTCATAGGTTTTGTTTGTCATTATGATAAATAAGGATTAAGAGGACAAGACTTTGGCAAATGGAATTTCAAGTCAATGTTATTAACGTTACTTCCAGAAAGCTGTCTTTCCTTTTAAACCGCTAGGTTGCTGCATGCTTTTATCAACTCGTGAATTACTGATGTTTTACCAATCATCCTATTGGTGATGTATCACCTCTTTCCAGATAAAAGGTTTGTTCTCGCTCAGATTCAGCATAACTAGTGAGATTAAGTAGAGCAAAATCAGTGGTGGGGATGCGTTGTGGTTTCAAGTTGTTCAACTAGAGATAACCTGTTCTCTAGGACACGAACAAAATAAATACGAATGGAAGAACGATGGCAATAAAATTAAAAGTCAGTTCAGCTTTTAAGGCAGCATATTGATTTAATCTTCGTATTTAGAACTTGAACTTCGTAAATAGAATTGAAATACAGGATATGCAGATCGCAGCTCTTAGTGTTGCGCCAACAGGGCTCTGACGGCCAATAGATGAGGCTCCCCCTGCCTTCATTTCGAGTCTGTTATCCTAGTTTTCAAAATATCATAATCTAGTCGGGCTTTCATCACAAAGCAATTCAATTTTTATTAATCTCTGCTGTTTAAATATAGATCAGTTTGCCAAATAGATCAGAATGATTTGTATAGTTTGGTGATCTGGATGCTCGCAAGCTCGCATCTCAAAAATACTTAACATCAAGTGATCAATCCCTTAGTAAAATTTCAGATTAGTTAGATAAATAGATCAGAATGATGTTTATAGTTTCGTGGCCTGGATGCTTGCAAGCATGCATCTCAAAAATACATAATATTAACTAGTCAATCTCAACAAGAGATTAGTAGAAATACAGATTAGTTTGAGGAATAGATCAAAATGACGTTTTAAAATATGACTTAAAATATTTAAAATAATGACGTTTAAAAAGATGTTTCGGAGGTTGCATTCAAATGCAGAAAAATCTTGGTCCCAAACTCGGGTCCCATGACTTAGTAGCCTGTAATACTATCCACTAGACCATGGAAGACCATAGCAACGACTGAACAATCACAGAACTTTGCTACTCGATAAGAAGGCAGGGGGAGTCTCAACTATTGGCCCCCCAGAGCGCTTTGTGTGGTGATACTAGGAGCTGCCAAGGTACCTAGAACAAGAAGGTAGGTATCAGCGTGACTCATCCTCGTGCCGTCTACGTCATTGGTTCCGACGCCCCGCCCTCCTAATTGCCAGTTAGTAACAAGCTTTTACCGAGTGCAGTTCTAGTTGTGCATAGTGATCTGCGTGTGTTTAACTCAATATGACGAATTGTGCTGTTGCAGGTTGCACTAATCATACTGACACTGGCCAAGGAATATCATTCCACCGTTTTCCTAAGGGTAAGAAGAACAGTTTGTTACGAAAACAATGGATTCATTTTTGTAAAAGGAAGGATAATTTCAACGCAGAAACTGCGAGAATCTGTTCAGAACATTTTTCATCCGTTGATTACGAAAGAGATTTGAGAGCTGAGTTTCTAAATCAACCGATCAGACATATTTTGAAATCCGTAGCAGTTCCTTCACTTAAAATACCGACGATTTCGTCATCAAATCCGCATTCTACAAGGGAAATTCGGGCTGAGAAACGGGAAAACAGAAAAGTACTTGATAGTTTAATTTCAAATGACGACTCTACCAACGATCTGGGAAATTGTGTTCTGTCTCCTAATCAAGAATCAGAATTAAATAATACATTCACTTCAACACAAATGCAGGCTATTGTGATGGAAAACTCCAATCTCAAAAAACAACTGGAAAACGCGAGAAACGTGATTTCGTGCCTGCATGACAAATTGCAGAAATACGAAAACATGTTTTCCCCGTGCCAGAAGCAGGTCATAATGGGTGGCACTTGTGCAAAATGGTCTTGTGAAGACGTGGCAAAGGCAGTGACGATCCGCTTGTCACGGTCAAGAAAGCTTTTATTTTAATCTTCTGACCTGCGACCTCTCAGAGAGATAACGAGACAGGACGAGGGGGGATTCGTCACCTGACGATTCTCAGGGCAATCAGGGCTTTCCTTTTTCAGTGGCCACCTCGCGATTGTGCCGATCAGACCTCGTCTCACATTTTTCCGGACTTTTGTAATAATTTTCCTCGTGGAATCTACCCCCCGAAACTTTTGGATTACCGAGGTGAGATCTTTCCTTTTTATTGATTCTCAGTGTCGGGAAGGACTGCATCCCCCTCTTCTCTATCATTTTTTCAAGAAGGAAACTACCTTTATTTTCCCCTTTCTTTGTTAGGTAGGATCCCTAATTTTTATTTTGGGAATAAACTACCCAAAAGGAATTTCATGGGTATTTTCATTCTTTTTCCCCAAACCTTATTTGTAGAGCACCTTACAAATGGTAGCAGAGTAAAATTCACGGTCGCAACGTTTCAACTGCTAAAAGTTTTCATCTTTCACCAGTAAACTAATTTTCACACGGGTTCCGCCATTGCTCATATTTTTTGCAAAACAACTTTCGTCATAACATCATGTCCATCGCCTGTGCTAAGTGTGATCTCACAGATCCTCCGACCGATGCAGTTATGTGTTCGTTATGTGAGCAACGTTTTCATGCTTCTTGTACTAGATTAAAAGAACTTCAAAACTGGACCAAAATGAATCTAGAAAAACGAGCTGTGTGGAAATGCGATCTTTGTAAAGGAGCTCAACAATCTCAACTTCCTTCCCCCGACACACCGGTTCCTCTCTGGTACTCTAATCTGTTACAGGATTTACAACAAATCAAAAGTGACATGAAAATAATAAGTGATGAAAATAATGCCTTACGATCCCAATTGTCTCAAATCAACCCCAGCGATTTTGCCGCTCTCAAACAAGAAAATGAGACACTCCAAACCCAATTAATCGAGTTGCAGGGGACAATTCAGGAATTTAAACGCGAAATTGCGTCTAACCCTAGAACAGGTTACCATTTACCAGTTGACCTCCGAACAGAACATCCTCAACACACCGATAAAATTCCGAAATATATTGAAAATGAAATCACGAAAGTACCAAAACTGTATACCGATAACCCGTGGAGCTTGATCAAGTTCCTGGAAAAATTACATTTTTTAAATTCTATGAAAGAAAGCATTTTTCAACCCCTTTTCCAAAGAATAGCTACTTGTCAAGAAAACACGATACTCTTACGTATAGCCACCGATCCCCATATTACCTTCAAGTCCGTGTCTAAGAAACTGCTCGAAGAACTTACAACGCCTCATACTCGTTTGAACTTAGTCCAGGAAAAAATTTTACGCCCGCAACACCAAAACGAGAATTTTCGGTCTTACGTAGACGCTATCACAAAATTTAATTCTATTCTTTCCCAGTACACGGAAACGGAGATAGTGAAGAGTATTCTCCAAGGGGCTAATACTAATACACGAGCGAAATTTCAATTTAGTAATAGACCGAAAACATTCACAGAATTGCAAAATTTAGTAGCCGACGTTGAAAAACTAGAGCTGACAGAAAATTTACAGAAGGCAAGGGCAAACAAATCAAAATCGAGTAGTTCTGATCAGATTGGATCGAACCTAGCAACACTGGACCGAAAAAACTTCAATCGGCACAACAATCAATACAACAATAATTATCGGTCTACTGAACAAAATGGTAAAAAACAATATCAACTCCCTCCACCTCACCGGTTGGCACCTTCTTCATCATCGCAACAAAATTTTCAAAGACCGAATTCAAAAATGGAACAAAAACCGCTACAAGTAACAAACAACGGGGGTAATAAACAAACATCAACATTCAAGCAGAATTTCCCTAATTATAATAAGCCTTTTAAGCAAGGGTTTTTACATCCATTCATCCAGCAGCAAACACCATATATGGGTTTCCCCTCCCCTTACCCATACCCCCCATTCCTGTATCAGAACCCTTGGGATTTAACGACAATGTCAGTCGGAGCGTCACGATCACCCAGCCCGATTCAACAGTCAACATATTCAACATCAGGTTCAACAACGGGCAACAAAATTAAAAAAACGGCTAGTCAACAGCAAAATTCAACAGCACGAGTAAACAAATCAAAAACTAAATATGGGAGTTCCGGGAGAATCGGGAGAAAAAACAATTACCGTGAGGAATGCAAAATATAAACGCTACACTAAAACTGAAGGGGAAGAAAAAAAAATTTAGCGAAAATTTCAATCAACGGCATTGGAGCTGCCGTGATGATTGATTCAGGGGCAAGCTTTTCATGTGTGAGCTACGATTTTCTACAGCTTTTGAAAACCCAAAATGATATTCCTTTGGTGAATACGAATATTATAGTTACATTGGGTGACTCATCAGAAATCTCTATCAAAATGAAAGCAATATTAAAAATAGGAATCGAACGAAATAAATGGACGTATCCATTCTGCATAGTAAACAATTTACCACACAGAGCAATTTTGGGAATTGATTTTATCAAAAATACAACTTTGCTATTGGATCCTTCTGACGATTCATTCTCTTTCAAATTTGATAGTAATGTGCACTACCCACTTTTCAGCGCACAGGAGTGTGCTGATTACGTTTGCATTCTCGAAAATGCACCAAAACAACAAAAATTGCTGAATATGCTTAGAAGAGAATTCCCGGATGTTGTCACCAAGGATTTAGGTACAACCAACCTAGTTCAATGTCATTTGAGTTTAAAACCAGGAGCCAAATTGAAAACTGGCAGGGTAATTTATACTCAAGGGCCTATCCGGCAGAAAGCAATGAAAGATATAATAGATAACCTACTTTCAGAAAACGTTATTGAACCGATCGAAACATCATTCGCTTCTCCGTGTTTTTTAGTCCCTAAAAAGAGTACCCAGCCCAATTCGTGGAGAATGGTAGTCGACTATCGCGAATTGAACAGGAATTTAGAATACCTTCAATATCCTGTGCCTTCCTTAGAATCAGCATTCATGCATTTTCAAAAGGCGAAATTTTTTACTGTCCTTGACCTTAATTCAGCATATCACCAAATCATGCTCACCCCTGAATCCCAAAAGCTGACTTCATTTCAGAACGAATTTGGCACTTTTGCTTTTAAAAAACTCCCGTTCGGAGTCAACCGAGGCGGCCAAGTGCTTTCAAAATTAATGGATATGTTGTTTGTCGACGTACGATATAAATTTTGTTTCTACTACTTCGACGACTTATGCATCTTCAGTGAAACGTATGAAGATCACATAGAGCATATTCGGGAAATATTAAAACGGCTCCAATCTGCTAATCTCACGGTTAACCCCGACAAAATCAAATTGGCCCAAACAGAGGTAGATTTCCTCGGCCACCGAATTTCAGGAGGCAAAATCACGATTAACCCCGATCGTGTTGAAGCCCTTTTACAAATTCCCCGCCCACGAACTCCCAAACAAGTCGCCTCATTCTTAGGCAGTATCAATTTTTTTTCAAAATTTTTACCTCGTTTCCAACTGCTAGCAAAGCCGTTGAACGCCCTTAAAAAGAAGGATTCCGAAATGGTTTGGGATGATAAGGCAGAAGAAGCTTGGACTACTCTTCGCAAACTCATCACGGAACCACCCGTATTAGCCACTCCAGATTTTTCTCAACGCTTTCAGTTATACACTGATGGGTCTAAGTTAGGGATCGCTTGCGTTCTCGCACAGGAACACTCCGATGGACCACGCCCTATCGCGTTTGCTAGCAAGCAGTTACGACCTCATCAAGAAAATTATTCAGCGTATGAACTGGAGGCCTTGGCAATTTCCTTCGCTTTTAAAAAATTTAGAATTTACTTGGAAAATAGTGAATTTGATTTATTTACCGATCACAAGGCCCTGACAGCCATAACTAGTTTGGCAAAAAATGGGGGTAAACTAGCACGATGGGTCACAGAATTCATGCCATTTAGATATGTCGTGCATCACATTAGGGGTAAGTCCAACACGATGAGTGACTATCTTAGCCGCAACCCCATCCCATACTCAAAAGACGACAGCTCGGAATGCGACTCGATAGATAACGAATCAAAAAAATCTGCAATCTCACCCCACATCATACCATCAAACACCATAGCCATACTTCAAGATTTCCCCCAAATTTTTTCTGATTACAACCAATCTCAACGCGAGGACCCAAATTTAAAGAAAATTATCGGTGATGTCCAAAATGGGGAAAATCAAGACTCTCGTTACAGCCTACATAAGGGCCGACTAATGTTCGAGACAAAACCGGGTCACAAACGCGCCGTGGCTCCCAAGGAATTGATTAATATGATTTTCCACTATTACCATAGTTCAGTGCTAGGCTCTCATTGGGGTCTCAAACGTACAGCCCATGCCATTAAAAAGGTTTTTTATTGGAAAGGGATGTTTAAGGACATTCAATCACGAATCAGGTCTTGTACAGTTTGCCTAGAAAATAAACCTGAACGGGGCCTCCCTAAAGGGAAATTGTCATCATCACCTGACACCCGTGTAGGGCAAACATTATACCTTGATATTGCAGGTCCTTTACCTCCATCCTACGGATATCACCATATTTTAATTGCCGTTGATGGGATGTCCAGATATTGTATTTTGATCCCATTAACAAAAGCCACTTCCGAGACAATCATCAACGCTCTAAACAACCATGTTTTCCGGTATTTTGGGTTTTGGGAAAGAAAGTCTCTGATAATGCCACCTACTTTACATCCAAGCGTTTTACCGACTTTCTTTTCAGTTGTGGCATGAAACATACACTGTTGCCACCCCACTACCCAAATCCGAACCTAGCAGAAAGGCAAATTCAAAACCTCAAGTCGTCACTGAGAGCCCAATGCTCGGCTAATCATAATAAATGGGCTCACCATCTACATTTGACACAAATGTCTCTAAATTCGGCACTAAACGAGACTACCAAATTTAGCCCGGTCGAGATTTTTCTGGGAAGAAATCTCCTTACACCGCTACACTTCATGTGGAGCATAAATAGTACGGATATTACTCTACCAGAAACTTGGCGTGCAGCTATAGAAAACATCAATTCGGAGCATCAGCGATACGCAAAACATTATAATCGACGTCATTCGCCAACAACTTTTCAGCCGGGTCAAGAAGTGTATTTGAAAATATACATTCTCTCTGACAAGGAAAAAGGTATCAGCCAAAAATTAGCACCCAAATTCAGAGGACCCTTCATCGTGCGGAAAATGTTGTCGCCGGTCACCTATCTCCTTCAGGATCCAACGAATGAAGCGGTGTTGAAAACAGCGCATGTTTCACAACTCAAAAGAGTACTCCCTTCACGAGTCACCAACACAGTGCGATAACAGAGCATTTTTAATTTCAGTGAATAAAAAAAAAAAAAAAATCGAATAATGTGTTACTAAAATATTTATTTAATTTCAAGCATAAACCAAAATGTTTTCGTTCTCAGTATCTAGTTATTTTTTTCGTGTTAGTGTGATAGTGAAGTGAAGTTTCTCCGATATGACCTAAACCAAAAATTTACATCAAAATAAATTACCATGTTGAGAACATATATAGAACATTGAAGAACATTAACAATTATTTCATAATTTCTAAGTTCTTGCCGATGGGACGATGCGGCCTCCCACGGCTAGGCATATTATGTACAAAATCCCTATTAGCGATTATTGTCCAACCAGCCCCCACAGAAGAAGCCACTATAATTTCTCCATCATTTGTATTTCTACGCCAAAATTTTCTAACATACCTCGTATTGTACTCTTATCGAGGTCTAGGATTCCCTGAAGCAGTTTTTTATGCCGGAACGACCAGTTGATATTTTAACAACTCTGTCATGTGGAAAGCTTCATGACCGTAACATAGACCTGCCTGGTCTTTCTGGCTTTCCTGCAACAGTGGTTTTTTTGAATCACTGCCCTCCAAACACCCCACTGTCATGTAGTTTCCCTTAGGGATAATTTCGTGTGGCTTCGCCATCTCGACACAGGGAATCGATTTCTCCTTTAATTTTCATTAAATTTTCCAAGTGGAGGGGGCTGATGTCACGGTCAAGAAAGCTTTTATTTTAATCGCATATCACAAAAAGGTTTGGTGTTCGTCAGACAATTTTTAAATTATCCACTCCCGAGTGAAATCACTATTAAACGTCGACTTGCTCAGTTTTCAACCCCTCCTGGTTTTTTAGACGTTAGTGTAAATTTATTGAGAGGTCAAGCTCTCATTTTGGACAATTTTCATAAGGATGTGGTTATGTGTTTCGACGAAATGAAGGTAAAATCTGACATTTGTTACGACAGCATTGAGGATATATTCAGGGGTCCTCACAAAAATGTCCAAGTGATAATCATTCGAAGCTTGATCGGCAATTGGAAGCAACCTCTGTACTACCATTTTGATCAAGCAGTTACAGAAAACTTGTTTTTCGAAGCTGCTAAAGTTGTAGAGTCGTCTGGGTTTCGATTAAGAGCATTCGTGAGTGACATGGGAGGCTCCAATAGAAAACTTTTCTCTGATCTTGGGGTGACACATGAAAAGCCAAATGTAGCTAATCCTTGCTGTGACCGCGTTATCTGGGCATTTTGTGACGTTCCACACGTTCTAAAGCTGTTAAGAAACCATTTATTGGATAGTGGTTTTCGATTAAGCAATGGTAAAAGTGTGCAAAGTGATGTCTTTTTTGATCTTGTAAATTATCAAAGCGATGGAGACCTCAAATTTGCCCATAAAATTACTGAACAACACCTTCTAGTTCAAGGAAGTGAACGACAAAACGTCCGAAAAGCAGCCGAACTCCTTTCAAGAACAGTAGCAAAAGCGATAGCTCACATTTTTCCAGGAAAGGACCATGTCACTGATTTTATAATGACAGTGAATGATGCATTTGACGTCCTCAACTCAAGGCTTCCTCACCATCCCACTAACAAACTAAAGAGTGCGTACGGGACAAATTTAGCAGAGCAAAATGCCATTTTGAATAAGGCGTTTGATTTATCCATCTCGATGCGTGTTACAGGGAAAAAAGGGTTGTTACCGTTTCAAATGGGCTTAATGGTATCAATAAGAAGCTTGCAAGGTTTATTTTCTGATTTGAAAAAAGAAGGTTATAGCTATATTTTAGCTTCAAGATGTAACCAGGATGTATTGGAATCATATTTCTCATCTATAAGGGGAATCGGTCGTTTTTACGATCATCCACTGCCTACAACAGTTACCCATCGGATAAAAACTCTCCTTCTAAGCAAAAGTGCGACAGACGTCATTACAACTGGCAATGTTGCCAGTCAGCCTTGTGAAACATTGAGCACAGAAGTACTAAGCACAGTTCAGTGTAGTTTGTCTGAATCGGAAATATTGACTTCCGGGAATGCTACAGACAATATCACAGAAGCGGAAGACTTTGACGAAGTTATTGATTCTTTCATTCAGGACTTGCCATCTGACAACAAAGATCAACAATCAAAAGAAAAATTGGAATTACTCAAAGTTCTCGCAGGGTATGTAGCTTATCGAGTTAAAAAGAAAGGTATTGTTACATCATTTCACTATGGTGCACCCACTGGACAGAACATGTCAGTTAACAACGAATGGCTGTCAAAACTTTCAAGAGGTGGTCTCATGAGTCCATCATCTGAATGGTTGGATTTAGTTGTCCAATTTGAGAAACATTTTGAGGAGTTTCATTCCGATGGACTAGCTAAAAGTCCAAAAGTAATGCAAGTACTTGCTGACATAATTGGAAAAAAATTCAGCAATACAGATGAATTCGCCATCATGTGCTACGTTCGAACTCGGTCATTCATAAGAATGAAGGAGCTGAATAAAAAAGCTTGTAGAAATAAAAAAATGTTTTCAAAAAGAAAAGCTTCTAGCGAGTTTCCCGACTCTGACCTTCAAAGGAAGAAAGCTAGGAAACTACAAAAACTTACGTCCTAAGTGGAGTGGACAACTTTTTTATGTAAATCTATGTACTTGGTGCTGTGATAAAGTAAATTTGGAAAATAATAACTCATGCTTTTAATTTGTAAGTTTTTCTGTGTTCGTTATAAGGTATCTACACTTAATATTGCAAATCTAACATAAAGAGATTAAGTATGCTATTGATGGTTTTTTTAACTTGGTACCTGGTTTCCTCTATGTTTCATTAACAATAAGTCATTAAAGAGCTCAAAACAAAGGTTTTTAATTCATTTCCCACAGTTTATTTGGAAAGAAATCCGAGAGAAGGGTGATCAAAGGAAGGTTCGAATACGGCTCTAGTGCAAGGCGGGCGTCGGAACCAGTGACGTAGACGGCACGAGGATGAGTCACGCTGATACCTACCGTCTTGTTCTAGGTACCGTGGGAGCTGCAATCTGCATCTCCTATAAAAATACAAATGAATTTCAAGGAGGTTACACCAGGTTATCTCTACTTATTTTTCCGAATCCTTCCTAATCTTAGGATATAAAAGTTAGTGTGTAACCCGGTGAACAAATTTAAGAACAGTGTTATTGGCGCAGCCCAAGTGGAACATCAACCTCAAGTTTTACAAACTGAAACCACAAGAACACTCTGAGTTTTCAGAGTTTTTGATTCTGCTCATAAAAATTTACAGAAAGTTATTGATATGGAATAAAACATAATGTTGCAGCTGTTTACATATCACTTTTAATGGATTTTTCTCTATTCCAGGTATAAAGCCATTTTCATGTGACATTTGTGAGTATAGAGCAGCTGGCAGACGAAATTTACTGAGGCACATGAAAGTCCACTCAGGTATGTTCAATGCTCATGACAATGATCATACTGCCTGTCATTGCATTTGTTTGTGTTGTCCTTTCCTTACTGTCAGCAAGCTGTTTGAGGCATTTTTTAACGCTACAGTATTTACAAATAACGCAACAGGTTTATTTATAAATAACTATTTATTTATTTTTCTTCTGACCAGTTGAAGCTGGAGAAACATTGAAGGTCTTGATGTAACGAGAAACAAACACTAAGCGAACTAGGAGTGAGGGTGTGATGAGAGAGAAATAAAAACTTGATTCTTTTAATCGTCATTGGTGGAGATGTTGGGAAGATAAAGCATTTTTAAATGAGGCGCTTGCGATAGGTAGTGGACTAATTGCATGATCGCACAAATAGTGAAGAACCATGGATAGTAGTAGTATGCACATGCGCATTAGAACCCGTTAAAACTCAATGTTTGACAATTCGATGTAGAAACAACCATAAATACCCCTAGTATACACCCTCAACTACAAATACCTACTATATGTAACAATGTGCAAGGATGCACTATTTTGACCTTGAGGTGGTTTACAGATAGGTTTGGAAAGGGGCTCTAGGATAGGTAGGTGTCGGAGGGAAGATTCCATGTAGTCTTTCTTCTGACCATTCTTCCAAATGGAAGAAATTCTAAACATTGTGAAGAATCTGACTTACAAAAATATTAGATAACCTGTATCACCTAGTGAGAGACCTTTTAGTGCAATCTAGTTACCTATATAGAAATTCGTAATATCTGACAACTATTCCATTCAAGGTAGTTGGTAATGAAAATCCCATTTTCAATATTGACAATGTTATGGTTCTCATCTTGTACTCAGATACGATCTCTATGTATTTATTATTTATTTCAGGAGTAAAATCATCTGTCTAAGAGGTTAAAATTGGGATACATATGACTGCAGTAAACAGTCTGAAGCTTCGTAGTACTCAAAACCAATACAGGTAAGTGTTTCACGATTTCATATGTCGTTTCTACCTTAATTAATTTTGAACTACTACATTCTGTATGATTAGGTACTCGTAAATATTGGTAAATTTTTGACATTTTATGTCTTTACTTTGGCACATGAACGAAAAAAGCGTTACGGTTGGTTTTCTGATGATTTCCGCTTACAACCGAGTCGTTGCTAGGAAAATGGTACTTTGTCGTTTTTCATCCCACAAAATTCGTTGACCATTCGTTCGAAAGCTCTCGATTTATCCAAACATATTATGTTAATTACTGCGAAGTGCTTGGCCAACAAGCTGAGTTATGGGCATGGTTATTTGAATAATTGTGTACACTCAGGTGATCATTCTCAATAATTGATATTGTGAACATGATTGCAACCGCTTGATAATTTCTGATGATTTCATTGAGCTAGTGTTTAGATAATTTGATTCATAGCAAGTGATCCAAATATTGCGATAACGGTTTGATTTGTGAAGCGGTGGTTAAATCATTTTAATAGGTAATTTCTATACTTTACACTCTAGGAATCTGTAATTTCGTATGTAGCCTCTTTGGGACATTTACTTGACGATGCCCAGGGTCCGGATCAGATGAGTGGCTCTTAAAGCTAATTTCTATGCTTTACACTCAAGGAAGCTGTTATTTTGTATGTAGCCTCTTTAGGACATTTACTTGACGATGTCCAGTGTCAGGATCAGATGAGTGGCTCTTAAAGTTAATTTCTATGCTTTACACTTTAGGAAGCTGTAATTTCGTATGAAGCCTCTTTAGGACATTTACTTGACGATGCCCAGGGTCCGGATCAGCTGAGTGGCTCTTAGAGCTTGCGTACGAGTGTGCAACGAAAGACATAAAATGTCCCAATGTGTTGCAGACTCTTATGCAAGCGTTTCTTTGAATATTTATCTCACGGATAAAATTTCACTTCAGCCCTACATTTAACTTTTTATAAAATTCCTGTCAAAGGAAGATATATATCTTTAAATAAAAAGGAAAACTAATAATACACTAACACACACACGATACCAAAGTTATTCAGAATGGTCTACATTTTCTAACAAATTTGGTCCATTGGCTAAACAAGTGTTGAGCGAATTTCCATTGACATCCTTAGCCCTCACATCATTTATGTTAATCTTCAGAATGTGTGCATCAGTCATTTGAATTTTTACATATTGACGAGTCTTATATTAATGAATAAATAAAGCATAGTTCGTTCCTAAATTGTTAGGATTCCCCCCCTAAAATATAACCGTCGGGAACCATGTAATCATGCTATCACAGCTTGAGTTCAACGACAAGCGACTTCACTGTTCTTCAAGTTTATTCACTGGCTTTGTTTGGTAAGCCATCATGGAATATCAGATGGGTGTGAAATACAAACCAAAAAACCTTTAGTTTACCACAATTCACTCAAGCACAAAGCTTTTCACCCAAATTCTGAGCATCAACAGGTATACTTACATGTATACACAGTCTCTGATTACAGTGAATCCTACCTCACTTCAGTAACTCCACAAACTTACATGGCATGTCCTCCAATTCCTTCATTGTGGATATCGTATGATATGCCATGTGAGGATATGAAGGCTACATTGTGTACTAAGTAGGTATACCTGTTATTTCTGACAGGGCACACGAGGGAGCGAGTTTCCGGTTTTTTTCAAATCATTTCTTTGAAATGCACTGCAATCCGTGTCTGCCCGAATGAAACATTCTCATCTTTCCAAACCTTCTTGCTCAATCGATTAGATTTGCTTTTGTCGCATCTTTTCACTGTTCCAACCCGTTTTCTTTTCCAGGTGTTCCAGATGTAAAAATATCTACAATCAATCTTACCCTTCAGAAAAACTTCTGGTCTTAGTACCTGCTTAGGAAGCAAGTTCTGGTGGCAGGAACCAACCTTCCTCTTAGGTAGGGTCTTGGTGTGAGGAAGGTTTAGTGGCATTTAGGCATAAAGATGGCTGGTGTATTTTCAATTTCCCTTTACTGGTACCTCGAGAACCCTTGCCGCCAGTAGGTACTCTTTTGAAGGTACTGCATTGATTTTGAGATAGATAATCTCAGCATAAATAACATTCCATCATACAAAAATATACCATAAGTAGCTTAATGAATTGATAAGGTAAGAACAAAGTACTTCCAGCTACCAGCTACGAATTTATTTTTGTTGTTGAAGTGGCAGAGACTTATATTTAGTTACGTTTTAATTTTACCTATTCAACCAATTTTTGCAGGTATTTACACCAAATTATTGCTATTGTTCTCTGTAATACTTATGATACCATAAATTATTATTGTTAACTGTGTAGCAAGGCTCCTAGTTGAAGGCCGAATTCGTAGGATGCTTGCTATTCTTCCAATGTATTATTGAACTATTTTCATTAATAAAACACGATTTGTAATCTAAAAACTAAATCCCTTACCATCACTCATACCTTATCAACGAGAGACCTGCATTTCCACAGAAAATCCATGTCAGGTAGTAAGTTTATACAATATACCAATTACCTGCTCAGGATACTTATTACGTGTCTAACGCAAAAGGAATCCTTAATTGAGATTGGATTTCCGTACTTGTGAGTGTAGCACTGCCAGAAAAAATCAGCTCATTACGATTAATTTACGTAAATAGTCTAAAGTAGGTTAAAAATCAGTAGTTTTTCTTATCGATTTTCGCATTGAAAACTATTTTTACTTACATACTTGTTGTAAACCTAAAACTCCAGACCCCATTCCATGACTTTCATCTACTCAGTTAATAACCATTGAACAGAACAACACGTTTCGCATGAGCTCTGATTTATCATTGAAAATTCGTCATTCTAATTTCCCATATATGGATCGATAATCTCTTCTGTGATACCACATGTTAACAAAGTGACCAGGAGTACTAAGCTTTACAGCTTGAATCTAAGAAGCAATTGAGTTTATATTCATTGAATATAAATAAATAACAATTGTATCATAAATTGTAAGTATGCTCATCACCCAATCAGGAAACTTTTTACCTACTTTCTTCCTCGTACTGCCTGGTTTAGCTCCTCAGCCTATAGTAGATATCCGAGAAGAATCGTTCCTGGAGGTGGGTGTGGATAGTTAACCTAGCGTAGGTGTGACGTAACTACATTTGTCCTAGTCAAAACTCTTGGCAAATATTTTATTCCCAGCCTTCATCTCTGCCAACTCGTTTTTACGGTGAGCGATGAAGCTTCTTTTAGACCTGGTAGGTCTAGAAACAGAGGTAACCCTAGTGGCAGCATCCCCGTGAGGTATACTTGAAGCAGAAGGTATCTATAAAGCATAACTGAATCAGTAGGCAGGGTTAGGACAGCTGCCCCTGGTATTAGCAACTGACAACTAGTTACCTTCTACATAGTCCAGTCAAAACAAGGTTTAACCTCCTGAAAAATCCGAAAGGTTTGAAACTTCGCACACTTATTTAAAGGTACCTAGGGATGAATATACCAAAAGTCCTCATGGATATGAGGCGAGCTCTAGCGGCAATTAGCGAAAACAAGTCACTTTTTTTTGGTTTTTTGTTAATATCTCGAGAACCTTTGGTCGGAGGTAAAAGTGTGCTGCTCTGCAACCCACAGAAGGAGCAGCAAGACAGCACGTATTTTGAGTGTACCACCAATTTCAATTTTTTCTTGGGAATGAACTTCCTCCTGTACAGTGGGGTTGGAAGTTGGAAAGCGATCGGCTGATCACTGTGACAACAGAGGATCCAGCAGCACCTGAAGCTGTCCTCAACCTCATTTGTTGCAAATGTACAGGGGGATGTGGGAACAGATGTGGTTGTCGAAAGTCAGGAATAATGTGTACAAGCGTTTGTCACAACTGCCCTGGCGAATGCTTGAATGGTGTTACTTCCACCCTCGAAGAAGACTTTGATGATCCCGATGTCATAAACCTTGAAGAAACAGAGACAGCCAGAAGTCAGGTGAGATTGCACTTTTGTATTTTTTAAAATATATTTTTATTGATACCTTGCAATAGTATACATGAATCGGTCGTCATGTTCATACGTTGTTTTTCTGCTCGCTTACCTACTTTCTCTTACCTACATGTTCTTATCGGTATAATGGTTCTCTCACATCATCATCTCATGCATATTTACCTCTTCTTACTGTGTTTCAGGTTGCAAGTTCAGAAGCAGACCAAGATGAGCAGATTGCGGAGCCTTCTACCAAAAAACAATCAAGAGTTGGTTGATTTTTCTGCACACAATTTTTCTTGGAAGTCCCCAGCATTTTTTTTTTGTTCATGTATTTCATTGTTTAATATACATCATGTCTTTCTTTTTATACAAAGCTGTAAAGTTTATCTCATCAATCATCCTTGGTATACAAAAAAAAAGTGGTAAACCATTGTAAACTATTATAAGAAATGCCATATATTGTACCGCGCTAGCGCGATTTTTCGAAAAACGCTATCATTTAGCGCCCTATAACCAAAAAAAAAAAAAAAATTTGAGAGATTTTTTAAGAGATTTTTTTGTCCGAAAAATGTCTATAATCATTTCTGTTGCAAATTTAATAAGCTTCAATTATGTATACGGTACCTACACTTTTACCTCCGACCAAAGGTTCTCGAGATATTAACAAAAAACCAAAAAAAGTGACCTGTTTTCGCTAATTGCTGCTAGAGCTCGCCTCATATTCATGAGGACTTTTGGTATATTCATCCCTAGGTACCTTTAAATAAGTGTGCGAAGTTTCAAAACTTTCGGATTTTTTGGGAGGTTGCGTCATTTTTTTAGGTTTTTTTACTGGACTAACAGATGAACGTTTCATAATTTGCGGACTGGAAAACTAATAGGGGCTGTGGCAACGCTTACGGTTTTATTGTCAGTAGGTACACACAGACTTTAGCATCACTCAAAACACCGGTTTTGTACCTTGATTTTCTAGTGGCACTAGCCAATTACAGAGCTTACCTCAGCAATCAGCGGAGGACCCCTCCATTCACAGCTCGGTCATGGCTACCTAGGGTTTGAGGGATAACCTCAGTTCTATTTACTCCTTATCAACAACGCAGGGGTAACCACTGCCACCCATTCTAGATAAATGACCTTATGAGTAGCTTGGGAAGTGATTAAATGAGGAACTTGCACTCATCTGAAATTAGGCCTGAAACCTTTTTTAATGTAGTAATGACCACCTCCGATTCACAAATATATAATGAAGCCCCCCCAAATCATTTTCTTAACTACTATTGAATTTAAAAATCAGGAGAGGGGGGAAGGCGTTGAGAGCACTCTGTGAATGGCTAACTAGCATGTGAAGTCACAGTTCCCTTCCTCCAAGGGAGTCGTGCGATTACCACTCTGCTATCAACTAAACTTGAGTAAAACTTGTTTTTCTTGTTATTTCCGGTGCTGCTTCATCATCTTCTTGCACAACACAGATGTGTACATGGATATTGTTTACCCACTCAGTGCGGGTGTAGTAATATTACTACAGCTGGGGTTTCGAGCTGTGTGAGTGTAGTAATATTACAACGCCACTGTACAACGTCCCGAGCCCTATTAATTGGTCTGTAGGAGTGGCTGCCGTATTCCTCTGTCCCATATGGTGGTTTTTACCTTCAGTATGAATCAGGTATCAGTTCTGAGCATTCCGTTGGCGGATTGCATGTTTTTGAGCCAGAAAAATGGAGTCCAATCCAGGTAAGCCCGTTTTCCTTATTTTGGCATGTTTTTCTTGATATTTTATTGATTTTATCCTTCTTCTAACCTTGGTACTGCATGAATATCATACTAATATTGAACTTCAATTCAAGGCGAATGAAAAGTATAGGTTGTGTAGTGTGACACACTCAAAATATTTTATTGTTTTGAGTGCACCTTCCAGTTTTCAGAACTACCCAATCCCATTTTTTCATTCGGTGCCACGTATTGTTGTATTGATTGCATTATAATTTAGAGTATATATGTCTCTATTATATAATGAAAAAATAAATGGGGCCGTCTAGGGACGCCTGAAGGAAGCGAAGCTTTATATCATAAAGCGTAGAATAGAATTATGAGTATTTTCATACTCATAAACAATCTCTTCTAATTGGAATTGATTTCATCACACTCTCTCTCGCTTTCCCTCACCCTTCCCATCCCCCACACTCCCTTGCCCTCCCTTCCCTCTCACTCCCTCCGCCTCGCCCTCCCACTCACTCTCTCTCCGGCCCACCCTCTCCCACCCACAATGCCGCTAATGACCCTTCTGGTTAAGATGCGGCTTAAATCTTTAAAAAAATAATAATAATAAATAAATGCCTGCAGTCTAGGCCTAGGGCAGAATCAGGATCGTTTGGGACAGTTCGGATTATGATTGACGATGACGCTCGGACCATGACGATTTAAATGGGGAGACTCCCGAGCAGCGAGCGTCCCGCTGTCTTTGCTTAAAAAATTTATAAGAATTAAACTCCCTCTGTTTGTTTATCGTGTATATGCACGGCCAAACGGCTGTGTGGCGGGAGTCTACGAGTGGGGGGATCTTCTTGGGATTTTCTGAAAGGTTGCATAAGTGAATTTAAAATTTTCTAACCCACCCGGAGCATGGGCTGTATGGCGGGAGGGGTGGGAGCCCGTTTTAGTGCCATTCTTTTCTACTTCCCCTCTAAACGCCGTCAAAAATTACAGAAAAATACCAGTTTCGTAGGTTTTTCTACGAGGAAGACGACCGTAATTCAAAAATACTGACAAAAAATGTCGTTTTTTCTCATTAAAATATACCCAATAAAGGTACGTTTTTCGGGACGGTGTTTGTGGGCGAAATACAGGTTTGATGCCACCAAATCTGAAATCGGATATTGAAAAAAGTAACGGGAAGTTGGTCAAAATGCGAGGGGAACGGGAAGTTAATTGAGCCCCAAGGAATCTGCGAGCAGGCCCTTTTTACCTGAAGGGGTTTGATGACTTTGGGAGGGGGGGGGGGGGGGTCCCCTATCGCCCTTCTTCGCACATAAAATAATGGCCTACCTTTAGAAAAATAGAACTGGAAAAGTTGGGTGGGCAGTATAACTTCCTCACATTGAAACATGGACGTAGGTATCTTTATTAAAGCTAATGAACTTTCCGTGGTTCCACGTAGTTTTATAAGATTTAATTTGTTTGTAAGTAATTTCCAACAAAAAAAAAAAAAAAGTCTGTCATGTTGGGTGGGCAGTTTAACTGTCTCTCATATTTTAACATGAACTTATAGAATTAGTTGAAGAATTGGAATGTCCTTAAAACTAAACTTTTTGTGGTCCCACATAGAAAACGCAGCAAATTATTACTCTTCTGTGTTCTGTGGTGCTCGGCGAATACTGCATGTGTGGAGCGGCCTTTAACCACAGAGAAAAGTAGGAGTTAATGGATCATAACAGTTCCATGTTTGAGTAGCTCCATCTTCTAGCGCCGCGTCATCAACACTGATCAACAACCGCCATTTATGCCAGTTTGTTATGAGGGCTGTTGTGATAAAAGGTCGATCAGTGATTAACTGATTGCTGAATTTGTGTTGCGTTAAGTAAAATTGATTACTGATTTTCAGTAAGTATCCATCTAGTTTTTTCTCCTCTTGATTATCTCTCGAGTGCGTAGTGCCTGTATATCCAAAGATCCCCTTGTACTTGGAGGCCCCTAAACAGGTTCTTCTGATCGGATGTGAACATTTTCTTTTGTTTAGCGTTTTTTCCTCCTTCAGTCAACCAGCTGGATCACGATCCTCTTCAATATTATTTTATATTCCACAGGTCGAGATTCACTAATCAACAAAATGAGCGAATTGTCTAGTAATGATGGTACAAACAACGTCATTGATGGCATTTCAGCGGCTGATGATGGCCACAATCTTCCCGGTGATGTCGTAAGTGACGAGCCGGACGTTTTGGGATTTGGATCATCGTAAGTTGAATGCTGTTTCTTTACTATTCAGAAATACACCTTGAACCCACCCTACCTTAGGTCAGAAAACCATTAGGTATTCTAGAAATACTCCGTGGAATATCTCGAAGAAATGGTTTCTACCTGTAGAATACCTAGTCAAGAATACCTACCTACCGGTCTCCACTCTCCTATGCAGCTACGAATTTCGTACCCATTAAATGAGGAAATATTTTCATAAATCTAACGTTTTAGCTAATTTCTGTAGAAATTGCAAGTTGAACTTCAGTAGTTGTACTTGCTTCTTACTCCCCTTCCCAAATCAAAACTCGTCGGGCACCCAAAATCGGATTTGGAATTTCAACACTTCTTTCATATTCTATACTATTTTGTGCCTATTAGGTATGTGCGATTCCAGCCTTTTTACCATGAAATCGACTGAATAAAGAAGACATACTTCCCCAATAAATCAAGTATTAAGCAAGTTGTGGATAAAAGTGAGCTCAAATTACGGAAAAAATTTAACCTTAGAACGGTAATGATGAAATTCATGCTCTGTTTGGTAATTATACGTCTCTGAGACATACAGAACAAGAAACTAGATAATATTGAGTTCATTATTAGTTAAATTTTTCTTTGTAGAGCGATTTCCTCATTTGAGTGTTTCAGAATGGTTTTCAACATGTTTTCTGTAAAAAAAAAAAAAAAAAAAAAAAAAAAAAAAAACATTGAAACACTCGAGAGGATCTGAAACATGAAGAGCATCATTCTTTGTTTTGCGTTTAACATGGACCACATTCTTAGACAGCGTTTTTCCAGAGCTTTCGAATAGTGGGGCAGAGTTCCACTGAAAATATCCATCTCTCCCCAATATTACTGCACAATCAAGTTTCAGTATCGTAGTTTGTTGATCTTGAGCTGTCTTCTGCTTCTTCTTCTGTACTCTTGGTGAATCCCCATTGCATTTTGTAGGTTGAATCTTTATCCTTGATTTCCCCAAATTGGAACAAGACGGGATCGGAACAGAAGGCCTAGCTGAAGATGACCCAGAAGTGGAAATGGGTGTTAAGGGAACTGACGACAATACGTCGTCCCTCCTAATGGCTTGCTGTACCAACTCATCTTCATCCGCGCGACCCTCTGAATCATATTCGTAGTCAGGATCCTCTACAGAATCTTCGGATGAATCATACTAACATTCAAGTTCATCCTCAATGTCACTGCAATCAGATTCCCCCACTTGCTCATCTAATTCTGCCATAATTTCGTATTCAGTAAAAACTTTTTTTTCTTTATGTGACATGATAACACCTGAAATACTCCCATCAAAATCAATTGGATCAAATAAAACCAATTCATTGCCATGATATAAACAAGTAGGTATCTAAATTTCAAAAAGATAAAATTCCACAATTTTTCCATGATAAATATAATTTATTGTTTGTCCTTGATTTCCCCAAATTGGAACAAGACGGGATAAGAACAGAATGTTATTTGAGCATATAAAGGTACTATTGTGCACCAAAATTACTGAAATTCATGTAGTAGTGAATAACCAAAAATGTTACCTACTCATTTCTGTAAAAGATGCTGAGCAAACACACTCTGTTTGTTAGAAAAATGTTGAACAGGAGTCCAATCATTGGTAATTACACGTCTGAGAGGCTTCAGAAAATTCACCCATTGATGGTAATAATACGTCTAAGGGGCTTAGGAAAATACCCCCGTTAATGGTAATGATACGTTCAAGTGACATACAAAAGTTTACGTTAGATGGTAATGTACGTTTGAGAGGCTCCCCAATGTTTTGAAGAAGAAGAATCACTCACCTATTCTAAGGTCGATGGCGTCTGGGCCACTACGGGCTTGTTCTAGGGATGGTGCTAGAGGAATACATGGAGGGGAGAGGGCGCAGAGGAGACAGCACGAAGCCTAGCGGCGGTTTGAAAAATATTATACGCTTTTCAGGCGTATAATTACCATTCTAAGGTTAACTAAGCTCAAAGACCGTGAGAGTTTTTCTGGAAATAGAATGTATTTGATCGTTGATTTCTTTGTTAGAATGCCTTGACCAAGGGTTTTTAAACTTATAAAGTTAGAGCCTTGTTTTGGTCCTGTTGGACTGCCTTATTCTATCCTTCGAAAAGGCCAGGAGCGCCGTCTTCAAGCCCCATTTCCCCGTTTCCCCGTTCCTTGATCAGCGAAATAGTTTTCCACTGGAATAGTCGCCACTGGAAGCTTGGCTTGCACGAATCTTGTGACGTCTGAGCGAGGCTTTTCCCATTTGTCCGATAAAGCTAAGACCAGGCTTTCCTATTTGTGAAAGCCTGGAACTCCTTGTGAAGTAAAACCTCACAAAAAGTCACCAGTGTGGTGTAAAGGATCCTCGTTCCAGAGCTTGCCGATCAATTTTGGTTCCGTGTCTGTCGGATGTCTGTCTGTGGTAAATCCTTGTCAAGCCCAAAACTATACCAAGTATCAGTCCGATTCTGATGAAATTTTCAGGGATTGTGCGGAATAGTTCCTAGACGGTTCCCTATAATTTTCAAACCCGTCAAATCAGTAGTAGTAATTTCTCATAACGCCGATTTCTTACCATTTGTTGGTCTGATCTCGTTCAAACTCGGTAGGCAATTGGGTATATTATGTTCTAGAAAAATGCCCTATAAATTATATCGTGATTGGTAGAGTAATATTCATTGCGCATACGCGAAACTAATATCGATTGACACTGGCAAACAATGTTGATGACATTTTCAGGGATTGTGCGGGATAGCTTCTAGACGGTCTCCTATAACTTTCATTGCCGTCATAATAAATAGTAGTCTGTGCGCAGGCGCAAACGTTAATTTATTAAAACGTTGATTTTTCATCATCTATTGGTCCGATTTCGTCCAAACTCGGGGAGTAGATAGATATAAGTTCTTGAAAAATTCCCTACGAATTATATAGCGATCGGTGGTGTAATAACAATAGCGCATAAGCAAAACTAAAATTGAACGACACAGACAGAACTACCAAACTAATGGACTTATTTTTATGAAATGTTCAAGGATTGTGCGGTTCAACGCCCGGACGTTCTCCTATAAATTTCATTGCCGTTGAATTAATAGTAGTATGTGCGCATCCGCAAACGTTAATTTCTTACAATTCGGCTTATCAATCATTTCGACTCTTACTTGGTTCTTCAACTATTTCTAAATGTCCATGTTACAATATGTGAGGAAGCCCACCCTACTTGGCAGACTTTTTTTAAAAATGAAAGAGACTCTTATTTATAGGGCTGTTGGCTCCAGGAGTAGAAAATCTGAAGCTAAGGCACCTGTGGACGCCGGTGCTCTCTTCTACAAAATGGACCACAAGAGAAGAGGAATTTGCCTGATATTGAACAACGAAAAGTTTTTTATTCCCGGGCTCAAGGACAGAAACGGCACGCAGGCGGACCGAGATAACCTCATAACGACGTTCAAAGGCCTGGGCTTTGAAGTGATCACTAAGGACAACCTTAACTGTTCAGCCACAATCAAACAAGTGAAAGAAGGTAGAGTGTATTTTATCCACTTCTTTCGTCAGCTCATTAGTACGTAAGTCATCAACCATAGTGTTTTGCTATTAACGCTAATGCCTACAGATATCCAGGCTATTGTTGTTTGTAAGTATCTTGATGTAAGTATTTTGCCGCTAATGACCATTCTGGTTGAGGTGTGGCTTAAACCTTAAAAAAAAAGTATCTTGATGAAAAAGTGTGGGCACGTAGCTAATACAGGTTACAATATTTCATTTACTCGTTTTATAATTTTGTAATCGTCATCAATCGTCCATCGTTTATTTCAACATCAATGAACAGAATTCGATTACAATATAGTTTTTTGAGCTATATATAAAGTAGGTATATTTCTTGAATTTATTTAGTTTGTTATGGGCAAGCCCAGTTCACATTACTATACAATAAGTCATTCTAACAAAAGGTGAATACAATACAATGAAATGGAAATATATTAACCGCCACGATTTTTATTGATTATTTATTATTATAATTATTTTTTTTCAAATTATTATGAATTTATTGATCAACTAGAGATTCATAACAAAACTTTTTGGAATGCTCTCATTTTACCACGACATTTCATGACCTCTAAGCCATTGTAGTGTCTAGGAATGCTGATTTATTACTCTAAGTTAAAAGTACGAAAGAAATGCGTGATAAATCGAGAGCTTTCCAACAAATGGAGAACGATTTTGGTCCCATAAACACTAAAGAAGTTTTATTTCCCCAGCAACGGCTTGGTTGTACGTGAAAATCATAAGAAAGACAAAGCAGCTTAAAATGCTTGCATACGAGTCTGCAACACATTGGGACATTTTCATGTGTGTTTTCTTATTGTATTTATTACTAGGCAGATCTCACCCGTGCATCGCACGGCGGGGCGTACAAATCAATTAAATGGGCCATAAGAGAAACCGCCCACCCGTGGGTACTTAATTGAATTCGCGATCGTGTTGACTCATTGTTCCGACACCCGTGGGTACTTCATTGAATTCGAGCCAGGCTACATCACCTACCCCCCTGCAGACTCGTATGCAAGCTCTAAGAACCACTCAGCTGATCCGGACCCTGGGCATCGTCAAGTCAATGTCCCTAAAGAGGCTACATAAGAAACTACAGCTTCCTAGAGTGTAAAGCATAGAAATTACCTATTAAAATGATTTAACCACCGCTTCACAAATCAAACCGTTCTCGCAATATTTGGATCACCTGCTATGAATCAAATCATCGAAACACCAGCTCAATGAAATCATCAGAAATCAACAAGCGGTGGCAATCATGTTCACAATATCAATTATTGAGAATGATCACCTGAGTGTACACAATTATTCAAATAACCTTGCTCATAACTCAGCTTGTTGGCCACGCACTTCGCAGTAGTAAACATAATATGGTTGGATAAATCGAGAGCTTTCGAACGAATGGTCAACGAATTTTTTGGGATGAAAAACGACGAAGTACCATTTCCCTAGCAACGACTCGGTTGTAAGCGGAAATCGTCAAAATATTTACGTTACGTTACGTGACAGTTTTTTGTGCAATGTGCCAGGGCAAAGACATGAAAATGTCAAAAAACACTTGCATATCTCCCCTAGACCGTTGTATCCAAGTTTTACTCTTGACTAACTAGTTTCACCCCTAAAAACATAGAATCCATCATACCAAATGAACTCAAATTCTTGAGTCAAAGTGTAAAACTTGGTTATAATGGAGTTGGGGAGATTGCAAGTATTACCATTCGGTTCAGCGTAAAAAATACGTAGCAACCGACCTGAAACTCGTATTTTTATAGTAGGTAATTTTTTAAGAAAACCCTCGAATTCATTGAAAAAAACTAGGTTTTCCAGCATTAACACATAGTTTTAATAATTTAATAACATATTATTTTTAATAATTTTATTAACATAGTTTTAATAACACATATTTTATCAACACATCAACCAGAGATTCATAATAAAAAGCACTCGCATATCTCCCTACACCGTTATAACGAAGTTTTACACTTTAGCTAACTAGTTTCACCCCTAAAAACACAAACAATTTACTCGTATCGTAACAAATGAACTCAAATTTTTGAGTCAGAGTGTAAAACTTGGTTATAACGGTGTTGGGGAGATTGCAAGTATTACCATTCGGTTCAGCGTAAAA
Organism: Adelphocoris suturalis; assembly: GCA_030762985.1. Lineage (NCBI taxonomy): Eukaryota > Metazoa > Arthropoda > Insecta > Hemiptera > Miridae > Adelphocoris > Adelphocoris suturalis. Next base: position 113,625,877 of record CM061043.1, read on the forward strand.
AATACGTAGCAACCGACCTGAAACTCGTATTTTTATAGTAGGTAATTTTTTAAGAAAACCCTCGAATTCATTGAAAAAAACTAGGTTTTCCAGCATTAACACATAGTTTTAATAATTTAATAACATATTATTTTTAATAATTTTATTAACATAGTTTTAATAACACATATTTTATCAACACATCAACCAGAGATTCATAATAAAAAGCACTCGCATATCTCCCTACACCGTTATAACGAAGTTTTACACTTGACTAACTAGTTTCACCCCTAAAAACACATAAAATCCATCATACCAAATGAACTCAAATTCTTAAGTCAAAGTGTAAAACTTGGTTATAATGGAGTTGGGAAGTGTTACCATTCGATTCAGAGTAAAAAATACGTAGCAACCGACCCCAAACTCGTAGTTTCATAGAAAATCACTTTTTAAAGAAAACCCTCGATTTCATCAACAAACAACGTTTTTTTAGGTTAAAACATAGTTTTCTGCCTTAACTGAAATAGTCGAATTTCACCTAGAGAGTAGGCTGCACTTTTGAAAATAATTGTACATGAATAAGGGATAATCGAAAAACGGATATCACCAATTCAGCGAATAGTGTTAAAGTGCCTCTCTTAAATTCTACGGCCATAGTAACTTTCGTCAAAAATTACCACTGCACGAAAATTCACTCATGCAATGAACAGGTTGCACACGGTAAAAAAAAGAATGTGTGATTTTTTTTTTTTTTGAAATTTGACGTAGAATTTGAATCTGCAATAAAATTGTGGTTCCCATCTATGAAAAAATTGGCGTGCGTTTCGCTCATTTCCACGCCTGCGCGACGCGCAAAAATGTCGTATTAGAATTCCTTGAAAAAAAAAAAAAATAAATAAATAAATAAATAATAATAATAATAATAATAATAATAATAATAATAATAAAAATACTGGGGGTTACCATTCAACTTTTTATTTTTTAAGCTAATTTATATGTGGATTACAAGGTTGGTTCATTAATTATTCATTAAAAAATTAGTCCATTAAAAATTGTTGGCTTTCAACATAGACACTAGAAGGTAATGTTTGGAATTTCATTTATTTTTCAGTTGCTGAAATGAATCATGCGGACTGCGATTGTTTTGTGATGTGCGTCCTCTCGCACGGGGAGGAAGGCGTGATTTATGCCACCGATGCCCCCTATAAGCACGATCAGATATTTAGCCCCTTCACCGCCGATAACTGTCCTACTTTGGCTGGCAAACCAAAGTTATTTTTCTTACAGGTTAGTCTTTTAAACGACAGGGTATTTTTTAAAATTCTGTTTATAGTCCTGCACCTGATAGGGTTAAGTATGCAAAATAGCGCACCGGAGTTTTTCTTTTGATTCCTGTTTAGGAGGTCCGAGATGGTAAGAATGTGGATGTATCAGCGTCGGGGAGGGCACATTACGTCAGGAAGGGATGGGAGTGCTTAATGCCCTAGTTAACCTAGTTTATCGCCTTTATCTGGGCTACTAGAGTAGACTCTCTTAACCGGCCACCCTTTTTGTAGTTTATTATTTTCAATAATGATCCTTCGTAGTCAACCAAGGGGAAAAAAAATGTAACACCACCTCCTCTGAAAATTTGTTGCACAGATGAGAGAAGCAGAACTACTTGTGAAAAACGTCACCGCTTTTCCAGAGCGGATGAGTGGCAAGGTGGTGGTGGTGGTGGGGAGTTCTCGGAATTTCGAAAGGCAGCCATCTGCACCCATTGGATTCCATGTTCTCTTCAGAACTCCCTTCGGCATCGCCCTTTGAGTAAAAATAATGTGGAGGGCTATTACTCTTATTTCTACGCAGTTTTCCTGTCAGTTGATACCTGCCACTGGCGTCGCGCTGGACCGGGATATTAACAATTGACATCTCAAATGAAATCAGCTGATTAGTGTACGGCCATCTGGAAAGTCGCGTATTTTCAGTATTACCAACTCGTTTAAGGACAAAATCTCGCCGAATTTACGAAAAAAATCTCCCAGGATGAACCAGAAAATCCCTCAAATTTAAGGTGCCGATAAAAGCAATTCCAGACACAATATTGATCACAGGGCTCTGAGAGCACTTAAAAATACCCCACCAGAAGATGAATCCCGGAAGTGGCTGGCAGCACACCGTCGTTTTCCTGGTCCATCATGACAGGAGTGGCTTCTATGGTTTGACAACTCAACTACCACTAATAGCCCTCCATATTATTTATATTCAAAGGCATTGCCGGTCTCCAATGTGGATAGGTGTGCTCACTAAAGTTCAAAACAGCATTCCCGTCCTTACCTTTAATTGGTGCATCCATGAGAGCTCGAAATCTCGGTTGCCAGATCGAGGAATTGCCTGTGTCCATCCAGTTGGCCGCCTCATTCGACTCATTCAAGTCTTCTGTCCCCATTACCTCCTTGCAGAGTATAATTTCATTTCTCTCTCTCTCTCTCCTCCTTCTCTTTCTCCTTCCATTCTTTTCGCCCTTCTATTTTCTTTCCTGTTTCTTCTGATTTTAGTGATATTTCATATTTTATAACTTTCTATTTCATAACTTCATATTTTCCTTTCCTTCTGCACAACTTTGAATTTTCATTTATACATTTTTCATAGTAATTTTTGTAACTATTCATTTCATAAATATGTTTAATTCCTAAGATACCTAGGTAGGTACCTATTAATTTTCAAGTTAAATCCTTTTTTTCTTTTTTTCCTTTTGCGGCACGTGAGGTGGGACGAAAATGTCCTATGTGCACAAATAAATAATTTGAATTTGAAATTTAGATGGCTTCGTGACAGTAAACGAATTAATTTATTTTTCAAGGCGTGCCAAGGCTCGAGGCTTGATGCTGGTTTGTCGATGAATACCCAAGTTGATTCCAGTCCGAGTTATAAGATACCTGTGCATGCTGATTTCCTCGTGGCCTACTCCACAATTCCTGGTAAGATGCTCTGAAAGCCATCCCTGGTATTCACCTCAACTTTTAGTTCTATCTCAATCATTGCATTGAAAATCTGTGCTCCTCAGGTATCATAATGGGTCACTCGAACTGATTCTACATCACCATCACTGTACACCATCCTCTGTAATCATTACTATACTTTCTTCATTTTGTTGTCCAGGTTTTTACTCCTGGAGGAACACAGGGAAAGGCTCGTGGTTCGTTCAAGCTCTCGTTCTGGAACTCCAGGAATCCGGCATGCTCTACGACATTCTTACTCTTCTCACCTTCGTCAATCGCCGAGTGGCCATCGATTTTGAATCTAATGTACCAGACAATACACTGATGCACGCTAAAAAACAAGTACCTTTTATAACTTTCATGTTAACTCGACTGGTAAAGTTTTCTTTTAAAGCCCCCAAATAAGATGATAGTGCACTGTCCTGCAATTTTTGTAGGTGTTCCAAAAACAACTGACGGTGATGCTGGTTCGTCATTACTGGTGAATTAGGTAAAATTCTAGATCAAATTATATTACATACTTAAGTTTTAAACACTTCAAAGTACCTACTGCCATAATTTCTCTAATTGCGTATTCGCAACCTAAGCCAGACAAGGATATTAAAAAAATGCAACCTTCAACAAAACTACCTAGGTATTATTATAACTCAAGGTTAAATCGTATCTTGGGTTCCAACCCTTCAAAGAAGTAGGTAGCTAATAATAAATACTGACATAACATCCAACTTGGAACAAGAATAAGTACCTATCAGGTTAATTCTACGTCAGATCACATCCGAGTTCTTAATATTTTGAGGTAACTACTGATAAATTCTGATAATAAAGGAAAATTTAAATTAAGAATTTCTTCAACCTTCAACAAAACTACCTAGGCATTAGTTTAATTCTAGGTTAAATCGTATCTGGGTTTTCAACACTTCAAAGTACTTATTGAGACCTGCTGCCATGATTTCTTCCACTTAGAACTATCTGGTTAATTCTATACCTGTCAGATCGCATCCGAGTTTTTAATATCTACTGATAAATACTGCTAATAAGGGGAAATTTAAACTAAAGATTTATTCAACCTTAAACAAAACTACCTATGTATTAGGTCAATTCTAGGTTAAACTTTATCGGGGTTTTCAACGCATCAAAGTACCTAATCTCCTCTGCCATAATATCTTCTACTTAGAACAAAAATAAGTTCCTATCTGGTTAATTCTACATCGGATCGCATCAAAGTTCTTAATTCTTTGAGGTAACTACTTATACCTACTGCTGAAATTTCTCTACCTTCGTAAAAAACGTACCTATATTGTCATCTTCGAAACAATTCGTTCTCTATCAAACAACCTCAAAATTGATGTATAACGAAAGGTAGTGAGTATTATTTTCATTTGCTCAATTTCTGGAAGATAGCATTTGTATAACATATATTTTTATCTAAGAGCAATTATTTTTGTCTTAAATGTACTTAGGAATTGGTCTTGCCAAGGTTATCGTTGCATTTATTACTGATCTCTGCCAAGAGCTGTTTCAGGGAATACTTTAATTTTGTGTATTTTCTCAATATTGTTCTTCTATTTACCTGCCCTACATATTTATGAAGTAACTTAACCTATGAATTCGACTAAAATATGCATAAGAACCTAACAAGACCTGTGATGTAAAGTTGGCTTGAACCGTCAACGTTTGGATAGTGCTTTCATCGAGCAGTTATTAATATTTTTATATCTATTCATCCGCTATCAATATGCCTAAATTATTTTGACCGACAGTTCTTAATGGTTGATGGGGGATTCTCGAGTCAATCGTTTTCGTAGATTGACTATAAATGTGATCAATTATATAATAATAAGTTATTGTGCTTTCAAATCGCCAATCAATACTTCTAACGAACAATTGTGTTATGCTACTTGATTTTTGTACATTTTTATTCCTAATCAAAAAATGTCCCAATATTTTCATGATTAAATTTTGATACAAAATAAGATTGGATACGGGATCAATTTTATAATGATTTCTTTGTCATATATTTTCCACTATTGGTGCAAGTTATTAATAAAACAAAAAAAGTAATCAAATTCAAGATAAGATATCTTTAGAGTCGATGCGCGACATTGTTATAGTTGTTTCGCATTTATTATTTTCTGAAGAGTTGCCTCTTTAATTTATTTTGAATAAAGTGTCTACTTACTTCTCGATTCTCCGATGTTGAAGTACTATTATTTTTCTACCAGAGCCAATGATATACACACACACACACACACACACACACACACACATATATATATATATATATATATATATATATATATATATATATATATATATATATATATATATGTATATATATATTACATGAACTTAAATTATAGAAATTTGACAGTTATAATTAGAAGAGTAATGGTTTTTTCTGAACAATGGGATTGGAGTGTTTCTTGGAAGCTTGTAACCATGTATGTATGGCTTCTTAACTTTTAGTTCCTTGCAGCTCAATCGCTTAGATTAGACCAGGAGGCCTCATTGATAGTACCCACCTATGAGCTCGTTCAGACTGCTGTAACAATTTATCGTTCATAGGTTGTGGCATCTGCTTCAGAACTTTCACTCCGAAGCATTCGTTAAATGTCACTGTAGGATTTTATGATCTCGCGTGCAGCTTTAATGGCAGAGGCCGATCTTGGTTTAAGGAAGCTCTATGGTTGTTTATTCTCAAATTGAGTTGAGTTGCTTTCCCAACATGGAAGCTTCTGTGCTTATCTTCTCTGCACTGCTTACATATCAGCTGGTAGACACACATTCGTGACTTACATTCTGCGTGCCCTTGACGTAGGATTGAGAGGTATTGGGAGAGGTAAAGTGAGAGCCTTCAATAACAATGTCACATAGTTTGCACCGTGGACGCTCACATTGGTGTGGCAGTGTGCAGTTGTACTATGTATATATATATACACTAGAGGCCTGTTAGGGCTTGGAAAGCCCTAATCTAGAACACGATCAAGATAAGCACAGAGACGGACGGCGACACTTGGGGCCGTCTAACACTGAAATCGGTCCGCAAAGTTCTCTTCACAATTTCAAAGATCGTTCAGAAATAACTCTCCTAGATAAATAACTCTCCTACACTACGTTTCTTACTTACCGTGGCAACTGTTGTTACTGCCACAGCCTATAATAAACAGAGAGTCTCCCTATCAAATTTCAACTTCCTACAGTGAACAGGAAAGAATTTAGCTCACTCAGCTGATCAGAAAAGACCCCATCACTACGTTTCTTACTTACCGACACCTGGGGCCGTGCTGATTCGGAATTATACATAAAGACCGTTCGGAATTATATATAAAGTCCGCTAAGTTCTTCAGTTTCAATTTCTTCGTTCAGAAATAAATCTCCGAGATGTTAGTAACTACACTACGTTTCTTACTTACCGTGAATCGATGGCAACTGTTGTTACCGCCACAGCCTAATAAACAACTCTCGTTGATAAGAACCGCCCAGAACACGATCAAGGCGGGTATAGAGACGAACGGCGTCACTTTTGCAACAAACTTGGGGCCGTGCTGATTCGAATGAGCCGTCTAACACTGAAATCGGACCACGAAGTTCTTCACAATTTCAAAGACCGTTGGGAATTATATAAAAAGATAGTTTAGCTGCACCCTGCCAAACTTTGCTAGGCACATTGTGGTTGCATCGCTAGTCCAATTATTTACTGAGCTCAGTCAGTTGATTACAGTGGTTCAACATTGGTACATAAATTACTACAGGTGATATTCTCGAGACTTCGACACTAGTACACATCGAGGCAAGGTGTAAATACCTTGTGACCCTGTGAGACGTGACCTTGTAGCAGTGGCGGCTCCTGTCTTGAAACTCAGGGGGTGCACAGAGATCAACAAGGGATATTGCGGGGACGGTAGAGGTGCTTTTATACTACGAGTAAATACGTACACCAGACACGAGAAATGTTCTCAAATGGAAGACAGAAATTCTGAAATACTTAACCATCAAAGGAGTTAACCCAAGGAATGATTGCAATAGCTGAAATGTATACCCGCCCAGCAAGAACCATCGTGGAGGTGAAAGCAAATCTTGCCATGGAGGGGAAGGAAAGGGAGAGGAGAGGTTCATGGGGAAAGAGAAGGGTTAGTCATAATCTAGATAAATAATGGGGAATATAAAAATAAAATCTATAACATTAAAGGGGTTGAACTTACGGACCGAATCAGAAAGATTTTTAATTTTCAAAGTTAGCGTTAGTCCCTGTAGTGGTGACAAGGGGCGGCCAGCATGACGAATCCTGCACTTTTCTTCGATTGACAAATGGGACCAGTTCAACTTGATGAACTCAACTGAATTATTCATCGTATAAATATCTACTCAACACTCAATAACTTCAAAAAATCGTAACACTAAATGAAATAACACCAGGAAAAATAGAAGTGTGACTGATAAAAATGATAAGGAGAACGGAAAGTCGCTACCTAGCGGAAGAGCATGCCCCTAAAGATGGGTTCACATCCATGCGTAAATGCGGCTATCCGGTCATGCGTTCGGCCTTCTGATTGGCTATCGGCAGTCGGAAGAGTGGGGTGAATCTTGCTGGACAAGCACTCTTGAAACGGACCGTACACATCTGAAAAATTATATATTTTACCGGATAGCCGCATTTACGCATGTGCGCAGTTGCCCATTGCGCAGTTTTTTTTGTTTGATAAAGAAAGATAAGATAGAAGGTAGCGAACCTTTGTTTCTCTTTGTTGGTTTCTTTCGATAAAGTTTTGATTGTATTTGATAAAGATGAAGAGCTTGCGTATTATAATAACAATAATAAATTAATGAAACACTCAAATTAAACACGGTTTTATGCAGATGAGGCCGAGTTGGGTTAAATATACTTAGGTGTAGGTACCGATTTTGCGATCTCTCCAACAACCTACCTTCCTGATGATCCTATTCCATTTGTGTTTTGAGACATTTTTTGATTATAGATTAGCAATTTCCTGGTTGTCGAATGAGTAGGTATTTGAAAAGAGATGGCCAACTTGTTCTTACGAAATGGACAAATTAGTTACGTTAAGTATGTAAGTACTTCTTATGGTGCATCAATGCACTTAAATGATTTGAAATACGCCAACCTACATATTTTTTCGAGTAGAAATACCCATAATGTTATCTTGGGAAAATTACCTAGTTGATGAAAGGACCGAATAATTACCCAACAGTCTCTTTTCAAAACGACGTCGCCTTTGCAGTTAATCTAGGTAGGTACATAGATACATAAAAATCTCTTGTGTATGTCCTCATGATTTATGAGTTTATTATTCAACTTCGTTTATGGAGCTTTAATGTCCAAGAAATGTGTGATAGTTTGAAGAAAATTCGGGAGGAAATATGTCTCTTTGGAAAAAGGCAATGGTAATAGAAGACAACAACAATGATAACACAACCATCGGCCTGCCGCATTTCCGCACTCCCTTCCACTACTCCCAACCCCCTCCACTACTTAAACGCATTGCTGCATTACCGCATGGATGTGAACCCACCTTAAGTATGCTCAACTCGGGATGTAAAAGGCTCTCTGATTGGTCAATCTCACATGCCCGCTTCAATTCAAACTGAAAATCCTCAGTCCGGTGATAGGAGGTCAAGTCTGAGGTTGAGCAACAGCGATGTGTTGCTCCCGCTCGCTTCTGATTGGTCAGGTTGGGTAAGCTTCCCCCTTCAGCCCCTCCCTACCGCCACATTCTCTGTTTCGCACGTAGATTTAGATTTCCCGTCTTCTGTCACTAGCTAACTTTAAATGAGAGTGGATAAATTTTGAAACATTGTTATTATTTTGGTTTGACTGGGGGTGCACATGCGCCTATGCTCCTATCAGTAGCCACCCCTGCCTTGTAGTCATGGTTACGAGTAAGCTTTGCGAACGTGCTCCATTTCTGACAGTCACTGCCTCCATAACTAGTCTTCTTTTCTAGTTCCTATATAGTATTTTTTTTCTATAGTTCTATTTTTTTATATCTGGAAATAGTCAACAAGTAAAGCTTCTTCAGTTATAGTAATAAAAACGTATAACTCGGCGCTCCGCGCCTCGCCAGGGGGCAAGCCCCCTGGACCCCCGGTTACCTCTATTTACATACTTCGGACGAAATTATTGAAACACAGAATGTGTTTGCGTTGTCGCGCAACCAAGTGACAACCAAACAAGCGTCATTGTTTACTATTCATTTATAACATCAATTTATATAGTTATAGTATGAAACTACGAAAATTGCGTTGTCGCGCAACCAAGTGACAACCAAACAAGCGTCATTGTTTACTATTCATTTATAACATCAATTTATATAGTTATAGTATGAAACTACGAAAAAAAAAAAAAACGAAATAAATTCGTGATAAATCAAGAGCTTTCCAACGAATGGTGAACGATTTCTGTGCGATTAAAATGGCGGAAATTCCATTTCCCTACCAACGGCTTGGTTGTACGTGAAAATCATCCGTCACACATTTCGTTCCCATCCCGCGTTCCATTTTCGGCTAGTTAGTCCATGGCTAAAACACATTCTGTGTTAAAACGCGTGGTTGTAGGTAATGAAAAAGAAAAGTCTGCTATAGAAAAGTTGTATTTTAAAATCACCACAAACCAGAAACAATATAATAGCATGATAATCGTTGGAAATATTTTAACAGAACTGAAAATTACTAAGAATCAATTTCAAAAAAGTATTTGAGATACTTAGCTTATCAATTAAATTTATAGACTAGACGAAATAAGCCAAATGGAAAAAGAAAGAAACATATTTATAAAAAAATAATACTCCATATAAACATTTTTGTGTGTGAATGTCCCCAGACAGTTGAGGTACATACCTTAAATTTTACACATAATTTCTTAAGGCTATAAAATATAACAATACGTAAATAAGAATAAAATTATCACAACAGTGCTAGAAACAGCGTAATAATAAACATTTTAAAAAGGAAAACAATGATGATCATGGTGCGCGTGATTTGAGAAGGGTTAATGAAGCATCGACGAGAATAAGGAATACAATTACAGGACCTACTAAAATTTACTAATTAAAATTTCAACCAGATCCAATATACACGATCAGAGTGAATGAACTTTGGTCAAGTTCAAACCATGTGGGTCACAGGATCGTCAGGTAGGTAAATGTTGGGCTAGTTAATGAACATTTGTTTTGAATAGACCACAAGGTACTGGGATCAAACGTTTTTTTTAACAAAAATGAATATTAAACAGAGAATAAGTGGTACAGGTTCAAGATTAGTTATGAAAAAGGATATGGATTACAAATATAGTGGTAAAACGCCAATCGGGTCCAGAAGAAGACGGGTAATTTGTTTTTAATCCATGATTATCTTTCTGCATTACATATATATGCTGCCAGTTTTGAAATTAAGTTCAAAAAATGGATATAACAATACAAGATATTTGTATATCCTCCGTAAATTTATAGATTCAATTTATTCCTTGAGAAAAAAGGTAAGATTGTAGGCATACAATTACTAGATATCAATGTATGAATTAAAGGAGATTACGTAGTTGGGATTTTGGGCTGAAATTGTGAGTATTCGTTAGCTTGTTAGTGAGTATTAATGAATTAATAATATACAACGATAATTAAACCAAATGTGTTGTTACTATTTTTATTTTGCTGTTGCTGTATACAAATATTATTTGAAATTTGGTGTTCAAGTTAGTGTGGTTTCGGATAAAGGTGGTTGGTCGACTATGCTCATAGCTAATTTGCAAGAATTCAGGGTTCTTCTATCGTTACTTAACTTTTAATAAACACTCATCCATTTTTTCCTATTCGAAGTCATTCTCCTAGTGGGTGGCCCTCGGGACTAGAGTGTCATGTCCATCTTTTGCTGAGATTGGGACACCGCCAGAGGATGCATATATAGTGCAATCGCATAGAGGGAGGAAAGTATGGGGACATGTATGAGAGTGGCCAAATCGCACCCGCCTGCCTGCTTCAACCTGTTCAAGATCTACTACCGGCTCCTACCGGAATGAATTATTAGCTTTGTTCTAACAAGGACAAAAGGGTGCCCTAGAGCAGCTCAGAGCTCAAAATTTCGTTCCAACAAGGTTTTGGGGCTCAGAGCTCCGTGTTCCAACAGATCTAAAGCCGGTTTCACATGGAGCGGTATGTCCGGAAGACGGAACGCAATCTGATTGGCTGTTGGGACAACAGTTGAGGATGGTGGCGCCATGTTGCCGGAATGGTTGGCGGTAGAAATTTTTATACCGTTGCCGCGTTCCGTCAAGCAGAGCACAAGCTCATTGGACAGGAATGTTGATAACCGCAAGTAGAGTTTTCAGATCAGAGAGGGTTTCAGAAGGAAGGTTATGATTCCGTTCGCCAAGGTGCCGCTTCATGTGAACGCCGCCCCCTACACTGGGTTTTCCGGCCTTCCGTCTTTCCGGTTGTTACGCTCGTACCGCTCCATGTGAAACCGGCTTTAGAGCGCCCCCAGAGCTGCTCCGGGGGTCCTCCAAGCAGCCCCACACTTTTGACGGGTCTCATCGAGAGCTCTGAGCCCTACGCATGCGCATTTTGAAATAACCTGCAACCCTTGGGTAAACTACAATCCGCGTAACCTTCTCTCAACTGTTTCCACCTTCTCTACTACGTTTGTTACCACATCTCTCTCACGTTTGTTATCACATCTGCGTTACGTAAATCTTCAATTGCCGTTAACACGTTTTGAACTCTCGGGTGAGCTCCGAAGTGTTCCAACAACCATGAAAGCGGGCGACCTTAGAGCTAACACCATGGCCACTCTGGAGGAGCGTTGGTGGAATAAAGCTAGAGTTTTTTGTTCTAGCATCAGTTTACAATAAAACGTCCGGAATAGTGCTGCCAGACCCCATCCCACAAAAAGGGGTATAAAGGGGGACTTGAGGATTCCAAAAGGGGTACATGTTTTTTGGCTAATTACATGATGCTCACACGTAAAAACTTGTAGTTGAATTTGAATAAGTGATTTTAGTTCACCCTTGATGTATGGAAGAATCAAAGAAATTTAATTAGTATAATAAGTTTCTGAAATCATTGATTCAGGCCTCGATACTTCATTTTTTATACTGCTGAATAGCGGAGTTGAAACTTGCCAAGGTCCTATTAAATTACACATTAAAAAAAAAAAAAAATTTAAATTGCTTTCTGAATTATTTTTTTTTACAACCAACATATTTTGGAAGTTAGAGATTGAGAGTAAATTATCTGTTTCACCAGAATTTACTTGTGAATTGACCAAAATAGAAAAATTAATTTCTTCAGAAATTCCACAAGGAGGACCTGCCACTTGATGAAGTGTTGTATATTATACTCGTACTTGATGAAGGCTTTCAGTAACATGAAAAGTGTTCAAGATGTGAAAGAGACTCAACTCCAGGCATAATTAATTGCTGTTTTATTGCTCCGCTTCCATGGCTTATTCTTTATCTTTCCCACTCGAATTTTCTTATTATTCTTGATCTCTAACCAACCCTTGAAAAAAAGACCGAAGTCCCCACTGCTCCACTTCAGCTGTTTGTCTTCATTGCTGAAGCGCCTTCCTCCAAGAAGTTGCTTAAGCTGCGGGATTAGGTGAAAATCACAAGGATTCCGTCCAACGTGAAACGCCTATCCACCTCAATTGCATTCTGGACAGCCTCAACAATGTCAGGGGTGTGTGAGGTCGATGGCCGGCCACTTCGGTCTTCATCATGGAGATTTAGGCGCCCTTCAAGAAACATTTTGCGCCATCTACGCACATTTTGAACGTTCATAACTTGTTCTCCATACACTGCTACAAGTTTACGACCGATTTCAGTTGCGTTTTTATTTTTTAGGGTGTAGTAGGTACCGAATTACGGAACGAATTTCGCAATCGGCGGCAACAACATCAGGAGTATCCATTGTTACAAAGCGCACTGATGGGAAAAGTGTTCGGGAAGGGCTAGGAATGGTAGGGCGTGGCCTCAGACCCCTTCTCCTTCACATACCACAGCCCCCTCGCTCACGCATCTCCTCACAAGAAGAACTAACATAAGGATCGTTACTTTTGAGACACCCCTCGTATATACGACTAATCTATAAATACCTCTTTTTACGACAATTTGGTGCATGGCTGGTTTGTACATAACCCTGTCCAGTTGAGAGTTTGAGCTGGGAATTGATAGCTAGACATTTAAAAGGGCGTGGAATCTAAATTCAATATTAAGAAATACATAGAGTTGATTCATTGGATGGCTCAAAGAGTGGGGGGTTGAAGGAGTTAAGTAAGCAATTATCAAATGCCACAGTGTTGAGGACAATATCAGTTGTCCTCCAAAGGGTTGTGGATTCGCAAGGGTAGCGGTATCACGCCAGTGATATGTCTCTGGCGACGGGTGCTGGAAAATGGCCGAGTGAGGCTCAGACCCTCACCTGGTGTAGTCAGTCTCCTTCTTCGCAAAAGTGAGGGGACCAATAAGAGCCCCAACGGGCTATTCGGTTTCCAAGCGCGGACTGTCCTTCAAAGGGAGGATCCAATGATTTTGCTTAAAGTTACTCATTGCCTAACCCCCTGGGAGTAGGGAAGTTCACCGCACAATGAGAGCTGGGAAGCATGGAAACTATTTAGACAGGAGACCCTTCCTTGTGGCCACCCTTCCAAGTACTTACCAAGCTGTTGAATAACTTAGTTAATTGCACGACAAATGGTTTGTTGCAATGCCTGACCCAGGGTTAAAGGAGTTCCCAACATAAGAGGAACTGAACAGTGGTGACTCGACCTTATAATAACTGTAATCCAAAGTCCATCCAGTCCAAACAATAACCAATAATACCGCACAATCTAAATATCAATAAACTATTCAATTGGTGTTAACCATGGCCAAACGTGTATATAACATTTATTACAGGCAATTTGCTGAACAAAAACACCAATACAATAATCTCAAACAGTGAATTAAATTTATTAGGCGTTCGTGACTCTTCCAAACCATAAGGTTGTTATAATATTTTTGTGCGTTATCTACCTAATGAAATAACAATGGATTCTAGGCAAAAAAATTCGAAGTCTGTAGGCCATGATTAGATACATAATAATAATTAAAATTTGCATATTGTCGGTTATCGATGACCAATGATCACTTCAGGCTCATTACTTAAACTCATTAAGCCACAATAATACCATCAAGGAATGACAGTTAATATTATTTATTGCACCCTTGGGCGTGCGTAAATGGGGTCGATTCACGATTTATTACCTAACCTTTTTATCAAAGTGAAAAAACAATATTATTCTACGTTGAAAAAAATCACAGAATCGCTAACAATTTACCAATATGAACTAACCACATTAAATTCTAGTAGACAATATTAGTACGTTAACATTAATGATGATAAATATTGTACGATACATTTAGTCCCCTACATAACAACATCCAGAATTTTATAGGTAGGCACCTAGCTATAGAATAATGAGGTGAGGGATTCATCCACCTAAATATTACTCACGATATGATCAAACCACTCTGGGATGAATGTTATGGTATTTTAGGCATGCACCATGGTTCTTTCAACTACACAAATAGTCCATTAATTTTGCATGAAGTACATTATAATTAGACAGGAATTTTATTATTGAAACCGATGAACTTGGAAGAAATATCCAACTATTGCACAGTCTGAGGGAAGACATCGTTCAACTAAGTTAATTTTAAAAGGATATCTACAAACTACAGACGTAGATGTGAATATCACTATTGTCGATATAGGGCTGCAAGTGGTACCCTATTAGGTAACTACTGTACCATTATTTATATGTAATAAAATCACGGATCCAACAAAATGCTATTTCATTTTAAGAGAATAATAATGAGGAACAATGGGCAATTTCACTGTTTTATTTGAATTCATCAACTGAATATTATGATGCGAGCTTTTTAAGAAAGTGTATTATGAAGGGTTTCGGATGATTAGAAGTGGGCAAAATACTAGTGGAAAGACGGTTAAACTACGTCATAGGAAAATGGCTGTCACGGGTTTGGGATCATGAGCGGTGAAGCGGGGCTGAGATGTTCACAGGTTTGGGATCGCCAACGCCACGGATATGGGATCACTGTGCTCCCACTGAGGGTATGGAATTCAGTTCCTACATCCATACTACCTACATAGAAGACGACAGCTTATTCCTCCCAGCCCTTTGGGCCTAACCTCCTCATGAAAGAAGATTGAGAACGACGAAAGGGTGCAGAAGCGTTCCACAGGGATTTCAACAATCAATTCTACACGCCCCACCCCAACGTACATGTTCTCATATCTGTACTTCAAGAATTTCAAGTGGAAAGCGAGTTGAAAATATCGAGTGTGAAGAAAGGCCAGTTTTTTACACAGAAACTAAGCTCTGATAATACAATGAGATTTTGAGATTTGTGAGCGAGCTAATAGGTTCTGTCAACAAGCCACGAAAAGAGTCAGCAGACATGCTCCGTTACTTGGAGGATCTGTGGGAGAAGTATGCCAACGACGAGGACATAATGAAGTATCTGTTGAGCATGAGCACCAGGTACGGTCCGTCAAACGAAGACGAGGAAGATGTGAAACATTTTTGACGACAATGAAAAGATTCATTCGAATGTTCTATGTGATATTATCCAGGTATGTACCTACATCTCAATAAACGAACATCTGTCATGATCCCAAACCCGTTGCTACTTAACTATTCAATGATCCCAAAACCGATGCGGTGTGATCCCAAACCCATGACGGATTCGGCCCCACGATCCCAAACCCGGACCTGCCGGGAAAACCTCACCCTGCTGCCACAAGAGTGGGAGGGGAGGTGAGGGGATCAGTGCTGCCCACCTATGACGTAATTTCAATTTGTTTTTGTTTTTTGCCCAAACGATTTGTAGTTTTGAGGTTAAATTTTTTAATCAGAGGTTTTCAAGAGCAATGAATTCAATTTTTAGATCAGAAATTTCAAATTCTAACGAGTGAAAGTTGCCCATTGGTCGCTGTGTCCATTAAACCAGGTACACACTTGTAATAAAAGGCCATTCTGTTTTACCGAACCGAACAAGATCTGATCATTTTGACAGTACTTTCGATCTCTAGATCTCCAGTCATGTAGCAGCAAAAGGAAGATCGAAGAATGTCACGGACTTAGGTTGCCCCCAGAGGTGCAATGGGGCCTAAATTCGCACTCATAGAGACAGTACCATAAAAGATACAACTCGTACTAATAGCGTAATGTGCTATGTTTGGAGAGGATTGATTTTCCGGTTCTCGGATCCTCAACTATCGCCAAACACAGCATTCCAAGAACTCGAGAATGACACGTTCAACCTGGTGCGAGAGCGACGGATAGACGCGCATTCTCTTGGAATTGACGGGAACTGTCACAAGGATCGGAATGGATGCAGGCACTTTCTTGGATCCTATCCACAATGCGACTGTGACAAACCACACACGAAGCGATCAGCTCTGTTCTATTCTTCAGTACTTAATTCCTTTGAGAACCTGGGATTCGATCGGCTCGGATGAAATGAACGGACGTTTGTTACAAGTGCGTACATGGCTTTAAAATGGAAATTGAGAGTGTACACAAAACTGCACCTATGACATTAATGGGTAGGTACTCGTATTAATTTCAGGAATTACAAAAACAATTCAATAAATATTTCAAACTTCAATGAGGAACAGACGTGCAATCTTTCAAATGATAAATCTCATCTTTCTTAATTACTGAACTGAAATGAAATTCCAAAACAACATTGAATGTTGAACAACCTTCACTGGTAAGTTGCCACACTAGGTTTTGCTAATGTGAGTCCAATTTGTCACTCTCTTCAAAATAAAATTGATGGAAATTTTCAACTAATTAAACCATTAGTAGCAGTGTTAAAATGTGAACACCAAGTCTGTTTCCCATTGGCAATACCTTTTGTTTGAATACTGAAATATGTTTCGTAGTTGAAAGGTCGATCAACTCAAATTTCTATTCGTCGATGTATATCATAAGTGGTGCTCTTAAATCGAACAAGTGTTACGGAATCAAAATCAATCAAGATTCCCGAACTAGACCAATGAATAAACGACTTGAAGGAAGAAGTTGAAGTTCATGATGATATTCAACTTCGAAACAAGGTTGATTACAATAGCAGAAACGTCTGTCTGTGTGTAACGATTTTTGGTGGAATATACATTAAGTTTGCATAATGTTTTGGGATCGTCAACCTAAAATGTTGGTAGGTAACATATTGGAAATGAGAAGGGTTTATTTTACAAAGGTAGAGCTAATTGTGTCATGTTATGCATAAAATTCCAAGGGCATACAGGTGGAATATTTTTCTCATACCTACTAGTTGGAAGGGACCCATAGCATTTTGGATTGTTCTTCAACTACAGTCCGCTTGATTTGGGTGCACATGTAAGCGATGTTCCCAGTCGCTGGTATTATAGCTGAAAACAACATAGAAAACGTTATGAAATAGCGATACGAAAAAGAAACACCCATTGTGGCCAGACTTATTTAAAAGGAGCGTAGGTTCACCTAACAAAGCTTACAAAACAGGGTGTGGTCTTCCAGCGTTGCCAAGCCGGAGGGTTACATGCCAGGGCAGAGGGTTTCACCTCACTCCTACTTGACACCTATGTAAGTGTGTAACATCAATTATCTACATTAACTTCAGGATAGCTATACTGAGTAAAGCGCTATACTCCAGATAAAGACTGTGAGTGGTTTATCAATGTCGAATTACTTATATAAGGGCGATTTACACATGGAGCTACCACAGAGTAGAGAAGGAGCTACATTTTCTTCATGGATCGACTATTGAAAAAACCGGGTCTGACGTCCACAACACGATATCCATCATAATATCAAGCTCAGAAAATAAGAAACCACCACATTTTTGCCATTTGCTTCATTTTTAGAGAGAGAAATACATACACGAATTGCGATATTGTAACTTGAATTATTATGAATGAATTATTGTGATTAGTAAGTTTTGGACTTAATTTCATCTTCCATCTGTGTTAGAATGTAAAGAACAGTAACCTTGTCCAACCGAAACCTCAATAAAAATACGCACTCCTCCCATATTAGTAGGTCATCTACACGGGGTCTTGGTATATACGGTCTTCTTTTCCATTCAACGAATTATGCTATGATAGAATCTTTGCCGTTGCTGCTATTTGAAGACAAATTCCCAAATAATCATTCCATTGGAAGGCACAAAAATAAAGACAATCAAATGAGATTCAAATAAAATTTTTGTAAATAAATAAACTTGTTTGAGGTTAGAAAGCTCTAGATATATCATTAACCTCCAGTTATAATTGTTATCCAGCTATCCAGGGACCCGATAAATTAAAACGCCAGATAGGGTATAACTAGAGATGGATAAACATCCCCTATTGTGTTATCTAGCAGATAACGCTATCGCTCAGATAAATACCCCTTATCCATTGGATAAATGAGATTGATAAACCGGCCCTTACTCTATAAGGCTGGGGAAGCGCATCTTTCGCTCATGATTCTTATATCAAAACTTGTATTCTCTTTTACTCTTCCAACAACTCCCCACACCACCTCTCCGTCAGACAGTTCAACTATCGGATCAAAGCACTCAACAACTTTCCTATCCTACGAGTCCAGAGTTGAGAAAAAGTAGTTCAACTACAAAACCACAACTACAGTATTTTAAAAGTAGTTGTAACAACAAAAATTTTTGGCAGTTAGTTGTTGTCCAACCCAACTACTTTTTCTCAACTGCAGTAGTTGTAGTTGGAATGCACAACTACAACTGTAGTTGTAGTTACAGAGCCGTAAAATATAGATACAATGATGCAAAATACACCAAACCGTGCCTCTGTTTCATTAACCATTACAAGCTTCTGCTCAGTTATTTGAACAGTTTTAACAAGTTTGTTTGTTCAGATTCGTAGTTTTTTACACCAGTGAAAACTGATTTTATGGAACAATTATACTAATACCTGCTGTTTTTGTTTCAAATAAAAGTTATTGAATAATGAAAAACGACATTTTCTTAACCAAACACTTTTCTCTGACAACACTTGACTCTGATCCAATCGTGATTATCCATGATTCTGTATGATTCATTGCATTTAAATATGTTCAAGATTCAATTTTTTAAATTTTAATCGTAACTAACTAGAAAGTGGGTGAGTGAATAAGAAACTCACTCATCCACTTTCTAGTATAAAAAAAAAAAAAAAAAAAAAAAAAAAAAAAAAAAAAAAAAAAAAAAAAAAAAAAAAAAAAAAAAAAAAAAAAAAAAAATCTTGAATATAAAAACAAAAAAAACCGACGCACCCTATATTTTGTTATTTTTTCACCTTAACTTCTATTGGTTACTTTTTTTTTGCATGTGCCAAGTAAAGTCGGTATCTTATGAGAGAACAGCAAGGAACAGAGTGACAAATAAAAAATAGCCGTTTGAAAAAATCAGCTTTATTCACAAAACTTCGATGTTTGGACAAAAGTAACAAAACATTCTTCTGTAGTTATCGTGTGAAAAAAAATTGAAAAATGATTTTTTTTTTTTTTTTTGGAAAATAAATTTTTTTAATATCGGGTGGTACCGTCTCTTGCTTGTACCCCAGCCTGCATTCTTCTCGGCATGCTGTTGATCAAATTTGAAACCGTTTCTTGTCTGATGAGGTCCCATTCTGCGACCACCGCTGTCCTGAGGTCTTGGAGGTTTACAGGAGGGTTCGGTCGCACCTCTCTAGCTCGTCCCATAGATGTTCTATGGGATTGAGGTCGGGGCTGCGAGCTGGCCATTGTAGGGTGCGCATGCCAACCTCTTCGAGGTAGTCAGTAACCACGTTTGCTACGTGTGACCGCGCGTTATCGTCCATAAAAATAAAATTATCGACGGTGTAAGGGGCGAATGGCACTACATAATCTTCCAGGATGTCAGAAATGTACCTCAGTGTGGTTAGACTCCCTCGGGGGTACACAAGGAGTTCCGTATTCGCCTCTGAAGTGATTCCACCCCAAACCATTTCAGACCCACTCCCGTAAGGCATCCTTTCAGCACTCTTAATGTTTTCCTATGAGTCCAGGTTCTCACTATTCGCTTCAGATCGTCGTGTTAGAGGGTGGAGGTGACGAGGGCAGCGTTTCGCTCAGTGCATTATTTCTGAAAGGGTGCCTTACGCAGGAGGTTCTGAAATGGTTTGGGGTGGAATCACTTCAGAGGCGAATACGGAACTCCATTAGTATCCCCGAGGGGGTCTAACCACACTGAGGTACGTTTCTGACATCCTGGAAGATTATGTAGTGCCATCCGCCCCTTACACCGGCGATAATTTTATTTTTATGGACGATAACACGCGGTCACACATAGCAAACGTGGTTACTGACTACCTCGAAGATTTTGGCATGCGCACCCTACAATGGCCAGCTCGCAGCCCTGACCTCAATCCCATAGAACATCTATGGGACGAGCTAGAAAGGTGCATCCAAAGGCGACCGAACCCTCCTGTAAACCTCCAAGACCTCAGGACAGCGGTGGTCGCAGAATGGGACCTCATCAGACAAGAAACGGTTTCAAATTTGATCAACAGCATGCCGAGAAGAATGCAGGCGGTGGTACAAGCAAGGGACGGTACCACCCAATATTAAAAAAATTTATTTAAAAAAAAAAATTCATTTTTTCAATTTTTTTTCACACGATAACTACAGAAGAATGTTTTGTTACTTTTGTCCAAACATCGAAGTTTTGTGAATAAAGCTGATTTTTTCAAACGGCTATTTTTTATTTGCCACTCTGTTCCTTGCTGTTCTCTCATAAGATACCGACTTTACTTGGCACATGCAAAAAAAAATTAACCAATTGAAGCTAAGGTGAAAAAATAACAAAATATAGGGTGCGCCGGTTTTTTTGCTGTTAAGTGTATTTTCTTAAATAAAATTATTTATTCTTGAATAAAATATCTGTCTATGCCAACGTTTCGATAAATTTATTTCTTCAGGGCTTAGATTTGGTGATAACCTTATAAACACATCAGGTCATACTTCTTGTATTTATAAGGGTATCACCAATGTTTATAAGGTTACCACCAAATCTAAGCCCTGAAGAAGATAAATAAATTTATCGAAACGTTGGCATAGACAAACAATTTTTATTCAGACCAAACCTCAAGAATACCCAAAACTAAACCTTTCAAATTTTATTGTTGTTCTTAAGGTATTTTTTGCTAATGACATTTTGATCTCTTGTATCTAAAGTTCTAAAGAAATACCATTTACACCAAGCTGAACACACCACTACCACACAAATTGGAATAATTACATATTCGAAACTTATGAGTAAAAAAAAAAAAGAAAAGAAAGAAGTAAACATCCAGTGATAGGTAAAATGACTGAGCATAAACACCTGGCGCTGGATTTATCGATTGTGTAGATAGTCACATAATAACGTAATGATATTTGAAAGGGAGACTATTTGAAACTGAAGCCAGCAGGATGGGATACATCATGTTCCATCTTTTATAATAATTCCAGCGCCTCAGGTTTTATTACACGTCATACAGTGAGAGGGGGGGGGGGGGGGCACATTTTTTAAATTTATATATATTTTTTTCTTATTTCAAGTATGAGGCTTACCTGAAATGTAATTTTTATATTCCTGTTCGAGCTTGAGAGCATGCTCGTACATTTCTTTGGCAGCCTTGGCAGACACTTTATCCTGAGGGTATCTGGTGTCTTTCACTTCTTTGATTTGTTTGGTAGATTTGAACTTGATAAGAAGCACAATAGGGTAGATCTGCAGTCGATGAAGTCGCTCTATTGAGGCAAGACTCACTTCTAAAATACAGTGGACGTTCTGTGGAAAGACAAATGATTTCACATCTGAGATAACGATAAATTCAGATACAAGACTTAGTAAATAATGAACATCCACTAGAAGTTTCTGTCTGACATTTTGGAAAGACTTCAAGTCTATCGCCAAACTTATATTAATTTATGGAATACTGCCACAAAAAAATAACTAATTAAAAGAACAAAAGTATAAAATGAGGAACCGAATGCATACCTTGTCGTACATATCCTTAATTGCAGATACAGACACGCATTCAAAGAAGTTTCCTTTCTTTCGGTAATCTACAAATATTGAATCGGCGAGTCCTTTCTCCATGGTGGATTGAGAGCATTGCATCATTTCAGGGTTCAGACGACTGAATTTATCAGGGAAATCCAATAGCAGTTTGTCCATCACGCACTCAGAGAGGGGACCAACTACAACAACTGGACGTAACGCTGGATCTAAAATTTGCATGAAATGAAATTGCAATGAGATTTTCCAATGAATGAAAGTTTTTTGGTCTAACACAATGACTAAGATGTTAGTATTTATAATGGAGTGTTTTTCGTATGGATGTGTTATGTTGTCATGGATAGGAGTAGTTCCTTCTTCTCGATTCTTGAATACGTTGCATCTGGGGATATGCCTGACGGTTTATACAACCAATAGGACAACCTCCGGGTGTAGCAGATTAATCGCCTCTCACCTCTGAAGGAGTAAACAACTCCTATTTCTTCACCTCTCGTTATCACATGGTGTCAGATGGTGTGGTTTCAAGCCTTACCCTCGCCCCCACCCAGCTGCTATATTATTGAATGTCCTGGCGCCCCTACTCCCCATCCCACCCCCTATGATATACACAAAATGGGTAATAACCCAAAAAACTAAAAAACATACCCCCGCCCTGCCTATTTGGAGCCCCCTTCCACACTGGCCACCTGCAACCCCCCCCCCCCCCCAACCCACTGCTTCTTGAAATCCCCGGGAGTGTGATGGATTGGAGTAGTTCCTCCTCGGGTGTGGCAGAGAGGATGGACGGTTTTAAAAAAATCATAAAATAGTTAATTTTTACTCAAAAACAAATTTATTGATGCAATCAGGTTCGCAAGGAAATAACATTTGAGACAGTCAAGTGTGAAAAATCACCAGGCATGTGGTGGCCGAAATTGTTGATGCAGTGCTGGAGGCGTTCTTGGGCGTTATCTCCAACATACTCTCTCAACTTGGGCGACTTCCACACGAATTGCGTCCTTCAATTCGTCCAGAGTTCGGGGCTTGTTCTCGTATACTCTAAGCTTGAGGTGTCCCCATAAGAAAAAATGGATAAATCTGGGGACCGAGGAGGCTAATGAACATCGCTAAACCTGGAAATAAGGCGACCAGGGAAGAGAGGGCGAATATCGTCCATTGATGCACTGGCTGTGTGGGCGGTCGCCCCATCCTGCTAGAACCATACTAGTCGGTTTGGAACAAGTCGCCGTCATAATTCTGGGAAAAAGAAGTTGGTGATCATTTTGGTGTAGGGCTATGTTGGAGAGAGTCTACGCTAACTTCCAAGAAGACCTCCAGCACTGCATCAACAATTTCGGCCACCACATGCCTGATGTGAATTTCACACTTGACTGTCTCAAATGCTATTTCCTTGCGAACCTGATTGCATCAATAAACTTGTTTTTAAGTAAAAATTAACTATTTTATGATTTTTTTTAAAACCGTCCGTCCTCTCTGCCGCACCCTGTACAACTGACAGGACAGCAGGTTAATCTGGGTGTAGCAGGTTAATCGCATCTCACCTTTGAAGGAGTAAACTACTCCGATTAGTCAAAGAGCTTTGATTAAATTGGCCTCTGTAGCCTATTTGGCAAAAGGGCTGTCTCTAAAGAGCTTTCCTCTGTCTCCTAAATTTGAGCACTTTGAGTGCAAAGACAATGTTAACTATAATTTTATAGCAGAAAAACTCGTTCTAAATAATATTTTGCTAATCAAACAAAACTTCGAATTTTAGTTTCTTTTCCTTCTTCAAGTTTTGATCGATTTTTTATCAAATATTAACGAAATTTAAGTGCATTTTTTCAGCATAATTTTGAACATGATTTTTTTATGTTCTAGTTCAGCATTGATATACTTCTTATGACTACAAGTCTGCTAAATAATATAAATTTAAAGGTGTTTAGACGTCTTTAGCCTTTTTTTATAATATGTTTTCATGTGTTTTTTATAATAGCGAGTTTAAGCACATTTTTTTAAATGTGAACAATTTAATGTACTTAAAAAATGCTGGCTGCCAAAGAACTCATCCTTTCATTTGGAAAGCTTGATGTTTTGGCGCAAGAATGGAATATTTATCTAAACTCTAACAAAAATTATAGTCAGAAATGACACACACATGCGGGCAAACACATATATGAAAAAGCATAAAATTCTAGCATGCGTTTCAGTATGCCTCAAAACGGATTTCAATACAGACAATTTTCAAAAACTTTGATTCAAGAATTTTTGGACTATTGCAATAGCTTCATTTTCTACAGAAAGTCGCTAATTAAATGAACTATTGTAGGGAGAAGGGTGTAGCAAAGATTTTTGTATAGACAGACAGGCGACCAAATTTGCACAAGGAACTCCGAAATACAAAAAATGGGCATTTTTAATAATTAAGGTCACAATTCAGAGATTAAAAAATTCTGAGTAACTCACAATCAAGCATCGCAACTCTTTGGTAAGAAGCGAGGGATGGTTCTTCATTTAGAGTACCGCTGTCACTGTACCACCCGATTGTGGTGTTTAAAAATGAGGCAAGTTCTTTAGAGTCGGAACGCTGATGTTTTTTCCTCCTGAAGAAACTTCTCCTTGTAGCTCTCCGGGCCTCACCATCAAGATCTCCAAGACTCCTTCTGACGACCTCCTCTTCAACCCTTTGTACAATAACAATTGAATGACGAATCAGTAACTATAGTCATCGTTGTCTTACAACAGCAATCTTGGTGTTAATGGATAATTCATATTAGATTCACTGTTAAAATAAGTTCGTACAGTTTTAACCGCAAGGTGTGTTACTCAACTAGACCAAGGAAAATGAGTTTAATTGAAATAACTGCCCAAGATCCATTCACTTACTTGTACTTTGAAGGAATTATCCCGCACTGCTGGTGATTTCCGTGCTCATCTACCAAATACGCTCTCCAGCTACCGGGAACGCCGTTAAACATGGTGTTATCGACATACAGAATATCGTCCTTGCGAAACCGAAGCTGAAGGTCATCTGACATATCTCCCAGTCTATCGAACAGAGCTCGAATGTAAAAACTGTCGCCAGCTTTGTCCTTGATTTCGTTGTAACCTTCAACAAAACAGGATTGTTGAATTATTTAAAAAAGATTGGCGGGTAGCGTAGCGTTAATAGCACACTGAATTAGATAAAAAAAGAAAAAAACTGACAGGTAGGACACTAACTTGTATATGGTTGTTAATACGCAATTATAATAGTAGTATACTAAATCACCAATTACATTTTGATGATTGAATTAGAAAGGGACGAGTTGAGGAAAATACTGACGCAACGAGGTAGGTAGGTGCACACTAGTCTGCATGGCACGGACAGCACACATCGGACATGTTGTGGCTGCGTGTGTTGAATTTATGCAGATTGAATGACGTTGAATGCAAAATTTGAATAAGAGTGGATCATGTGAACTAATAAATCCCTGGCCGGACGAGAACTCTATGTGACCGAAACTACAGTTATCGTAGCCTCCTACTTAATAGCCGGTCATTAGACCGTAGCTTTAATTACTTATTAGCCGGATCAAAGATACTGCAACATGGAAATTATAAGAGCAATCTTGGTTGTGAGGTTTGAGAAGGTTGAATGGAGAAGGCAAGTTATTTGAAGTTGATAGAATGATCACAATGAACTTTTGGCCGGTAAGCAGAAGTATTCAAGTGGTCTTCCCCATTGGGGCTCTTTCCTTTCTCTGTAGCTCTCTCTCTCTCCACTCTCTGTACTCTGCCCCACGGTCAGACTCTGAAAATGTTTATTGGAGAAACTAACAAAACACGGTCAGGCGTATGACAGGACAGATCATATTTTAGGATTCGTAACGCTGTCATAAATGTGAGGGAGCTCACTGATCCGCATCAGAGACCGGCAATGCTGACTGGGGTATGTCGAGTGGGTATGGATTTTGAATAGAGACCTCGGTTCTATGAAGATTTCTTTTAAAGAACCTACTGCACCAAACCAGCGTGCTCAACCGTAGGAAAAGAAATCTAATCCGTCCGATGCATGTCCCTACAATGTGGAAAAGTGTGTCTCTCACCTTTATTGACCAGAATCGCTACCGGCCAGTCATGATGGTCTTCATCATATTGGTGACCCCAAGTCAATTCACAATATGCATATACAGTACTCTCTCTTAACTGGCCACCTTGGGAACAGAGGGTGGCCAGACTGCGTTTTGGCCAGTTAATCATCCGATGTGCAAAGCACTTTTGTGAGAAAAATTAAATACACATTTATTCATGGAAACAAAAGAGCTAGAGATGTCCTTTTCCTTCTAATGCTAAACAATGAAAAGGAGATACCGTTTACTCCTCCTCATCTTTCGGGAAGGTCGTGGAGTTCACTGTATGTGTACATTAGAATGAAGGATAAATGTGGAGTGTTCATCTTTTGAATGTCTGAACTCCTACATCTTCAAC
Organism: Adelphocoris suturalis; assembly: GCA_030762985.1. NCBI lineage: Eukaryota > Metazoa > Arthropoda > Insecta > Hemiptera > Miridae > Adelphocoris > Adelphocoris suturalis. Next base: position 113,652,364 of record CM061043.1, read on the forward strand.
CCCATACCTACATTCTTTGGAAAATAAAGTACAGACGGACCAAATAAAAAATTGATACAAGTTCAAGGTAGAAAATAATGGAAATAGTTTCAGAAAGAGGGGCGGGATGCTTACGATCGATTGCGTATTGGGCCAATACTCTAACTTTATCAGCAGGCTTTGCCAGTTCGTAAGCAGCTTCTTCTGCAGTAGCTGATGTAAGATCTGATCCATTGTATTCCAATATTCGATCGCCCATTCTAAAACCAAGGAAATTTTCTTCATACATCGATTACATCCAAATTACATGTTATAAAACAATTGTATAAGGAATGTGTGTGATGACTTGCACAAGCACCAGTAATAGCAAACAACCTTCATTAGCTACTCACCTTAAACCAGATTTATACGCAAGAGATCCACTTTGAACACTGTGAACAAATATTCCAACAGCATTTCCTCCAACAAGACTTATTCCGAGGTTGGATGATTTTTGAGTTTCGATCAGTAGGTACCGCGGGTCGTCACTATAATAAACAAGATAGACAATCAATAAATTAGTAATAACTCCAGAGTTATTACAGTTCAAGAAGCATGATGAATGATGAGGTACCTTGGAAGGCTGGTGGATTGGGAGATACTCAATGGTGACAAATTCCTGCTGAGGGGCGATTTCCTGAGAAGACCAGGGCTATTGCAGGGGGTAGGTGAACCTGAACGGGTTTTGCTGTCTCCGCTACTTGAAGATCCGGTTCCTTCAAGCTCATGGTACTCTGAATAAAACAAAGATAATATATATCAATTTAATAAAATTAGGTTAATTCATATGCTTTTCTTGAAAATATCACAAAACAGCTTGGTGAAGGGCACACAAGAGATTAACTGATTGATGCAATCACGTAATGCTTGCGTAAGTACCTTATTTTTTATAGTCTACGGATTTTGGCACCCAACTATACAGTTTTAAAGGAAACTGAGGTAGTTAGAGATTCAACTTACTGTCAGGGCTGTACTGCACGAGCATTGAAATGGAGTTGCCACATTGACGCAAGACATTTGCGGCCAACTCATAAGTAGCAGACCTCATATTTATGCCACACACTTCGAGCAGTTGGTCCCCAACCCTAAGACCGACCTGACAAGCTAAGGAATTCTCAGAAACTGTAGAGACGAAAACTCCTCCAGAGTCGAGGCAGGATATCTGTATGCCTAAAGGTTCTGCTGACTTGTCTATGTGCACGAGCCTCAGCTCTCCAGGTGATGGTCTAGAAAAGAAGAAGCAACATGAATTTCATGAATACTGTTATAGATCATACAGAAACAAATTGGCCATAACATAATCCTTATGAATGAGGATAAGAGGGCCACTTTCACTGTTTGAATTAATCAAGAATTAGCGTTAACGCGGCATTATGTTTGTGCTTAAGCAGACATAAGAGCGATTTTTCTTTTACTAACACCCTTTCGTTAACCAACTATCATTGGTTAACTCGCCTGTCAAAACTTGACAATCTGATTACCAAAGCTGATTATGTTCCCTCGAGGAATTAAGAGGTTAACGGATGATTATCATTATATTGTCCGTGCACTGAGCCTTCAATTTTCACATTATAATTACCAAAAATATTATTTACCTAATTCAAATATTAAATATTCTCGGATCCAAAAAGGTTAATCCTGGGCCTCCCGTTATTGTTAGGCCAAGTTAGTTAGTACTGAGATTGGTGAAAGTGTCCCTAAGAAAGGTTAACTTATCACAGTGGTGAAGATAGTTTAAGAACACACAATCGATCGGATACTCTTCATTTTGTGAAATTTTCCTCTCATGATAAAGATAGCTTACTTGTGAGCCCAATAATATTCTGGAAGTGAAGTGGTTTTTGACTGAGTTTGACCGATCCCCGGGCTTAAAACTTCCACGTGGAATGGCATAGGACTACCTCTTTCTGATGATTTTTCTATCGAGCTCGTTGACACCTTGCTTCCACTCCCTACACTTGGGTTTGAGGGTATTCTGAAATAAACAAAATTATATTACAAACCTATGCTAGTAAGGCAACAACTTTGTTATTAAAAAGTCCTGTGAACAGAGTCGGTGCAGCACATGATTAAACAAGGATGAATAAGTATATTTCAGTATAAAACTAAAATGTGAACTGATGGGACACAGTACAACGTGAATCAAAATGTGCACCTCATACTTTGGTTTTTGAACCATGTTGGTAGAATGTGGCACACACAATCAAATATGAACAAATTTTCGGTTGATTTCGTTAACATACATGTAGGGTTTGGTATCATGATATCTAGGATCACATTCGGAATAGTTGAGGCTAGTAGGAACATATATGCAAAATAATTTTGCCTGTCAAATGTGTAGTTTGGATGAGGAGGGTAAGAAACCGTGCGGGATACAACTTCAAATCTAAGGAACGGCAAGGAAGCCCAGGGAATTTTATTTGAGATGCTACGATTACTAGACTCTAAAATGGTTTCAGGCAAAAATTGTAAACCAATAAAGCCTTAATACTTACGGCCTGGGCCGCTAGCTGCACCAAAAATTCATCGATAAAATACACAACACACGAAAAATGTCAATCACGGGGGAAAATGAGGTATTACAGTGGGTAGAAAATTTATATTTTTGACCATATGCCAAATTTCAGTTTTGTATATTGAGCGGTTGTGGGAATAAGATGAAGAAAATACACCCATACAAACACACCACATCTTTTCTAGCATTTTCTCGCTCAGCTCCAGGCAGGTACGAAACAGCCACAAAAACATTGTTGTAGTTCAAGCTAAGTGAATCTAGCTCGGATGGGAAATTGTATGATACGAGTCAAACTGTGACTCCTGGATTAATAAAAAACCTAGTAAACTTGGGATGTTTAAGAAGGTGAAGGATTTGATGAGAAATGAACTGAATTTGTCCCAGTACGCGAAGCCCCCATTGGGCCAATTTGGTGAGTCTAAACCAGCACTTTCAACTCGTCAGGAGGATAATAGAAAGTACCCTGGAGTTCGCACAGTCTCGATGGGTACTTCTGGATGTTTCTGCTCGGTACTTTCATTCTGTCAGCTGAAGGATAGGATAAAGTACCCTGGTACACAGGGTCCCTTGGGCACATGGACTTTGACCTGGCACGTAGTCCTGTTGCTCAAAGAGGAAAAGGTTTGAGGTTTCGTAGGTTGGTTGAGGAGTATGAAGTAAAAAATCAGATTTTCAGAGCATGAATGTGAAGTGAACCTGAGCTCCTGCGCTTTTATACCCTGAAGTCAAACCCTCTCCTTTGGGGGTCAGGTCATGTTTACGTGAACACCACCTACTCCTGATATATTTTGGAGGTCGACTCAGCTATTTCGCATCATTAGTGAAATCTAATAATATACAAGTCGAGCCACAACAAACATGATGACATCACACACTTTTTTCCACGAATTTTCACCCACTTCAGCTTATTTCAAACCCATAATAGCATGCCTTTTTGGATGACATGCTTAATTTGTGACACATTAATCAAAATACTTGGAAAATGCACTGTAATACCTAATTATTTAGGGCTCTCAACTTACGAGAAGTGAAGACAAGTTTTACCCAAAATTACCACAACGAGAACTAACACTTGTCACTAAGTTGAGGTCAATATCACAATAATGGTATCACTAACCACTATCCTCTCAATAAATTGTTATTTTTTCAGGAACCAAAATAAGTTGACTATTGACTAAAATTTTAGATAATATGCAGCCAATCACTCCAAGAAACAGAACACTATTCTAGAGACGTATTTATAGGACAAAATCAAAACCAACTTCATCTTCCATAAATCGTGATAAAGAAAATACGTCAGTTCATATACTATAAAACTAAATGTAAAATATTTAGAAATAGAAAAACAGGAAACTCAATTTAAATGCAGAAAAAATGGGTCCCAGGTGGAAATCGAACCCACATCCTTTGGTTTTCCGTAACGCCTTCTCCATCTAGATCACAAGGACCACTGGATGAAGAGAGCTTGGATGTGAGCCACCAAAACCCCCTGAGAGAGTTTAAGTTTAAATCAAATGTACCCTTTAGATTAGTAAAGTAAAAAAAAGTAAAGTATACAACCATTCCAGGTTGGGGCTATTCGTCCGACTGCCTAAGGCATTGCGGACGTCATCAGCTGTCCTCCAAATGGAGGATCAGAATTCGTTCTGATGATTTCGCTTAAGGCTGTCAGTCCAGCGGACGCGATTTCGCGCGAAGAGGCGAACAGGCGAAAAGAGGCGAATTCGCGCGAACGGATCGCCTCCCTTCAAACACACTGTTTTAAATGAGAGCCCATCCACTGCAAGCGCTGCGGTTGAGCGAAGTGGGGCGAAAAGGGGCGAACGCTACGCGAATCAAACCAGTTTGTTTTTCAACGCGTCAACAAGCGAAATGGATGCCAAAAAATTGATTGTTTTAGTGCAGGAGCGACCACCCCTGTGGAATCAAAAGTAACCGCAGTACTACTTCAGAAACGTTCAAGTTAAATTGTGCAAAATTTGTGGAAAACGGTCCAAGTGGACTGGATTCGCGCTGTTGATTCACCTCCAATGGACGGGGTCAGTTACTCATTGTCGCCCCCTTGAAGAGGCAAAGGGAGCGTCTGAATCAAGGCGATTTATTTCTTAATTTATTTAGCCTCTTTGAAATAGCGAAATCCATACGTCCATCTGGACGGCCAGCCTAACCTGAGCTACTCATTGCCTCGCCCCCTGGGGGGCCATGGAAGGTTGCCGTACAGATCTGCGCGAAAATTACTTGGACGTCTGACCCTTATCTGGGCGGTCACCCATCCAACCCCAAACAAAACAGCCCGAAGAATATTATTTCTTAATTTATTTAGTCACTCTATGGGGGAGTCTATTCAGAAATAGGAAACTGAATTTCCATACCAACGCCTTTTCCATCTAGGCCACAAGGACCACTGGATGAAGAGAGCTTGTATCTGAGCCAGAGTCTCCATCCAGTGGTCCTTTACTAAGTTTTTCTTTTCTTTCAGTTTTCAGATGAAAGAATGTGGAAAAGGATTATAACAAAATGGTTAACCTAAGTTGTGCTTAAGATGTATGCGAAATAAAAGACATAGTTTTTTCCTATTTCAATTACTGGAATTTCGTTCGGAGAAATGAAAAACAATTGCTGGGCATGTTTCGTTATATTACAAAGATCGATGGTAGGTAAAGGACTGTATTTCGTTCTGTATCGCGGCAGACCTCCATAAATGAAGCTCCTTGAACCGTAGGGATGGCCATAAATACATAAAATACAGCACCTAACATAATAATGAAATTCTTGCATATTAATCAACAACAGTTAATTAGGGAGGTACCACTCTTAATTTCAAGGGTTTTTGAGACCGATCTACCTTCCTATTTTGTGATCATAAAACTATATGTCATTAGTAACCTGATTTTCTAATATGAACTTTGTGAATGATTTGACGTTTTGACATTGGTAATGAAGAGCAAAATGATTGCTTCTATAGGGTCATTTTCTTCGATTAGGTAACTTATATCTCCAATCAATTTCGTAAGTAGTAATTTTATAGATTGGACCATCAGACCGACTACAACAATAACAGCTGAAATACGTTTGTACAGAGAATGTAGGTAGAGTACAGTGCCGCCCTTTGCCAAACACTAACCAGAGCTCACGCCACTGACCTCCGCTTGTGCTAGAATCAATATGTACAAATCCTATATTTACAACCAGGCCCTCAAACCAGTTGTAGGGCTGTATTACTCAACCAAATAAAACATCATCCAAAGATTCCAGAATAATGTGCGGAGAAATGTTGTAAAATGCATGATGGTATTTTCGAAATGAATGACACCACCACGAACTTCAGACTAAAAAGTAAACAAGGCTGTAAAGCCAAGCCGTGAGTCACCTCCATTGCCTAGGATGGTGTCCGTGTCCTTAACACAAGTGATAACCATCAGAAGACAAGAATGCGCCAAACCACTTAACTGGCTTACTTATGAAACTGAATGTATCTATTATAATGAACTCAGTAATGTATCTTGGTTTTGAATATTTATGCCTACATTGCAAAATAATATTGGTATAAATTAGTACTTAGAGCAATACAAATTGGAAAAAAAAAAAAAAAAAAAACAAACAGGAGGTGGACCCTCCCTTTTCGGTCATCATGAGCCTCAGCTAAACAGTGGAGGAACGTGGAACACGCTTTTCCCTTTCAAGGCTAATCTCATTTAGCTGATCTGTGGGGGACTGGACTTCATGATTCGTTTCTAGACGTCCCAAGGGGCCTCCATTCCTAATTTCAGCTTTATAGGTTGAAAAGCGAAGAAATTTGAATAACCACTACTTTCGTGACACATTTTTTTGGAGGTTGTTTTACGGTAGTCAGGCCCCGGCAGAAGCGTGTTTCACGCTTAGAAAAAAAAAAAAGGATGGAGGGGGAAAATTTTCACACCATGCTCACTATGACTTAGTAACATTCATGAACTTGATGCTATTTGACTCTGACTCTTTTGTGTCAGATATCACTCTAGCTGCTGGCAATTTCTGCCATACTTATCTCAGCCAACCAGGTCAGCATGTCCACTGACACTGACAACCAGAACGTCCAGGAATTACGGGCTTGATGGCAACAATATTTAGGTTCTTGCCTTGGTCATTCAACATATGATGCACTCTTCCTCTCCACATCCCAGCTACTCGATGACAGATGCTCTGCCATCTGCTTAAGAACCACATCATGAAACGCACATGTAGTCACACACACACACCTATCTTTTTTCCACAGATTTGGTTTCAATGAGTTCTGAAACATATTTCTATGAGAATCTCTTTCTCATGATCATAAACTTGGTTTTGACTAGCGAAAGACGTCCTAAAAATTACCTGGAGAAATGGGCAAATTTCTCAATAGTTTGTTGCAGTTTTTGCTGCTACGCAATCATCAAGACAGTATTGAATAAAATCACCTGAATCGTTGATTTTCCTTTTTTCTTGGCAATGTTGCAGCCACATCATAATGGGGGTGATGGTAGGAAGGAGTTGGGTCTCCTCCATCATCACTTGTGTGTCCTCCTCCATGATGAGAAGCAGAATTCAACGTTCGGCTCTTGTGAAAATGTGAAGAATCAACGGAAGGCGAGTGGTTGTGGTGATACTATAAGGGCACCAAATAAAATAAAGATTATCAATAGAGACAAGGAAAACATACGAATGTACCTATGAAGAACTTGCTTGTTGGGAATCACGTTCTTACATGAATAATTAGTTATATGCAGCAGTTTTAGCTGCACAATTTCATATAATTGAGATGATAAAAGGCGAAAAAATGGTTGTTTGTTCAACTATATTGCACTAGAGAATGTAAACTAGACATATGATTAAGACAACGTCATCTAGCAGTTTTATTTCAGATCAGTTGCAATAAATTTAAATTGCACACTAATCCTGGCCCAACTGATTTTTTTAAAGAGAGATCACTTCTTCTTTTCCATCCAACATCTTTCAGCTACGTGAAACAAAAAGGTTAGTACTAACCTGCCGATACATGTAGGATGTCCTCACAGGGCTGACATCAGGAAGGTGTTGGTATGAGGGTGGGGGAGGAGTTGGATGTGAGTGAGAATGTGGATGCACATAAGAGTGATGGGGTGGTATGTGGGGAGACGGAGTGGGGTAAAGTTGGGAATGAATCCTTGAGTGGACATCAGGTGGCGGGCCTGCATTCACAGGAGAAGGACCTCCTCCAATGGCTCCACTCCCTTTCATCTTGCCATAGTACTCCAGAACATCTTTACCCACATTACCTGAATACGGAAAATGAATTCATAATTAACCACTTAATTTATTAATCCAAAATAAAATGTTTGAAAAGAGTGCATATCACCTACCTGACTTGACGGTGAAGTCAAGCATGGCAGGAGCACGAGGTGACGTACTACCTGCATCGTAGTATGGGTGTAGAGAAGTATATCCTGGGCTTCTAGGGCTGTGGGGACTATTGTTCATTATCACAGATAAAGGCAATCGTTCTTTGTTCTTCTTAGGGTGAACAATAGTACCTGTGCCCGGCTCGATAAGTGGGCCAGCCCTACAAAAAATTAAACATAGGAAAAAGTCGAAAAAACACATCACTAAGTACAACAATTGAACCAATGAACTCAGAAAAACACTAACCTAGCTTTAGGCCAAGTTCCACCATTACGATCGCTGTGTTTGGGCCTCCGTCGAACAGTTCCTTTGGAATGGTAGTTGTCGATCACACTGTCCAATTCTGCTAAGGCGTCGTCTGTTTCCTGCTCAAACGTCAAAGGTGAGGAGTTTCGGTTTCTCTTCTTCTCTTCTGAGGAATCTCTCCACTTATTTCTCGATTTCGGAGGTGGAGGAGGAAGTTCTGAGAAAATAAATGAAATTCAACATCAACTTTGAGACCACAACATTCAACATTCCCCTTGCAACCACACTTAGCTCTTTTGTACCTCTTACAGAAGTAGGACAACTGACGAACCCATTCTTCAGAGTTTGAAGCCTCGCGTATGTGTTATACAATGGTTAAAAAAAAAAGTAGTGTGAAGTCTCACATGAAACACATTCAATGCTCACAATTATACACAAATATATATATATATATATATATATATATATATATATATATATATATAGATTGGTAGGTTTTTTCGACTGTATTCATAAAATATTTGAAGTTGGGGGATCTCGAGGTTCAGTCAGACTGAACTGAACCTCTGACACTGACTGAACCTCGAGATCCCCCAACTTCAAATCAATTTAATCATAAAATGACTTCATACCTGGTTCGTTGTCTTCAGATGAACTGAGAACCTCACGAGGAGTAGGGAAAAGTGTTTGAGTGGCTGCAGACTGTCGACTAACGATGACAGGCGAAGCGAACGACTTGAGCGTCATGATATGAAGAACTTCAGCTGTTTCATTTAAAAGGGCCATAGCTTCTCTTGCACTCATTGCACCTTCCACAGTTTTGTTGTTTATCTAAAAAGGTACAAGTAAATTAAGGAACACTACAATAACCCATCACAAAACGTAATGAATAACTCACAGGGATAGTAAATTAACAAAAAAACCATACTTACACTGACTACTCTATCACCGACAGCTAAATTCCCATCTTTAGCAGCCCGAGACCCTGGGACAATCTTTGATATGTAGATCCCAGCTTCCAGAATGAGCCCATGTTCATACTTGTTAAGTTGTAACTGAAATAAATAGTATCACATTTCTACATCAGGGTGGTAGTGACATCGAGTTGAGCGAATTGGAGAAACAGACACACACTATTAAAACTTCTAAAATAAAGGAATAAATATATAGGACTATTACGTAATTTAACACACCTGTGTTGAGTACAAACGTCGCCTGCGCACAACCATAACGGCAGTATTACCACTGGATTTCATAGTTTCCAAAACAAATCTTTTGCTGGCGTTGGTGCAATCTACGTTATTAACTCTCACAATGCAATCGTTTGGCCTATAAAACATGAGATTAACGATAACCAATTAGCATAATGGATGACAGTTAAAATTATAAGATAAAATTTAGCACTCATTCAATTACTTATAAGTACTCTAGCTTGCTAGTAGTTAATATATATTTGTATATATCTGTGATATTAATTACGAATAATCACTAATCTTTCCCGGAAAATCGGGGAAAAACAAATGCGAATTGTGTTGGGAAACGCAAAATATAAAAGTTGAAAAGCCCAGCAAAACTGTTACGGCACGAGCTGAAGAACAAGTGATAAGGGGCGCAGACAGCGCTGCCAACATGGCAAGGCGAAATGTCGGTGGTAAGACCTCCCTAAAGGTGGAATTTCCCTGACGCGTCTGCGGTTGGCGGCTGCGGCCCGCGATTTCGTCATGGGAGTTTTCTCAGAGAGGCGGGGCCGCGGCGGCGGCGGCAGGGCCCCATACCTAGGCTCCAGTTTTGATTTCGATCATGTCGAGCGAGAATATTCTTGTGGCCCTTTTATTGGCAGAGGAGGACGAAGAGGAGGAATTATTGTCATTACTTTATCACAAATAAAAATGTATTAAAAAAAAAAAAAAAAAACTCGGCGCTCCGCGCCTCGCCAGGGGGCAAGCCCCCTGGACCCCCGGTTACCTCTATTTACATACTTCGGACGAAATTATTGAAACACAGAATGTGTTTGCGTTGTCGCGCAACCAAGTGACAACCAAACAAGCGTCATTGTTTACTATTCATTTATAACATCAATTTATATAGTTATAGTATGAAACTACGAAAAAAAATACGAAATAAATTCGTGATAAATCAAGAGCGATTTATCAAGTAAATGTCCTAAAGAGGCTACATACGAAATTACAGCTTCCTAGAGTGTAAAGTATAGAAACTAGCTTTATTCTGATCCGGACCCTGGACATCGTCAAGTAAATGTCCTTACATACGAAATTACCAGAGTGTAAAGCATCTTTAAGAGCCACACATCTGATCCGGACCCTGAGCATCGTGAAATGTCCTAAAGAGGCTACACGAAATTACAATGTAAAGCATAGAAATTAGCTTTAAGAGCCACACATCTAGCATCGTCAAGTAAATGTCCTAAAGAGGCTACAAACGAAATTACAAATTATTTAACCTCCGCTTCACAAATCAAACCGTCCTGCTATGAATCAGTCAGAAATTAACAAGCGGTTGCAATCATGTTCACAATATCAATTATTGAGAATGATCACCTGTGTGTAAACAATTATTTATATAACCATGCTCATAACTCAGTTTGTTGGACACGCACTTCGCAGTAGTTAACATAATATTGTTGGATAAATCGAGAGCTTTCGAACGAATGGTCAACGAATTTTGTGGGATGAAAAACGACGAAGTACCATTTCCCTAGCAACGACTCGGTTGGTCACACATTTCGTTACCATCCCGCGTTCCATTTTCGGCTAGTTAGTCCATGGCTAAAACACATTCTGTGTTAAAAAATTACCACATCGTTTTGTTGGTGAGAGACTTCACGAAATATGGTATAGCACAAGTTCTAGTACCTATTTCTGCTGAAGAAAAAGTAGCCCTAACTTTGAGGTAATAATTGTCATAACAGCCTTAAATTCTGAAGTTTTGGTCCGATTTCGATATTTGATCGGTTTTCTGGAAGCGGGTTTTCTGGGGTAAATCCTAGATGCTTCCATGTGATGTAGGTATTTCAAGCCCATGCGCATGCGCGAACGTCAGGGATGAGGAAGCTATGTGCTAGTTTGGCAGAGTATTTTTTATTATGAGTAACAATTGGTTGGTACATACATTTCTAAATGCACAAACAAGTCGCTCTTTTCAGAGGGATGTATAATTATGAGGGGAGAGAACGTTGGTTTGATACTGATTATCTTCTGGTGAGTCTGAATTTGGCAAAATAGAGTATCCCGCTATAGAGAACAGCAAAATAGAGAACCCCATTGCGGGTCTGCATATCCTAGCCGCGTAGGCGCGCGGCTAGACTGCTCCCTCGACCAGTCGGGCAGGCCACAGCCGTGGCTGTCATGTAGCGGTTTTCAAGACCATGTAGCCGCCGAGGCTGGCCGCCGGCCGCAGCCGCGTCGGGGAAATCGGTTTCATCTAAATACACTGAAGGAGTGGAGAGCGTCTGGTCGCGGGCCGCAGCCGCCGGCCGCAGTCGCGTCAGGGAAATTCCACCTTAAGGCGCCCATCCCGCGATTTTTTGAATACCTTTGAAACCAGCTCTGGCCGGCGCGTGATAAAGGCCACTACAATGGTAATAAACACCCTCTAGTGCCCCTAGATAGAATATTTAATTATTGATCACTAGAACCAGTTCAAAACTTGCTGACTACCCCTACCCTTCCAACACCAATCTAGTGGCCACTTTCGCGATTCAAGTTAATAATTGAAATTATTTTCAATTACAGCTAGGTGAAAATCAACTTACCTAAGTGCTTTTGACTCATCCAGCATTAATTAACCTAGGTACATATCCAGGTCTGATAACCCAATTTATCCTATTGTAGCTTCGAGAATTGTATGTATTTACTTGTTATCTAATGGGATTTCTATGGTTTTCTGTGTCACCACGCTTCTTTCTACTACTACCAAATAAGAAATACACATTTCTCATTTATTGGGAGATGGCAGGAGTATAAACCTCCAGTTGCTGTAGCAGCCAGGACATCTGCTAGGTATTCAGACCAAGAGCGTAGAAATATATTTCTGCGTTTCATCTCACTTCACTTCACTTCTTGGGGTTTCCATTAGGAAAACATTTCAAGACAAAATGGCTTAAAAATTTTCCATTTACTGAAAATTTCTGTGTTTGAAGTTCAAAGAAATCAAATAATGACGATGACTAGATAGGAAGCAGCTGTTGTTGTTTAGGAGATGTTTCCCTGTCCTGGGGAGTCACCGTTTTGTTCAATATGGTCACATTATTCGAGATTGTTTACACAATGATCCAATTCATTGTAAACTGAACCAAACCTTATCCGCCTCCAGGGGCGATTACTTTTACGCAAATGAATTAACGCAGTGAAACATAATCTCCATAAGTTGATACGACTGTAGAGAGATACTGGGTGATATGAAACATGTCAGTCTGAGATGAGATATTACAAACTTGAAATTGATGTTAGGTAAAAAACGCCAAAGCAAACTTACTTCAATTTTCCGTCGGCGACACTACCCTTCATGATGGAAGTTACGTAGATACCAGTATCATTGGGGTAGTGAGGATCGTCACGACCACCAGCCAATTCGACCCCCAAATCTTCAGTAGAAGACAAGCCGTTCTATCGAAGGAGACAATATTGAAATTAAACAGGAAATTCATAAGCCAGAAAAATTTACCACTATAGATAATTCTCAACAACCTTAGAAATCAAAGAAAAGCTATACAATAAGCGAAACTGAAACCTGATAATAATTCTGGGATTCCCCCTATCAATACTTGATCCCCTAATAAATAATGATAGTTGACTAAATTAGAACTCATTTAATAGAATACGGATCGAATAACTCTATAATATTTATGTAGGGATCTATCATCTCCTCTGCATCAGGCATAGTCCAGAAAAAAAAGTGGCCAGTTTAAAAGTGTTACATTCACCAGAAACTTCCGCAGTCAAAGAATTTTATTAAATCAGCCTCATAGTTCTTCCAACTTCCTTTGTAACTAAGTTTTGAGTTCTAACTCTGTTGAGGTATAACATATTTTTGGGTCGTTATCTTTTGAGCAGTCAGTAGGACCAAAAATAGTTTGAAACAATAATCATTAATCCCTCTCGAGCAAAGATTGTAAAAATCACATTCCCTGACACTTCCTCACTGACATGAGTAAAAAAACACACTGTGACAATGACCTTGCTCGACTATTGGACTTCTTCCAGCAAGCATCTGTTGAGCCTGCAGCCTGGAGTTTCACTTCTTCATTCGTCCGACCCCAAACCAGCCAAGGCAGCTGGTATTTGACACCCGAGGAAGGTTTCCTTGAACCTAACATTTCCCCGGCAGATCAAAAATGTTATGTCAGTGAATGTGAAGTTTACAGTCTTGGCTATAGGTGATTGATTAATTGTTTCGTATTATTTGGGGTACTTACTAACTGCGCCAACTATAATGGTCCAAAAATATTTGATACCTCGTCAGAGTTTGAACTTGTGTCCTTAATTTCAAAGGAGAAATTCCATTTTAGTAACAGCGCTCCAATCAGATGAGCTATGAGGCGGATTTAATCAAACCTCTTCGACTGTTGTCGAAATTGTCCTTGAATGTAACAGAAGCCCCTTCCGTCTCTTTGGACATGGTCAGTTTCAGAAGATACTCAACCTACTACCATTCCTGAGGACAAAATGTGATCGGCGGTGCGAGAGGTGGATGCCAGTCCAGGAATAATATTAGATACCATGTGCTTATGTATAGGTCTGTATGCAATTGGTGAAGAGGGTTGCAATAGCCTAAAGCCATAGAAGTAAATATAAATATGAAGTAGTTTTTTCGATTCCACAAATTTTTAATAAACTCACGCAGATTTTTCTTCTGGTAAGTATATTTATACAGTCAGATAATTTCCAGTTTTCGTGTTCTGATTCGGAGATGGGTGATTTGGAGGCTTCATTGAGGTAAAACGTAAATTTTAGAATTTGGCTAAGGGGAAAAATGTTATGCAAAGTACACTTCTCTACACTAAAAACACCGTAAGAAGGCTAGAAAGGCCTCAAAATGTCGTTCACCATATTTAAGGTTTCAAACAAGATGTCAACTTAGACAAATTAGATGTCAGATTGTTCAATATTGCAAAACCTGTGATGTCACATTGACCAAAAGATATTACTCAAGCGAGAGGGCTACAATTTAAGCTTATAATTCTGCAAACTGATACATCATGCAAATGTAACTTGTTTTAGGGAAATTTATCAACTTAAAATCTTACACCTAAGGATGAAAAAATAGCAATGAAATTACGTACTATATCAATACTGAGGATTTCAGAATCGTATTCCTGCATATCCGTGTCGATGGCGGAATCATGGCTATAATTGTGACCAACGGATGAATGCAATTGCACCATGCGATTCTCCTTTTCAAGCTGCAATTCCATTTTTTCCCTGGGAAAATGAAACACGAGTTAATGACTTTAGAGAAAATTACTTACGATCCATTACTGTAATTTTTAAGGGACAATAGATTTTAAAGAACCATGATTCATTTAATTTTTGTTACTTTCACTCAAGTATTTGGATTAGAAACTTACTTCAATACTTTCAGCTGTTTATTCGTTTCAGCCCGCTGTTTGTTGATATCATCGCTGTCCCTGAGAGCTTCAGCAAGGTCGGAAACAGCCCGGTCTCTTTCTTTGCGCAATCGGTCGCACAGCGTTCGAATGCTTTCACGTTCCATGACAATTTTATCGCGCTCGCTGAAAGCCCAATCCCTCCTTCGTTTGCTCACTTCAGCTTCTTGAAGAGTCTCTGTAATGACCATAGGTTACAAAATGTTTTGCTTGCAATGGGGAAAAAGTTTTGCTTGAAGCTGAAAACCAATTTCACACCTGCTAACGCTAAGACGATAAATCTTACGATTAAGAGTATTCACGAACTCAATACCTTGTAACTCAGATTGAAGCTTGTCTACATGTTTGTTCAATTTTTCAATTTCTTGATTTGCTTGATCCAGATTATCCATCCGTTCTTTTTGGCATTTACTGAATAGGTCCATAGAGCTCGACTGAGATTCCCGCATGTCTTTTCTACCAGGATCCCTGAACCATAAACATAATGATAAGTGATCAAACCGACCGAAACGTGTGTGGTATTTGAGATGTAGATTAAATGCTCTGAGCAAATTTCCCTCATCGTTGCAATTTGGGCAATTTTTGTGTTAGTGAAATTCAAGTCGATATCGGATTTTCAATTATCTTCCTCATACTTGAGAAAAACATCAATTACTCGAAATTCATCACAAGTTTGAACGGTAACTGGCTGGGGTCTTCTGGTTAGAGTTGTTCGTTTTTCACAGGCCCTACTCAACCTACCACATTGATTGTTTATTTTGTCAAGGATATTGTCCTATAAACTTTAGTCGAAGAGTGTTGAACGACAATAAGGAAAATTTAGAGATTTTGAAAAAAGAAAACTTAAAATTTAGGTTTGAAACCTGAGGAATGGTTGAATTTTTCAGGTACTTTGGAAATAAAAACCCCAAAAATCCGATGTTGCGGGGGGAGGGGAGGGGGTGCAACTTATGGACAAACAAATTTAAATAAAAAGCAATGATCCTAAATAGAGGGATAAAAGGAACATAAACCATAAAAAATAAACGTGATTATATGAATGGCAGAATCCCACTCATAGGCAAACTCACCGTTCACGATAAGACGAGTCATATCGGGTTTTGACACCCTCAAACTGGTTCCGATCTTTAAATTCACCACCACGCTGCCTGAGATCATTAACTTCTTTCAACGCTTTGTCCCGATCGTGAAGTGCCGAAGCTATTTCCCTCTTCAGAGTTTCTATTTGGTACATCAGCGCCTTTTTCTGAAAATTCCAACAACACCTTATATGAAAATCGGCACTGACAAAGTAAATGTTGAGACATACGAAAGTATCCACAAAGTTTGCTAAGTTAACTTACAGCATCAGTGGTTTGCTGATACTTTTACATTCATGAAATCATTCCAACAGTTCAATATGATGAATTTATCAATTTTATTGAACGGGCATGTCCCAATTTACAAGACATAGTTATACCCATGCTGAATTCAAGAGAAAGAAAACAAATACATGAACCAAGACAAAGAATAAATAAGATATGTATCAGCATAGTACACAATTTAATACGAAATACAATTTTATAGATAGCAATTTCATAAATACTTCTTTGGCGATAGTTAGCAAACATAGATTTGCCTCTAGGTAGTATTGGACGGTCAAATCAAAGAATTGAATTGAATGGTTACTTCCTATATGATAAATATTTGTTCACTTTTACCTCTTCAGCCATCTGCTTGGCGTCCGCTTCAATAGCCTTGTTCTTTTTCTTGGCCTGGGCAAGATCTTCAGTCAGTTTCTCCATTTCTTTGTGAACGGTGTCTCTCTCTGACATAATGAGCGAGTATTCTTGCATCGCCGCATTGCGCTCATCAGTCAATCTCTTCAGATCTTTACTAGCTTTCATTTTGACAGCCATCGCTTGGTTTATTTCTTTTACAGCTTCTTCGTGCTGCTGTTGAACCTAGTGGAAAAGTGAATTTCGTCTAGTAAAAGTTCTAGGCATTCTGTGATAACAGTACGATCAAGCACCATAAGGTAACTAGTTTCCAGTACCTAAATGTACAAAATTACACTCATGAATGTTCTTCAATCTGCAAACTTCACGGGAACATTAAAATGGAAAATTAATTTTGAATTGAGTTTAAAAAGCCTACGAGTAAGCTATTTTAATTATTTCTTTATCTTTTCTCACAGTGTTACAACAAACGCAGATCACACTAAAGGCAGGAGAACATTCAGGCAGGGGAAGGCTGGAGGGGAAGGCAGGGGGGGGGGTATCCCAAAAAGGTCTAAATCTATTCAGTAATGATATTGATAGATAACATTTGTAATAAATACGTATCACTACAGAACTAACCTTCAAAAGAGCTTCTTGGTACTCGTTGCGCTCCCTTAAAGCTATATCCCACTGTCGGATGGCAGCTGTGCATTGTTGTTTGAGGCCGTTCCTTTCCCTGACTGCAACATTCCGCTCGGATACCATTTCTTCGCACTGCTTCTTGATTCTGCCCACCTCTTCCTAAAAATCATCCAAATTGACTAAGATGGTAAACAATCTACTTTGATCAGTTACATCAAAATCCCTTAAAAATACGTATTAACTAACTTTTAGTAGCTGGTTAAATAATAACTGTGGCCAAATCAAAGGTAATCCTAAGTGAAAGGTTGTTTGAGTCAGTATTTTCTACCCTTTGTTCAAAAATTAAAGCTAACTGAATAAAAAATAGACAATAAAATTCAAACGCAATAATTTTTGTAAGCAGACCAGATTTGTGGCTCATTACTTAAGTGTAAAATATTACCAGCAGGTGATGTTCAGAATAATAATGATTAGATTCTTCTTCCAGGCATTTCAGTTCTGGATAATATGTATATATGCCAATTCAATCGTATGAACAAAAACTTTTATTTTTAAATGGATAATTTTTTCCATAGTTTACATGATCAATTCCGGATACTTGATATCAAAATGCCCAACCTAAGATAGCCAGGCTTGGCCCTCAGTTACGTAAGCAAGTAAACTAATCCTGTTTATCTTCACAGCCCAACTTTACATACCTGAGCAAGTTCCAGTTTGTCAACTGCGGATGAATGGGATGCTATCAGATCATCGTAGCGCTTCCTCAAGCTCTCATATTCCTCTTTAATTGTTTCATACTTGGATAAGGTGGTCAAATAAAGCTGGTTCAGCGGGTCTCCATTTCCATTTTCCCCTTCCTGAAATTAAAACAGTACGTTATCAGTTGAAAAGAGAAAGGCAAATTTCTTTCGATGTTTCTGCAAGATTGCTATTGATGCTGGATACTAATGTATGTTGAATTAGGTAGTAGCATGATTATGTAATGAGGCATACACACATATCTTATTTTTAACTAGAACGTACGACTTTGTGCCTACTTTGCTTTCCCCAGTTTCTCTTATGGAAAGTTATAGTTAGGTCATAAGCCAGTAGGCCAATAGCTTTTTTATTTATTTTTTATAATTATTATTATTTATTAATTTATTTTATTTTATTTTTTTAGAAATATCAATGAATCTTATACTTCCAAGGGGAGGATGGAAAAGCTACTAGTAATGGTGGTCTAAAACGTTATTTTTCAATAACACGTTCTTTGCTAGCAGTTACGAGACTGTAGCTGGTTCTGAGAACTGGTTATTTTGATAACTCATTACCTGGCAGTGAGTTGGAGTTGTAGAATGGGGAAGCATTAGTCGCATAATGGATAACATTCACTGCTGGCTAGAGTATAAGTAACGTTCTCGTCTTATAGCTTATCTCTATGTTAGGTAGGTACCTACTCTTTGTTTCCAAATTATTGTGAACCGATTGTAAACATTGTAGTAGCAAGGATTTGAACTTTACAAATTATGGGAGACATTTTAAGTTATGAAAACGAAAAAACAGGCCAATAAGTGCCATAATTCTAGCCATTGTGGTGGATTAAAAACTGCCCACAAATATTATGAGTTGAAATGTTCTAATGTGATAATGACTCGGAACTTTTTGGTTTTGTTATTTTATAATAATATTTATTTCGTACCTATTCGGTAAACATTCAACTTGATAATACAATCATAATATTTTGATTCATACATGTGATTGATATCAATTAGATAGATCACATGTTGATTCAACTAAATAATAAATAAACTTGAGTGAGTGCATTTCTTCACTCCCCCTCACGAACGATATTCCTCTAGTCCGAGTTGCTGTCTGAATTCTTCCAGTTTGGATGCGACGACGGCTTTGGTGAGGATGTCGGCTGGCATTTCTTCCGTTCGGCAATAGGTTATTTTCACATCGCCTTTTGCAAGTGCTTCTCGAATAAAGTGCTCCTTTATAGCGATGTGCTTCGACTTTGAATTCACTATTGGATTCATTGACCAGCTCTGGGCTGCTTGATTGTCATTTTTCAGTTCAATGATGCTGTGATGAACTCCAATGTTGTTGGAAAAGATTTTTAGGTGTATGGCTTCTTTCGCAGCTTCTGTGAGCGCCTACTCACTCTCCGCAGTAGATTGGGCCACGGTTCGCTGTTTCCGAGATTCCCAGCTTATCACTGATCCGGCGAATGTGAAACAATATCCCGTATAGGATCGGCCATGTACACAGTTTCCCCAATTTGCATCTGTGTAACCTATGATGGGCTGACTGGTTTTCTAATTCTAATTTAGGGGCTTTTCGTGCCCTGGAGGTACAATACATCAATACATGCTTCGCAGCCTGCCAGTGCTGTTTTCCATAACATGCATTGAATTGTGATAAGTAGCTGATGGCGTATATGTCTGGTCGTGTTGCAATCGCAAGATACAACAATGATCCCATTAATGTTTGATAGGGAACGTCAATCAACTCTTCTGATGTTGCCTTTCCTAATTTGAGTCCTGGTTCCAAGGGTGTTTGGGCTGGTTTACATTGTTCCATCTTAAATTTTTTAAATATTTTCTCTACATATTTTTGTTGGGTCATTTTTACTGAATTTTTGGTTTTAGAGAATTCTATTCCTAGACAGTAATTTAATTGTCCTAAATCTCGCATAGCAAAACATTTCATTAATTCTTGTTTGATTTTTTTTAGTTGATCTTTACTTGATGAAGCTAGGATCAGATCGTCAACATACACAGCCGTGCTTGGCCCATAACCTATTGTAATGTGATAATGACTCGGAACTTTTTTGGTTTTGTTATTTTATAATAATATTTATTTCGTACCTATTTGGTAAACATTCAACTTGATAATACCATCATAATATTTTGATTCATACATGTGATTGATATCACTTAGATAGATCACATGTTGATTAAACTAAATAATAAATAAACTTGAGTGAGTGCATTTCTTCAAAATGTTCAAACTTTTGTCCCTCTGAAAGAAGGAAGCTCATAACGGACTCTGCTTCGAGCGTTTCAACATTTTAGCGGAATACATACAGAACTGAACAGTAACTTTAAACCAAAGACGGAACGAGGTAACTCGAGAACAACTACAGTAACTGGAAACTGAACAGTCGCACAAATATCTGTGGATGGAATAACGCGCAACGAGATAAAGGGTTAATCGCTGCAGGTAGAACATACCTGCCACAAGTTAGTAGCTAAGTGGAGGAAGGGAAAACAATGTCAGTCCAACCTACCTACCTGCTTGGGCAGGGGGTACACCATTCTTTGAAAATATTCTAGGTATTTAGATCTCCAGATCGGATTAGGGGAGGGTTGATGGGGAGGATTCCTTTGATAACACGAAAGAAGTGTGGAAGTAAATAGTAAATCTAATAACTTAGGTTTGCGAGTAACTAGTTTTTCAACTAACTGTTCTTGGCTGATAGCTAGTTATTTTAAGTGGTTCAGTTATTGAACGCCCAACACTAGCTACTATAAACTTGGAGTCAAGACAATCTTTTTCACAAGCCACTGCAAAGGCAAAGATAGTTTTGGTTTCCAAGGATTTTCATTCAATGAGAAGCATCAAATCAAAGGCAAAAATCAACTAACTTAAGATCTATAGGCAATCCCCTTTGTGCAACACTCAGATTTAGCTGATGGAATGTTACCTGGCTAGAGCGAAGATCAGAAACAAGCTCTCCATATTTAGTGCGGAGTGAAGAGGATTCCTGGGCAGCTGATTCGAGCTGAGCCATCGCCGCGTGATGTTGACCTCTGTAGTACTCCAGCTCCTTCATAGTATGTTCGCATCTTCTCACGGTTTCACTATGTTGCCTGAGAAATGATAGTCGAGTCAAATCGTGTAGGTACTTCACCAAGAATATAGTAAGTATAGAAGCGGTCTACAACTAGCACATACCTACTGTCAATTAGGTATTCTAACTAGATAGTATACATTTATGTACCAAATCATAAATGGTGCCTATCACTATATATCAATCAACAGCACACACGCATTAACATAAATACTGTATGCATAATACTTTACCATACAAAAAGGTGACAGTGGAGGGGAAACGCCTTGTGTGGATCAATTTCAGAATACGAGAAACTTTACATCATCATTCATTACAAGGTTAGATACTATCAATTTCTAAGTAGGAAAAAATCCTTGTTTCCATGTTTTACGTGAACTATAAGGAAGATATTAGGAAGGTTTTGCAATCCTCCATCTGATTTGTTCGACTGAGTTGTACGAAAAGAGGGTTTTCTAGCACAAGCGAACCAGAGGCTAACCAGTGAGTTGTACATTACCAATAATGAATTCCAAAATTGAATAGAACGATTCAAAAGCAACACAAACGTGACTACACTGGCAATCTTAATTTAGACCCGAGTTTTACAAATTGTATAAGTAATATATTATTTATCCGTGTTTAGATTTTACTTCCATAATGAAAGAAATATTCAATTATCAACAACTTTATCGACCTAAGTATGTGGATTAATTTCTGCGCGAAAAAAGGTAGGTACTGCAAGGGTACTTGCTGTTACTGCAACATTGAAATTCGCCTTGGGTTGGGAGAATCTCTTTTGGGAACTTCAACATAATCAACAATCAAGATGTATATCTTGCATTTTGATTTTGTAGGGAGGATAAAACAATCATCACAGGATATCTCAATGTGTATGTCATGCCACTTCGGAATAGGGGGGAAAAACTGATTATATGATTATCGCCATGGGAGGTTACACACGTATTCGGAGATGTATTTGGCTTTCCTTAAGCTATAATTTTTTCAATTAACCGTTAGCATTTTGCACGCATGCCCAATGCTTCATTTCTATTTGTAGCTCCTCCCACTAGACTACGACTCGGTGTTGCAAAAATTTTCTATTGTCATGTACATTCTACAAGCTGTACTAGGGCAATGCAAAGGAGGTACGATATTGTTGGTTTCAGCACCTATTCGGTTTCTTTATGTGTAAGTCAGGTGGTTTTTTGGAGTTGCTGTGAGAGAAGATCTCACATTCGTAAGAGATCTCATTGGCTGTGAGAGAACGAAATTCTAGGTTTGGGGTTGACTTGTAAACACAAGGGTAAAACACGTGAGTAAATCAGATTTTAATAAAGTGACTAACTTTCAAAAGGTTACACACGAGTTTATTTTTAATTTGCTTCCTCACTACCGAGGGTAGGGAAGCTTTGTGTTCGAGCAAGTACTGATCAATTTAGGTTCTGCGTCGGTCTATATGTTGTTATAGTTCATTGTCACACCCAAAATTAAACTAAGTTTTAGTCCGATTTGATGAAATTTCAAAGATTTTTTCCTGAGAGTTTCCTAAATTTCTTCCGAACGATGGATTTATGAAATTCACAGGAAGAAAATTTGATAATTTGACAGTATCAAGTACGTTAGGTACTTTCCACGTGGAAAGAGCAATTCGCACCCATCCTAGAATAAGGGTACAACTCAAAAATTGTCATTTTCGGCAAATCGCATTCAAAGTTTTCCTTCCACACCATTGGCAACCCGTTCTTTGGAACACGATGAACATAATTTATCTTTGCGAAACTTGTTTCCTACATTATTACTCTAACGCCCCATGGCGAATAAATAGTTTTTTTGCCAGTGAGAAGGGAGTGGGGGGAACGGTTTTGTTGATTTTTTAAGAATTTTTGAGTTGTTCCAACTCAAACACTGGAATCTCACCAGTCAGGATCCAAAATGTTCAGAAAAGAAAAACACAAGTTAAAATTGTCCACACAAAAAGGAAACAACTCAAAACGAGACACAGACTGCGTGAACTCAACTGAGTTGTGTCTTTCTTCCTAGGACGTGAATTGGTTACTCCCTCCATAGAAGAAAGACACACGCACTCTCTAGCGGAATTAGAGTGCCCTACACATATCTCCACCTTCTACACACAAACTAGACCGTTTCTACTTCTCAGAACCACAACTAACTCAAAAATCGCGATTTTAACATGTTTAATGTTTTAGGGCTGGGGGTCGTTCTGTGAATTCCGACACGACACGCAAATCTGCAACGTTTTTTTTCTGATGATTTCCGCTTACAACCGAGTCGTTGCTAGGGAAATGGTACTTCGTCGTTTTTCATCCCACAAAATTCGTTGACCATTCGTTCGAAAGCTCTCGATTTATCCAACCATATTATGTTAATTACTGCGAAGTGCGTGGCCAACAAGCTGAGTTATGAGCATGGTTATTTGAATAATTGTGTACACTCAGGTGATCATTCTCAATAATTGATATTGTGAACATGATTGCAACCGCTTGTTAATTTCTGATGATTTCATTGAGTTGGTGTTTCGATGATTTGATTCATAGCAGGTGATCCGAATATTGCGAGAACGGTTTGATTTGTGAAGCGGTGGTTAAATCATTTTAATAGGTAATTTCTATACTTTACACTCTAGGAAGCTGTAATTTTGTATGTAGAATCTTCAGGACATTTACTTGACGATGCCCAGGGTCCGGATCAGATGAGTGGCTCTTAAAGCTATTTTTTATGCTTTACACTCTAGGAAGCTGTAAATTCGTATGTAGCCTCTTTAGGACATTTACTTGACGATGCCCAGGGTCCGGATCAGATGAGTGGCTCTTAAAGCTAATTTCTATGCATTACGCTCTAGGAAGCTGTAATTTCGTGTGTAACCTCTTTGGGACATTTACTTGACGATGCCCAGGGTCCGGATCAGATGAGTGGCTCTTAAAGCTATTTTTTATGCTTTACACTCTAGCAAGCTGTAATTTCGCATGTTGCCTCTTTAGGACATTTACTTGACGATGCCCAGGGTCCGGATCAGATGAGTGGCTCTTAAAGCTATTTTTTATGCTTCACACTCTAGGAAGCTGTAATTTCGTATGTAGCCTCTTTAGGACATTTACTTGACGATGCCCAGGGTCCGGATCAGATGAGTGGCTCTTAGAGCTAATTTCTATGCTTTACACTCTAGGAAGCTGTAATTTCGTATGTAGCCTCTTTAGGACATTTACTTGACGATGCCCAGGGTCCGGATCAGATGATTGGCTCTTAGAGCTAATTTCTATGCTTTACGCTCTAGGAAGCTGTAATTTCGTATGTAGCCTCTTTAGGACATTTAATTGACGATGCCCAGGGTCCGGATCAGATGAGTGGCTCTTAGAGCTAATTTCTATGCTTTACACTCTAGGAAGCTGTAATTTCGTATGTAGCCTCTTTAGGACATTTACTTGACGATGCCTAGGGTCCGGATCAGCTGAGTGGCTCTTAGAGCTTGCATACGAGTCTGCAACTAAAGACATAAATGTGAAGATTTGAAGAACAGACTCGTATGCAAGCGTACTTTGGTATGAGTCCCATCGGAAATATCTAATGGTAAAATAAAAATGTATATAAATATAATAAATTGTTTTGGTTAATTAGAATCTTTTCTTTTTTCTTGACCTTAAAAAACTATATCTAATTTCTCCCTTGCGAGGGAAAAACATTAAACATGATTTAATGTTTTTCCCTCTCAAGGGAGAAATTATGAAATCGTTTTCTATTACACACCTAATGACTTAATTCGGAGTGACTATTCATAAATCCAGTCCTTTTAGGACTGAATGAATAATATTTATTGGCACAATGTTTAAAAGATAAATTATACTGTAATGTATAATTTAGAAAAACGCAATTTACATTTCTGATGATTTCCGCTTACAACCGAGTCGTTGCTAGGGAAATGGTACTTCGTCGTTTTTCATCCCACAAAATTCGTTGACCATTCGTTCGAAAGCTCTCGATTTATCCAACCATATTATGTTAACTACTGCGAAGTGCGTGGCCAACAAGCTGAGTTATAAGCATGGTTATTTGAATAATTGTGTACACTCAGGTGATCATTCTCAATAATTGATATTGTGAACATGATTGCAACCGCTTGTTAATTTCTGATGATTTCATTGAGTTGGTGTTTCGATGATTTGATTCACAGCAGGTGATCCGAATATTGCGAGAACGGTTTGATTTGTGAAGCGGTGGTTAAATCATTTTATCCAGCTGTAGAACTTATTGTTCTATAACGAAGTGAACGGTTTTTTTGAACTTTGGGTCAAAAGCTGCCAGTAAACTGATAATGACCCACGCAAGTATAGCAATTTCATTAGTTTCACTATGAACTCTACGTGACCAATATTATGTATATGTAGGTACGTGTACTAAATTCTTGTTGATAAAGATTTGGGCAAAATAATCTGAAACATTGATTCAGTAGAGAACCAAAACTGATTCACTACTTTCAAAGTGATGGTTGGGTAAATCAAATGGGAGTTTCATGACTGCAGTTTAATATTACTGAATGCCTTTATGTACAAAGGCACACAGAACAGCGCAAGCATGCATCAAAATTTAGGCGAATACGACACACTAAATAGATAAGTGCAATTTGGATTATTAATAGTACGAAAAATCAATACCCAGGCCGAGGAAATTTCTTCGCGGATGACCGACTTTGAGAATACATAAACAACAAAATTAAATTAAATCTTCGTAGGAAGCTATTATAAACAGATATTGTTATAATTAAATACGTTTCCTATTACATGATAACTTAAATGCAACATTGTTTTAGTTTTTAAGGGTTTCAAGTACTTTTGAAATGTGGATATTTAAAAAAAAACTTGTATTTACCTTCGGAGAACTTGCAATTCGTGTTGGGCTTTCTCGCATTGAGATTTGAGCCCATCGTAGTCCCGAGATGGTGGTTCACGGACCCTGTCAGCCGTGGACACGGAGTAACTGCGGGAAAGTGTCTCTGTAAAGAATTGAAAGGTTCTTTTTAGTATATTTCTATATTAAAAACGCTGCAAGTTATTGCACAAGAGTATATTATTTCTGTAATAGATAAATCTATTACAAATATCACTGGTCAACAATTAATTATTAAAATCGGTCGAGAATAGTCTAAATAGTACAATTTATTTCTCTCCATCACTCCATCTCAAAATAACCCACCATCAAAATGAAATCTTCAATTTTAGCACATCAGAACCAAAAGATACCTAACATATTTTATCGGAGTTAACTCCTCGAATTACCCCCACTGCAAGGTTTATCGCACAGATAGACTTATAACTAGGACGGGGGGGGGGGGGGGGTTAAAATGAATTAAAATATAATAAAAAAATGAATAAGTAAATACCAAAACACTTATCGTAAATATTAAGAGATTTGTGAAGAGTTACAAAATCTATTGCTCCGGCGAGGAATCAAACCAGCCAGCCTCCCCTCCCGCCCCGTAATCCAACTCCATATCAACTGCGCTACTTGTAAGTATAACGAAAGATTAGCATCCTTTGAGGATATATACCTAGGCCTAGACTTGCTAAGCCCACTAAAGTTTCCCTTATTATGGGAAACAAACGAATGAACGTACAGCAACTCGGATGGTCTCATTCGACTTATTGAGCCTCGTTGTCCATAAATCAAACAAAATTATTGAAAATAATAAACTGAAACACCCCTTTGTTTCGAAACATTTCGAAATCTCAATTTTGTAATATTTTAGCCCTTGAATACTCCCCTTTAGCGTTGACCAATGATTCAGGTACATCCCCGGCTGACGTACCATTTTTGAGCCAAATTTCGTAAGTTTGGTACAGTAGTTTCGGAGAAAAGGTCCGAACGCCGCATAGTGTTTCAACTAATGTGTTTCAGGTGGAAAAAAGTCATGATAAAGAGAGAGAGAGAAAAAAAAAAAAAAAAAACCATCTGCAGCATCCAGGGTGGTAGGTAAAGGTCTCAAATACATTATATTTACTTGAAATTACCTTCTCTAGGTAACTAACTTTGTGCCCACAATTGAACGCATGAAATAGTAAACTACTGTGCGGATCCTCTAAGGACCTAACACCTCTGAAATCGAATATTTAACTTTTTCCCTTCTTCTGATCATCTTGGTTTGGGCTGAAATGATTCTCTCTAAGGTTTTAACAAATATTTCTCAACTTTTCAAAATTAATTTTTAATTTATATCTCTTCTTATCAGAAAGTGGATATTGAAAAACCAATGGTATAATAAAGTTGTTAATGTAAAAAAATATGAGTACCGATTTGTCAAGTCTTGAAACTAGAAACATTCTTTACGGAATGTAATGCAAAATCAGAATTTTTAACCCGTTTATTCCACAAACCTCTGCAAATATTGATTTTCTTTAATTTTCGGTAGCGATTTGCACAATTTGAAACAGTGAGTTTTTATTTAAGAATGGCTGTAAAAATTGAAAGCCGAGTGAAATTCTGTCATTTATACCTTCCTAGATTCTAAA
The DNA here is from genome assembly GCA_030762985.1 of Adelphocoris suturalis. NCBI lineage: Eukaryota > Metazoa > Arthropoda > Insecta > Hemiptera > Miridae > Adelphocoris > Adelphocoris suturalis. The sequence continues at coordinate 113,679,842 of CM061043.1, forward strand.
TATAATATGAATTAAATATTCCGTGGGTTTTTATAAAATTAATGTAAAATTATCAACCATTAGGCCAAAATCACCTTGGTATTATTTTTAGCTAACCTCATTAATGAAACAATAAGGCCTCAAAACGATTTTTTCTTCTCTATTTATCTTATTTCTATTAGTTTTCGCTATTAGTTAGGGTAATTATCGATTTTCGTGGTTTCGGAATTATTTGCACCAAAACCCCTAAGATTGAAATACTGTGCGCTGAGGCGTATGGCGGACGGACTGATTTTTTAAATTCGATTTCTGGATTCTATGCATCTTGAAACGTAAACCAACAAATTTCGAGGGGTGTTAAAACACTTTTCTTTCTTGGTCGATTACAAAGGTTCATTAATCAAAATATAAACCAAAACAGAGTGTATTATGTTTGTATTCAACTAACAGGAGTTGATAATTGATAATATAGAGTATACATTGTAAGCATACAGAGTTCTATTGTAACCGATTAACTGAAAACGAAACCGTATGAAATCTCTATTATTAATAAGAATGAAACTCCGTCTGTCTGTTTGTTTGTTTGTTTGTTTGTCGTGTCTATGCACGGCCAAACGGCTGAGTGGGCCGGATCTACGAGTGGGGGGATCTTCTTGGGATTTTCCGAAAGGGGGAGCGAGCGAATTTAAAATTTTCTAATCCCACCCGAACCATGGGCCGTAGGGCGGGAGGGGGGTCGAAGTAAGAATTAATGTGCGCTTTTTGGACTTCCCCGCTTCCCCTACCCTCTAAACGGGCGTTGAAAATTCTGGAAAAATACCGGTTTTGTAGGTTTTTGAACGAGAAAGACGACGGCGCAATCGGATCGCGAAAAAAGTATCGGGAAATGCGTCAAAAAAATGCGAGAGTACGGACCCGTTTTCTCAAAAAGTCCGACGAAAAAACCACGTTTTTTCCCATTAAAATATACCCCGTAAAGGTACGTTTTTCGGAACGGTTTTCGCGGGCGAAATACAGCTTTGGGTCCGCCGAATCTGAATCCAAAATCGGATATCGAAAAAAGTGACGAGAACTCGGTCAAATTGCGAGTGGAAGCGAGGCGGATCGTTAAAATTACATTTTTAATCGACCCCGCCGCCCATTTCACAACGGAAGGGACTCGACTTCTACGCAATACCTTGCGAGCAGGCCAACGCACGCGCGCGTATAAGGATGGAACTTTCCCTTTCGAGCACCATTTCAACAGAATAAATAGGTACGGGTTTGTCCTACACATATACAGCAATGCCTTGCGAGCGAAGCGAGCAACATCCCCAAATAAACTTTTTTGTGGTTCCACGTAGTTTTATAAGATTTAATTTGTTTGTAAGAATTTCCAACAGAAAAAAACGTCTGCCAAGTTGGGTGGGCAGTATAACTTCCTCCAATATAACTTCCTCCTACAAATCGAGACCGCCGCCGTTTCACAATGTTGCTTACCAGAAGGGACTCGATGACTCATTTCAACAGAATAAATACGGGTTTTTTCCTACACATATACAGCAATACCTTGCGAGCGAAGCGAGCAACATCCCCTAATAAACCTTTCGTGGTTCCATGTAGTTTAATAAGATTTGATTTGTTTGTAAGAATTCCCAACAGAAAAAAACGTTTGCCAAGTTGGGTGGGCAGTATAACTTCCTCAAGCGAGCGAAGCGAGCAGCATACCCTACAGAAGTTAAACCTACCCTTAGAGATCTACCGTTTGTGAGCGAAGCGAGCAACATCCCCTACATGCCATACTTTGCGAGCGAAGCGAGCAACATTTTCTACATGCCAGACTTTGCGAGCGAAGCGAGCAACATTCCCTACATGCCAGACTTTGCGAGCGAAGCGAGCAATATTCCCTACATGTCACACCTTGCGAGCGAAGCGAGTAAATAATACAAGAGCTATGAGCCTGTTGTTGATTTCAGACAGTAGATAACTCACCTGTTTTGAGGGTAGAAGTTATAAGCCCATTTATTAAGATTAATCTCTTTCATTTTTGTGTAACACGTGTCATGACACAAGATACCTTTGTAGAATACAAAAATCAAACTAAGGCATAGTAAACAGGCTCCTATCAAGGAGGGGATGGGCGGGAGTTGTGAATATAGTATAACCATTACTGCAAGTAGACGGGTTTCTTCATAAATGTACCTACGGTAAAATGGAAAAATGTTGAAACTAGAAAAAGCTTGATAAAATGCCGTTTTACGGTTAAAAAATCAGCACCGGCATCCTATAGCATAGAGGTGCTGAATCAATGTTTTAGTACAATCAAGAAGTTCCGGCATAAGTGAGTTTTTGTAGAAATGAACATGGATGTAGACATTTGTAGAAATGGTTAAAAGTTGTAAAAATTCAAATCAACTTCCGAAAAGACAATCAAAACTGGAACTTATTTGAATGAGGGACCCAAAATTTATAGTTACCGTCATCAACGAACTACCGGTACTACGAGTTACCACCAAAAGATGAACAATTTCAAACTTTATTTTCATAAACTGATAATTTTTAATTTGATATTTTGAATTCAAATTTCATCTCTCTGAAGGAGCCCCAGTTCCTGGGAAGAAACGTTAGAAAACAATTTAGAAAAAGGAGGGGGGAGGGGACTTTCATGTGTTGGAATTTCACATTTTTGACCTCAGATTCGAATTCAGCGCACCTGAAAACCCCCATGCTTAAATTTTCTGCTCAAAATACTGATTAGTTAGGCCAATAAACGGATAGAAAGATCACGCGTGACGTCAACGGGCAAATTAATTTCAGGAGCCGTGTTATTAGTCTGATACCCATCATATAGCACCTTTTTGGAAAGCTCTCCCTAAGATCTTTTTATTGATCAAATAAGAAACAACTATGAAAATTACCCATTAAGGACAGAAAGGTTTTTTTTTTTTTTTGTAAGTAATAATTTTGAACTGTCCCAATAAAGAAACGTTGTCTATTTCCACGAAAAAATAAAGAGTTACAAGTTAAATCGATTTCGACGGTTAGGTCATCATCAGTAATAAGCAATAACCATATTTATAATAACAAAATAATAAAGTTTGTTACTGAAGATGACCTAACCATCGAAATATATTCAATATTGTAAGTCTTCAATAAAGTCAATAATAAAGATTGTTAATGATGATGAGCTAACCATCGAAATAGATTCAATATTGTAAGCCATCATTTTTCCCTAGGAATAGACAATATTCTTTGCTAACTTCTGTTTTGAGTCAGATGGTCCCTGTTGAATCTCATTAAAATCATATCAGCTTATGGGCGGTGTGCTTTACAGATGAGTCTTCTGTTCGTTACTGCCCCATAAACTAACAATTTTGTAGTCCCATCCAACAAATTGATGAGTACAACTCACTTATACCAGAACTTCTTATATTTTCCTAAAACTCAGCTTCAGCAACCCCTCTTCTTCAACCTTCGAAATCATCGGCTTCAATTTTCAGTTAGAAATTCCGTTTAATGACGTTGCAAACAGGATGAAGTTGTCGATTTGGGTAATTTTCACGGTTCCCTAACATGACTTTTTATCAAGCTTTCTCTAAATTCAACATTTTCCCATTTTGTGGCAGGTACGATTTGTATAAAAAGTATAATTTTACTATAAAATATTCACAAACCCCATCGCATTCTCTCCTGGATAAGGGCCTGATTTCTATGCCTTAACTTGATTTTTGTATTCTGCAAAGGTATTTTTGACAAAGACAACGTTCTTCACTAACTTTCATTTTGAAACGGGTTTCCATAAAACTTCGTCGCGAGTGATTTAGTTCGGGCCATCTGCCCGTCAGCATATAAAAAGAGTTGTACAATTATATGATCATTCAGAAATAACTTATCATTACCTCAGCATAAGAAATCAAATGTGTAATTACCGATGTAGAGCAAAGTTGTTGGGCATGTAACAGCACCCATCGCGGACTTATCGTTAATGGAGACTAAAGGCTAACAGCCACAGCGGAGGTAAGCTCGTAAGCAAGTAGTTTTGCAATCAGGAGGGCTCGTATGTGGGAACATGGGACCGAGAGAACCGGCCTATAAGAAGTTTCCCAGAACGTTTATGCAGGCAGATCGTCACACAGAAGATACCGGCGTAAGATCGCAACGACCAGGTCGCTTGCTCAAAGGAAAGAAGCGAAGCCGTCGCATATAAGCCAATATAATCTGTTTTAGGCCAAATAATTTACAGAAAACGGTAAATGACTGTATTCCCTTTAGCATGCACGCACGAAAAAAAAAAAAAAAAAAAAAAAAAAAAAAAAAAAAAAAAAAACAGATTTTAGACTACTTGGGTCTTTCCTGTTATATCCCCGCATGTTCAAACTATTTTCTATAGAATGGGATTGATCGGATTGATGATCCCCAATAATTTTTACGTCCACTGTGGTAAAATAGATCAGAATGCTGTGTATAGTTTGGTGGTCTGGATGCTCGCAAGCTCGCATCTAAAAAATACATAACATCAAGTAATCAATTCCTTAGTAAAAATTCAGATTAGTTGAACATGTAGGGCTTCGCTCGCCTCCACGTCTAGCGGACCCCCCCCATTAAATTGCTCTCTTCGCTCGCAAAGTGTGGCTGTATACATGCGATGGTCTTCCCCCCTCCCCCCCCCCCCCATTCAGGTGTATTACAATTGAAACATGTAGGGAATGTTGCTCGCTTCGCTCGCAAACGGTAGATCCCTAAGGGTAGGTTTGACGTGTGTAGGGGATGTTGCTCGCTTCGCTCGCTCGGTATGGCTGTATATGTCATTTGTCGTAATTTTTTACGAATATTCGCTAAAAACGGAATTTTAGTACGCTTCGCGCTGTTTGAAAACGAGTAGGGAAATGCGTAATTCTAGCAGTTTTTCTGAGGTTTCTAAGTTGGTATTGCGAATGTCAATAAATGAACATCAGTATGTGATTCCGCGTAAAAAATACTCCTCAAATAACATGTATCATATGTGGCATTTGGAAATCTTCAAAAACTAAATATTTCACAATAAATTGATGCACATTTTGTGCGTATTGCGTCCGTTTAGAGCACACGAAATTCCAAGTAATCACTCATTTCCCATAAAATCTTATGCAGATTCCGAATATGAAAAAAGGGGAAAAACCAGCAAATAATTACACAAAGGTTTATTATTTACTATGACTATGAATTAGATAGATTTTTTTGAGCACAACACTATCTTGTGTACAATCATTAATCAAAATCTATTATACATTATCTAAACGTAACACCTAGCGATGAGAAACAAATCAAATCAAACACCTATAATTTACTGGTCCTTGTGTATTTAACAAGAGTTGACCAACCAACTGAAAATTAATACCTGTTGTAAAATAAATTATTACCCATTTACGCTTCACAAGTCCATTTAAAGGAGTCAGAAGTTATAATAAACTCGATTTCGAGAAGTGAGAATTCAATTGCAATTATTCCAGCTAATACGATCGTGTTAGTTTTCAAGGCAATTTTCACTATCCTTCACGAGCGAAGTTTTTCAGTTGCAATTGACTCTTGTGTTGATGCATTATTTTTATTTATTTTTTATTTTTTTGCCAATGTTTTAGCCCTTAAGGAGAAAACGCGGCAAATTTTTACACAGAGGTTTATTATTTCTGTGTTGTATAGCTCTTCTACGCAGAGCACCCGTCTATAATATAAACCGGATCATACGGTAGGTGTCGAATGTGTCTGCATACGTGTAGACTGACGCCTATTGAAGAGAGATTAATCAAATTAAACAACACACCATAACTTTCCTCACACTAGGCACTACCCAAAGACATTGTAATAGTAAACTAGACCCACTCGTAGCGCTAGTGTCGCCTTGCAAATTGAACGGTCTGTAGTCGGCCATATTGGGGGCAACATCGTTTATTTATGTGCAATGAAGATTGTATTATTATAGTTTATCTACTCATGAAATTTCTTTGATAATGCACAATGGTTAAAATGTGTGCGGCATTTAACTGCATAAATCGCAAAACTGAAGACTGCACACTCTCATTTCACAAGTAAGTATAGATTTTCACGATTTCCTAAAGATTATTTTGGTCTGTTGTAGGCCTCTTGATGTGGTAACGCAGTACCTATTGTAGTTGGTAATAATTTTCTTTTTACTAACTTATCAATATGCATGAGCTACAAAGTTTCAAATTAATCTAAACTTTGTTTTGTTTTTTCCACAGATTTCCTTTAAACAAGAAATTGAGAGAATTGTATCAAATTGTTTTTTGTATTGACATTGTATATTGTATTGTATTGTATTGACAGAATTGTATGAAATTGTATGTAAAATGAAAATAATATAATAACATAGAAAGTGCCATGATGTAGTTATTCATTTACTTATTCAATTGTTCAGCTCCTCTGATCATACTCCTTGCCCCATCCAGGTGAACCCATGGTGTTTGTAAAAATGTGTCTTATGTACAAGATATTGTCTCAATATTGAAAATTGAAATGCAGAGCGATTCTTCTGTTACTTTGGAAGAATGGTTCTGAGATAATTGCTTTTGAATAATGGAAGGATCTTTCACTTTAAAATACCTAACTAACTTATGCCCTAACTATTATAAGTACGGTATGAAAAGTACAATATCGTCATTACGCAAAACTACATGAAATCATATTGGTAATAAATGCATGCATTACACGGACGTCCCTATGAATGGATTCTATATATATTTGGTGAGAGTTAAAATAAGAGAAAAAACAAATATATCATGACTTCTCGAACCCCCCCCCCCCCCCCAATTAACTCCCTCCACCGACAGCAAATTGAAATAATAAAACTTCCAGTATGAAATTTGAAGCTCCTGACATATTTTTATAACCTAGACCGAATTTATAATCGAATTTAAAAAATGATCTCGAAAATCTGACTTGAATAGTTAAAACATCATGATTTATTACTATTACCTCCTTCAATCTAACTCTTCCATAATGAAATTTGAAACTCCTAATACACCTTCCAAAACTAGACAAAATTCTTAGTTGAACAAAAAAGAATCACAAACATCTGACGATATTAGTTGAAACATCATGATATTTTACTGTTACCCCCTCTATTCACCCTTTTTCATAATCAAATTTGAAATTCCTGTTATAAGATCCAAAACTAGACCAAATTCATAGTTGAACAAAAAAAGAATCACGAAAATCGGACGAGAATTGTGGCCTAAATAAGTTTGTAAATCGTCATATTTGGTTAGATATTCCAAAGACAAGCAGCTCCCACAGTTTGTCTCTGTTGAAAATATTGCATAAAATTCATTCACAAACTGTGTTGTCATCATAATAATTGACGTTTTTAATGATTTTAGACTAGTTTTCATCAAGATAATACAAAATATGTTTTCAACGAACACTAACTAGCTAGCCTTACAATTCAAAAAGGGCGCGTGAAGTTGATCCCAATATGTCCGCCAATGCTCTCTTCAATTTGCATTAGGCGGCGTCTGAGATCCACGTACAGTTGTAGGGCCTTGGCACTACCTCAGCGCGTATGCCGCGTAATGCCGCCCGTTAGCTGCAAGCCTAACACTAGCGGTCATTTGTGAAACTTAGTGATTCCTCCAAAAAATCATAAGGTCGCTGCTTCATTACAGCTTGTAGAGAGTGAAATGAAACTCGTACGGCTTTCCGGATGATTTCATTCGATTTTTTGGGAAAATATAAGCAAATGACAACCAAAAAAACATTACGGTTACCATGAAAGTAATCAAGATTTTCCAAAATTTTAGCTCTTAATGACTACCCTTTAGAGTTGGCCGATGTATGATTTTTTAGCTAAATTTCATAAACTTTGGTCCAGTAGTTTTGGAGAAAAGCTCTGGATGGCGTCCGACCGATTTTTCTATTATTCGATTTTTAGATTAATTTTGAAACTTAAAATAACAAATTTTGAAGGAGGGGGGGGGGGGGGTTGAACAATTGTTTTTCTTGGTCATTTACAAAGGATCAGTACTGAAAGTAATAAACCAAAAACGGATGAACGTTCATCGGTCCGGGTGGCTTCATTGATTCTTTGGGTTGATACCTTTACGGTTCATCGAATGTGATGCTTATGTTACTGGCACAGCCCCGCTGATGGATGATTTTTGAGTCAAATTTTAAATTGTTTGGTCCAGTAGTTTCGGAGAAAAGCTTTGGACGGTGGACGGCGAACAGCGGAGGACTTTTTCTTCAAATTCAATTTTTGGATTCTATGCATCTTAAAACGTGAACCAACAAATTTTTTTGGTCAATTACAAAGGTTTATTATCGAAAAAAATAAACCAAAATCGGAGTGCTGACTTGAATGCGAGACGAAGTCGGAGCGCCACAGTGGCGCATGATAATCAAAATCCAATTTCACCATTTAATAGCATATGAAAAAATGAAGGGAAGTTATACTTATCTATGTTTTGGGGGGTTTTCGAGGGTTGGTCAGAATTGAGATTACTCCTTTACGCCAACGTTTCAAACAATTAATTGTTCATCATCAGGGCTGTAAGAACCCTAAAAAGATTATATTCATATTTCTGCATATTCATAATCTCATATTTCTGGGTAGCTTCATGCCCAACTAATGTGTAATGTGAGTATGTAACATAATCTTTGTACACGCTGCATGTCACCCACTGTTGTTCCATATTCACTGTTTCTTGGGTACATAATGTACACCACCTCCCCCTAAGATATTCAATCATTGTAGTCCAAACCAGGTTAGGTTCCTATGTTTGTCTAGTAGTTGTATTGCATAGTTTTTTATTGAACTGTTCCTTGGTAGTGTATTTGCATTGGCAGCAGTCCATGTAATGGTCCAGTAATAGTTGTCCATAACAATATCATGTACCATCTAAATATTATACCGTATTGTACCGAGCTAATCTTTTTTGGGGTTCTTACAGCCCTGATGATGAACTATAAATTGTTTGAAACGTTGGCGTAAAGGAGTAATCTCAATTCTGACCAACCCTCAAAAACCCCCCAAAACATAGTTTCATTACAAGTGGTCGAGATCGTCATACATTGGTGTTATACTTATCTTAAAAAATTAATTTAAAAATGATGTGTGTATGTTACATTGAGACAGTAACTCCTTTTGCATAAAATAATTAATAAGTTCGTTTGCTAAGAGCATGAACATTGAAAGTATTCGTACACATGTACTTGAATTTCTTCAAAAATGTGATAAAAAGATCGCTAAAACGGAGGGAAACGGCTAAAATCAATGAAGAAAATACTGTTTTTATTGCAGAAATAGTTTTGGATTTAGAAATAGTTTGTTTACTATATAACTGAATGCAGTAACTGAGTTCAGTAAGAGTGCTCAAATTCAAGGGAGACGTGTGCAAAAACTGTGAAGAAATGAAGGAAATTTGCTCCTGAGGTCGTGAGACACGATCCGGACTTTATACCAAAGATTTTCGTACGTAATACAAGATTAATTGTGTTAATCTCGGGCAGCGAAGCGTCAGGTTCGCCGTTGGCGGATATTTCGTCACGTACCTAGTCAGCTCAATACGTCCGCATAACGTCGTCCGCCAGCCTCGACATGTTGTGTTAGGATCTCACGTAGGTAGCTCCTACCTACACCCGCATCGGGCCTGGCTATATTACAACACTTCCGAAAAGTAATGCAGATTATCATCGTTCCTCTCTCATAACGTTATTCAAAACACTGATGGTAGAATAAATAACAAGATAGTGTTGCAGCTGCCGATATGCGCAGTAAGAAAACGAATCTATTACTAGAAATTAGGATTATACCTATCTTCTATGGTTAATATGCACTAAAAATAAAATATAATGAAATAAAATCATGATCATACTCGTACTAAAAGGCACCTAATGTTTATGTATGGTCTATATGTTCAAAAAAATATCACTTGTCGATACTGGATGGATTCAGATAAGGTTTGGGTTAAACGAGCTCGAAAATGGTGTAGAACTCCTCATTTTCTCTCTTAATCTGCATTCGAAACATGATTTTGTAAAAAGTTATTGCACTTTTAGCGAATTTTCGTAAAAAAATGAAGCTATTACAATGGCTAGGAAAATTTTAAAATGAAAATTTTTGAAAAATTCCTTCATTTAAATCCGTTTTGAGGCATTCTGAAACGATTCCTTTTCTATATATCTGCCCCTAACTCTACTGACTATTCAATTCAATTCAATTTCTAATCCCAATTGGAACGCTTGATTTACCTAATCTAAAATACGTTTTTCTTCCTCTCAAGTCCTTCATTATACTTTCCAGTTTATTTGTTAGCGAATTTTCTCAGGACATGAAGCTATAGCAACGGCTCCAACATTTTGAAAATAAAGTAGAACGATTCAAAAACTTGCTGGATGCTAAAACCAAAAACTTTTTGAGTATGAATCACAACAGCTTTTCCACTTCCTCAGAGTCCGCAAAACCGACTCCTGAGCAGCGTACCCCATCACGGCCCCCTAGAAGTAGCATGCTCAAATGTTATGTACCTGCTCAGGCAAGAGATTAAGCATGTACTATTTGAGCCAAATTGTGAGGCTTAAGTCAATTCTACGGCGAGGTATATATACTTTTTTACGACAACCATGGTTTCTCCATTCAGAAACCACCGCTCGGACTTTGCTGGCTTCCCTCCCTCCCTTCTTGAAAATCATAATCTTTTACAGTAGTCGCAGCAGGAAGTTGGGATTAGGAGTGTTCATAGAGCGAACGACGATAAATGGAATTATAACACTGCTCCGGTTCCTCACGAAAATGAAAGCAGAACGAGGCAAAAAAGAAAGTGAAGGTCACTGATGCGCGCGTCGGATTATAACGAAGTTTTTTTTTCAAGAATTATTGACGTTAAGGAATACAAGCACGTTTCATTCAGTGAAATCAAATCGTTCGTGTTTTTAATTTCTGGAACCCAATTTTGATAATGAGCATTTTATTTCCGCCAAGGGGGGCTTCCCGCTAATTGGAGGTCGCATTTTTGTTCTTCCCACTAATTCGGGGTCACGTTTTCCTATTAATGGACTATAATGCACATAACTCAGCTTTCATTGAAGTACAATGGTGCAATATTAAATTACTAATCTTCAGTAAAATGAGGGCTTTCCAACGAATAGCGAAAAAATTTTTGACGATGAAAACTGCGGAAGTTCCATTTCCCTAACAACGCTTGGTTGTAAGTGAAAATCATAAGAAAATAGGAGCCTTTACGAGCAGATCGCATGGTACATAGTACCTACTCAATACTACCTAGCCTTTACTAGCAGATCGCATGGCACATAGTACCTGCTCAATAGTACCTAGCCTTTACTAGCAGATCGAATGGTACATAGTACCTACTCAATATTACCTAGCCTTTACTAGCAGATCGCATGGTACATAGTACCTACTCAATACTACCTAGCCTTTACTAGCAGATCGCATGGCACATAGTACCAACAACTCAATAGCACCTACCAGGAATCGGATCCTCGCAAAACGTTTTCACTAATAACCACATTTAAAGGAAGCAGGTATTGTCGTTTTATTATGATTGCGCTTCGTCACCAGGTGAATAGCTCAACCAAGTACCCAAGAAACTAGAAATCACTACCTACTACTACTCTGCCGATATATTGACATTTTGACATTTTATGTCTTTACTTTGGCACATGAACGAAAAAAGCGATTAGAAAAAGCGTTACGGTTGGTTTTCTGATGATTTCCGCTTACTAACCATTTATAACATTGCATTGTTAGATTGATATCTTGTAAATAAATATAAAACTATAACACAAATATCTTACTAATCTTCAGTAAAATGAGAGCTTTCCAACGAATGGTGAACGATTTCTGTGAGATGAACACTGCGGAAGTTCTATTTCCCTATCAACGACTTGGTTGTTCGTGAAACTCATAAGAAAATTTGTGTGGCAGTTTTTCGTGACATTAAAACGAGACACTTTTGGTCAGTTAGGTGATGACTAAAGCATGTTCCATGCTAAATACTTTCCTAGTACGATCGTGCCTACATCATAATCTAAGAATGTATACAGGGTGTCCCGCATAAAGTGGTCAGTACTTCAGGGGTCAATTCTAGAGCTCATTCCTAATCGAATTCCTCGTAGGGATTTTTTTTAACCGCTTAGTTTTCGAGTCATTTAATATTCAAGATTTTTTTTGTGTTTTCGACATTTTGTCACTAAAACGATCAAAACTACCTTTATTTGTTGCGTAAATTCAAATCTGAGGAACGTTGGAAAGAGCATTAAATTTCTTATCTGATAGATGCCTGAGGTTTCTTAAGAATTAAGGTTTGAGACATGAAAAAGCCCTCTGGAAATCAAATTTTAACTATTTTGGGAAAACTTGAGTTTTTCCGATCGGGAATAGAACAATGAGAACAAATATTTTTTCAAGACACAAGGACGGTAAAAACTGCGCCAAAATCTCACCTTTTCAACGGAATGAGATTGCAATGCAAGGGGCTCATTATTTTTGGCAACAAATCGAAATAGACTGAAGTGTTGTAATAACTCAACTAATTACTGGGGAGTAAGATTTATGAATTCTTTGCCGGCTGATTTTAAACATTTGGACTACAATAATTTTTGCTACTTTGCTTTACTAAATGTTCGGACAGGAATGACTCCACTAATCGATATGCAGATAATGTCAAGCATTGTGGAAACAGTATCAAGAAAGCTTCACGGAAGTGGATGCCCGGGTGGATCAGAATTGGAGCAGTGGGTTGATTTTCTGCAACGACATTGTCGTTCAAGTCAACGACTGCGAGAAGCTGTGGCCACTTTGACCATAGAATTAGGTAAGTAACGTGGATATTTCATGGGAATCAATTAGAGCTTTAATATTTAGCAGAATTGCGTTGGACAAAAAACCTAGAGTGCGACCCATTGGTATCAGAGAGTGTCTGAGAAGGATCATGTGCAAATGTATGGCTGTTGTGACAGGAGGGGAAGTAACTGAAAGCTGTAAAGAAATTTATCGGTTTTCAATCGGTATGGTCAACTTTGCGATTCCGTATTGATTAAATGAAAAGAAACCTCTGTAGTCTCAAGGAAAGCTGATTTATTACGCTAAGTTATAAACGAAACGCTTGCATACGAGTCTGCAACACATTGGGACATTTTATGTCTTTAGTTGAAGACAGGTATGTGTTGCAGACTCGTATGCAAGCTCTAAGAGCCACTCAGCTGATCCGGACCCTGGGCATCGTCACGTGAATGTGCTAAAGAGACTACATACGAAATTACAGCTTCCTAGAGTGTAAAACATAGAAATTACCTTTAAGAGCCACTCATCTGATCCGGACCCTGGGCATTGTCAAGTAAATGTCCTTAAGAGGCTACATACGAAATTACAGCTTCCTAGAGTGTAAAGCATAGAAATTACCTATTAAAATGATTTAACCACCGCTTCACTAATCAAACCGTTCTCGCAATATTTGGATCACCTGCTATGAATCAAATCATCGAAACACCAGCTCAATGAAATCATCAGAAATTAACAAGCGGTGGCAATCATGTTCACAATATCAATTATTGAGAATGATCACCTGAGTGTACACAATTATTCAAATAACCTTACTCATAACTCAGCTTGTTGGCCACGCACTTCGCATTAGTTAACATAATATGGTTGGATAAATCGAGAGCTTTCGAACGAATGGTCAACGAATTTTGTGGGATGAAAAACGACGAAGTACCATTTCCCTAGCAACGACTCGGTTGTAAGCGGAAATCATCAAAATATTTTCGTGAGCAATTTTCCATGACGTTTTTTTAGTTTATGTGCCATAGCAAAGACATAAAATGTCAAAACAGTTCTGTGGTGGCCTCAGTGCAGGTATTGAAGGAATCAATAAATTCAATTAGGCAAATATAAATGAAATTGAAGTAAATTTTTCAGCATAACTTTGTTCTTAAATTCTTAAATGTTCTAGTCCATGGTTTATAAACTTCTGTTGACTCAAATTATGCTAAAAATAAATAAAAATCAACGAGTTTTAGCCGGTTTTACACATTTTTAGTGATTTTTTACCACATTTTTTGAAATTTGACCAATTTAATGTATTGGCCAACTAACTCATCCTTTGGTTTAGAAAGCTTGATTTTTTAGCGTAAGAAAAGAATTTTTATCCTAATCCTAATTCCTGGAAGGACATATGAAAGAGCGTAAAACTCTAGGATTCGTTTCAGAATGTCTCAAAACAAATTTCAATGGAGAGAATTTTCGAAAATTTTTATTTTAAAATTTTAAAGGAAGTCAAACGGATGGATTGTGTTTTAATTCGTTTTTGGAATCTACGTAGGTATCTCGAAACGTAAACCTGAACATTTTGAGGGGGTTCATTTTTTTTTAATCATTATTATTATTTTCATTTTTGGTCGATTTAAAGTTTTACTACTGGAAGTAATCAACCTAAATCCGTCCGTCCACCGTCCGAAGGTTTTCTCCGGAACGTCTGGACCAGAGTTTACGAAATTTTGCTGTCAATCATACATTAATCTGAACTTTATTTATAATCAACTCAAGTGATAATAAGGGTTGGAGCATTGAAAGGAAAAACTAACATGAACATGGGAGTGAATCGTAACTGGTGAAACATAGTCAAAAACGCCTTGTAAACTACGATGACCGCATCAGCTGATATAATTCCAACGGAATTCTCACTGCACGAAATTGGATATGTCTTTGCTCTGGGGGGTCAACCAAAAATTTTCGTCACGCAAAAGTTGATGTCACAATTTCTAGTGATGTTCACGTACAACCCATCCGTTGCTAGGGGAATGGAACTTCCGCAGTTTTCATCGCACAGAAATCGTTCGCCACTCGTTGGAAAGCGCTTGATTTTTATGATAAATTTTCACATCTCAAGCTACCAATTTCCCCCTACTTACGTACCTGGCTACAATCCTAAACTAAGTTGATTGGACTATAAACAATTTTAATAAGCCGGTTACAATATTCTTAACGTTAAGCAATAGCATCATTTACTCCACTCCATAGGAAACACAGTTATCTCCAACATTTCTATAAGTAAACCGTTGTTTTGTTGGAATTAGTCGGGATGCGGCCCAGAGAAAATAAATGAAATTATTTCATTTATTGTTTTATTTGATAACGTTTCGTCCTCTTACCGAGAACATCTTCAAATCTTGGTGTGTCCAGGAAAAAATTTATAACATCCGAATATAACGGATTTGTCAAATAAAACAGTGGCTCACCAAGTCAACTCATTGTCAAGAAAGCAAGATCTGAAGATGTCCTCATTAAGAGGACGAAACATTATCAAATAAAACAATAAATGATATAATTTCATTTATTAATGATAAATCAGGCTATCATGAACATAAAAATGATAGCGCCTGTATTGGAGAAATAACTTTAATACGTAGTATGTACAGTATGCTTATTGTGTCTCCAAGAATAATAGAATAAATTCTTTATCCTACATTTCGTCGCCTACAATCCAAAGTTAAAGGATTTGTGTACAACTCTCGAGGACAACCGTTATGAAATCCCCAATCAAAGACATATCCATGTAACATGGTATCTGCTTGTAAAACAGATAGTGGAACTCGTTTACGAGTTTTTTTGACATTTTATTCAACTTTTGTCTCCTTGTGAAGCGTAGGTAGGTCATTTATTTGATCTCATTAATTTTCAATTGGTGGATAAGCTGTTCTTAAATAACTGGACTAGTAAAGTGCAGGTGTTTTATCGAATTTAATTAATATCCATTAGGTACGAATATGCAGTTATATTCAGATAATTCACAATAGACTTAGTTCAGTAAATTATAGACAAGTGTTCTGCTTGGAAGGGCTGTACATACAGAAATAATAAATTTTCGCGTTTCCCCCCAAAATTTGATCACTAAGTTTCCACAAAGATGGTAGACTTGAAAGTAGGGTGTGGAATAAGCACTTTCCAAAGGAAATCTTTCTTAGGATCAAGTTTCTATCAAGAAGAAAGACCATATAGGTAACTATATGAAAACAAAAAACGGTTTCTGTTATACTGCATGATCGATTACGATAAATCGTTTTAGAATTTGAGCACTTTTTGTGCATATAAATTTTTAACTAGGCACCTACTAATTTTATGGCAAAAAAAAAAACTTTTTTTCAAGATAATACTCAACTATTTAAACAAATTTGTGAATTGTTACAATTTTTGCTGTTTTTATACATTTTTAGCACATATAAATGAAATTTAGGAACATTTTTCTCCATAATTTTGTACATAAATATACATTTTTGAAATTCTAGTTCGTAGTTCATAAAATAATATTGGGCTAAAAAATATATTTAATTTGTTTGCCGTTATTGTCATTTTTATAAAGCACACTTTTCGAAATTTGACCAATTGAGCTCAAAAGATGTTGTCGAACGAACTCATCCTTTCATTAGGAATGCTTGATTATTTGGCGCAAGAACGGAGTGATTTTTTAATCTCAATACTAACGAGTTATCGTTAGGAGACACACACACAAACGAGCGCGCGCACACACACACACACACGCTCGCGCGCGCTCATAGACACGCGCACACTCACACACACACACACACACACACACACACACACATATATATATACATGAATAATCGTTAAAATTCAAGAACTGTTTTAGAATGCATTTGAACGGATTTCCATGAAGAAAATTTGAAAACTTTTCATTAAATTTTTTTTGAGCGTTTGCAATAGCTCCTTTTTTTCTTTTTTTTTAACGAAAATTAGCTCATAATGAAGCTTTAGGTAAAGTATTATTGCACTTACCACCCGGGGCTCCGTCCAACGAAGAATTCCCCGAAGACATGCTCCTTCGGTCTATTTTCCCATGATGGACGTCCAGGTAGGCCGAAGGGAGCCTGGAACACATTTCCAGAAATGAATCACCACGAAACGGATACCATTTAATATCAATAGGAGACGTCATAAACGCTTGCAAGAAGCCTCGGACAGAAGCCCACAAGGGAAAAGTTGACGATACAGCGGAGAACAGTTGAGGACTGAAAGGGTAAAAAAGGATTTATGTAAGAGTGATTTCCCTGGCAGAGGGGGAGCTCAAACAGAGCAGAACAAGCGCCTTCACGCTTAGCCTTTAGAGCCGAGGGCTTTTCTATGTGCGATGTTACCTCGAGAAGATTCAAATAAAAAAAAAGTTCCAGTCATGCAGCATGATCGTATGAGCGAATTTTCGAAAATTATCGTATTGTATAATGTTAAATTGTTTTCAAATTAGAGCTTTTTAAGTGCAATGAAATTCTCAACTATTAATTTTATGGCAAAAAAAAAAAGTATTTTAAATAATAACCTGCTATTCAAAAAAGAGATTTTAGATTTTTAGCTTTTTTGCAGTTATTGTCGATTTTTTAGAAAATTTTAATACAATTTAAGCACATTTTTCAGCATAATTTGTGCACACATTTTTGAATGTTCTATTTTACGTAGTTAATACACTTTACTTGAGCAATATTATGTAAAAAAAAAAAAAAATAATTTTAAATATTTTTAGCCGTTTTTAGCCATTTTTAGTGATTTTTTTAGCACATTTTTTGAAATTTGACCAATTTAATGTACTCAAAAAGTGCGAGCCAACGAACTCATCCTTTCTTTTGGAAAGCTTGATTTTTTTGGCGCAAGAACGGAATTTTTATGTCAACCCTAAGGAGAGTTATCGTCTGGAATGACAAATAGTTATAGTATATGAAATAATGTTATTGCTCAAATTCGTCATATTGTCTGCAAAAAATTGTTAACTATCAATTTTATTGCTGAAAATTTTGTTCTAAATAACATTATATTATTTAAACAAAGATCTTGGATTTCTAGAATTTTTTACATTTTTATTGATTTTGTAGCACATTTTAATGAAATTTAATTACAATTTTGAGCATAGGTTTGACCTTTAATTTTTAAATTACCAACTTCATAGTTGATAAACTTTATTTGAGTAATATTCTGCTAAAAAAAAAAAAAAAAAAAAAAAAAAAAAAAAAAACCGATGTTTAGCCTTTTTTTTGTCATTTTTTGTGATTTTTTTTAGTACATTTTTTGAAATTTGACCAATTTAATGTGCTCAAAAAGTGTTGTCCAACGAACTCATCCTTTCTTTTGAAATGCTTGATTTTTTGGCGAAAGAACGAAGTTTTTATCTCAATTCTATCGAGAGTTATCGTCTGGAATGACACACACACACACACACACACACACACACACACACACACACACACACACACATATATATATATATATATATATATATACATATATATATATATATATATATATATATATATATATATATATATATATATATATATATATATATATATATACATACATATATATACATACATGTAAAAAAGCGTTAAAATCCAGGAATCATTTCAGAATGCCTCAAAACCAATTTCGATGAAGAAAATTTTTATTTTAAAATTTTTGGAGCCATTGCAATAGCTTTATTTTCTAAGAAAATTCGCTAATAAAAACGTCTGCCAAGTAGGGTGGGCACTTATTAGCGACGAACAAAGTAAGAGACGAAATTATTGAATACGAAATAGAACAGTATACACGGTGGCAGGGGATATTTTTATCTCAATCTGTACTCGAGATATGATTTTTTAAAGGTTCTTTCAGGAATGCCGTGTTTTTTCATTTTAAACTCAAATTTCTCCACTTTGCCTCATTTAATTTCAACTTTCAACCTCATTTTCGGTATCAGAATTAAAGTTCCTATAAGAATAGTGTACTTGGGTTCTTAAAAAGTACCATCCGAAGACTCTCACATCAGCTGACGATTGACGATTTTGAAAAAATAATATTTCTGAAAATCTTTAAAACTTTTACTCTATGTACTATTCTGCATAATATGTATCCAATTATACCTATTTTCACATTCTACTGTATTTACCTCTTTGCAACAAATATTGTATTTATCATACTTTACAAATAAAAGCATTTTTGAATTGAAATTGAATTGAAATTTACTACTCTTCCAAAAAGAATCCTGGAAACTGGCAAATCTCATGAAAACTGCTTCATCTAATACTCTTTCCAACGGTATAATCAATTTTACATTTATTTTGTTTTTTAGGGGAGAAAATTATGTTTTAATGTTAAGAAATGTGGGTTTTTCAATGAAATTGTTGATTTTCTCGAGATGACCCTCTATGAACCTACGAGTTTGGGGTCGGTTTCTATGTATTTTTTCTTGCTGTATCGAATGAAAACGCTTGCAGATCTCTCCAACTACGTTATAATCGAGTTTTACACTTTAATTAACTAGTTTTACCATAACATACATACATTTAAGCGTAACAAACAAACTAAACATTTGCGAGTTCAAGTGTAAAATTCGGTTATAACGTAGTTGGAGAGATCTGCAAGCGTTTCCATTCGATGCAGCGATAAAACAACATAGAAACCGACCCCAAACTCATAGGTTCATAGAGGGTCATCTTTCCAGAAAACCAACGATTTCATTGAAAACCCCACATTTTTAACATTATAACATAATTGTCTCCCCTAAATAACAAAATAAAAGTAAAATTGATTATACCGTTGGAAAGAGTATTAGATGAAGCAGTTTTCATGAGATTTGCCAGTTTCCAGGATTCTTTATGGAAGAGTAGTAAAGTTTTAAAGATTTTCAGAAATATTATTTTTTCAAAATCGTCAATGTTTGAGCTGATGTGAGGGTCTTCGGATGGTACTTTTCAAGAACCCAAGAAGGTACACTATTCTTATGGGAAAATTAATGCTGATACCGAAAATGAGGTTGAAAGTTAAAATTAAATGAGGCAAAGTGGAGAAATTTGAGTTTAAAATGAAAAAAACACGGTATTCATGAAAAAAACGTTAAAAAATCATATCTATAGTACAGATTGAGATAAAAATATGCGGTTGGCGGGATTTTACTACATTTTTGATGCAGATTAACAGAAAAATTTTTCGTCACTTATTCCCTGCCACCCTGTATTATACAGGGTGTATTAGTATTCTTAGTAGTAGCCATCTAGTCTCAAAGGTGGCTTTAATAAATTAAACAATCAACTAACATGTAATCAAGCAGAGTAAAATAAACCTTGTGCAAATTGACGACATACCTCCAACATTGTATGGAATAAGCAACCACCCAGCCTTATTTAAGTACTTCTTTAATACTAATAACTTAATTATAATAACTTATTCTAAAAGTAGATTCCTCTGTAAACCTACCACAC
This sequence comes from Adelphocoris suturalis, assembly GCA_030762985.1. Classification (NCBI taxonomy): domain Eukaryota; kingdom Metazoa; phylum Arthropoda; class Insecta; order Hemiptera; family Miridae; genus Adelphocoris; species Adelphocoris suturalis. Next base: position 113,700,056 of record CM061043.1, read on the forward strand.
ACAATTCTTTAATTAGAGGGCGAAACTAGTTTTGAAATAAACTTAACAGGAAGAAGCCGCCTACCTCCCACCCTCCTATCAATACTCCTTTGATACACAGGGTAACACTTATGGTTGAGAATCTTCAAGAATTCGATTCTACAACTAATCATCTACAAAAAAGTTCCCCTTAGAGATTTATTTAAACGATTTGTTTTCCAGTAATTTTACATTCAATATTTTTGGAAGTCAACAGTTTTTGATTTTATGACAAAAAAACGGTCATAACTCCCCTTAGTTTTAGTGTAAAAGCAAAAATAAGCCCACCGTTTAAAAGAGAGTGAGATTGTCTTACAGAATATTACCCTTTTATGAAGTTCCAAGCACATCCAATGTGGGAAATCACAGTCTAAAACGAAAATTTTGTCACATTTCCGAAATCACTGCGTTTTAAAAATTGCTATACATCCTTCAGAAAAATTATTTTTTCCGTTTTTGTAACAGGAAAAACTTACTCAAAACGTGAGCTTCCCAACGGTATTTTAACTTTTACTTTACTAATTAGAGGAGATGATTATGCTTTATGTTGAACAACGTGGTTTTATCCAGCGAAATCGAGTTTTCTTGAAAAGCTACCCCTCTATGAAAATAAGAGTTTGGGGTCGGTTACTACGCATCTTTTCGCGCTGAATTGAATGGTGAAACTTGCTCCAACTCCGTTATAATTATAACCAAGATTAGGTAACTCTTATAATAACTAGTTTTATCCCTAAAAACACATGGAATTGAGCATAACAAATAAACTAAAAATGTGTGAGTTAATGCGTTTTATTATGAACTCGATTTAGTATGAAAAAATAGGAAGATCATCCGACCCGAACTAAAAAAAAAAAAAGGTCAGCTCATTTTGTTTGCCGCTTTGGGGCGTTTGAGAACCTCAGGGACATGAAATATGAAAGTGCTCGAAAATGAGGTTAGATTGGCAAATACTACTCATTGTACATTGCAGATTTGTGTTCCATAGATGAACAGTGAGTTTTTCATTGATGTATTTTACATGTTTTTTGTATTAAAAAACAGGATATCCAACTCATGAGTGTTACCAGATTTCAAAAATTTATTTCTGTAAAATAGATGATTTGGCAAAATTGTTGTCGGGGCTCAACTAAGTACAAAAGAATCACGTTCAAATGTAATATTCAGATTTCACGAAATTCATGTTGAAGGCAGTGTAATTGAGCTTAAATCTCAGGAGTGTTACCCTGTTAGTGTTACCGTAATATCAGGAGTGTTACCCATCCTTGGTCACACTCCTGAGAGATAACACTCATGAGAATTTCCGATAAAAATGGCGTCACACAGGATGATGAAGTGACAGAACTCGGGGATGGCTAACTGTTCGAAACCTGCCACCAAGCAGTATGGTTGTTGATATAGGATTATTTTGTTTAAGCACCAACAACACTCGTAATTTGTGTAACACTCATGATTGAAAATGAAAATACTCAACATGTTTTTAGGCTCCTTTCGCTGTAAAAACTGCTGCAACTCCAAGCACTCCACTACAGTCTCACATCTTCAACTGGACAATATAACCTTCACATCTGACTGTTTCCCGCCATTTTCCATTAGCTTTCTTGATCGCAAAAATGATAACACTCCTGAGGTCTCATTGAGAAGAGATATGGGGGACTTTTTGGAACGTTTGGAAAAATCTTAAAAATTTAAATCCTTATTCTAAATAAAGAGGAACCAACTTACTGCAGCTAGTAACCCTGGCCAGTTCTAGATTGTCATTGTTTCGTAACTACCTAACTTCTACTTAGGTGTTAGGTAGGAGGGGACAGTAACACTCATGAGTTTCCAGGATTTCAGGTTTCATTCGTCATCACTGTGTATTGGTTAAAGGGGATTTTGGGCAGTCAAATTATTACTTCGTTGATCTCCCAACTTATACTACCCTTTTTTCCCCAAAATCACTAGTTTTGGTCAAGAATTGTGAGAATTCGTCGTTGGGGACATGAAATGAGAATGACCCTTATAATAACTAGTTTTATCCCAAAAAAAAAAAAAACACATGGAATTGAGCATAACAATAAACTAAAAATGTGTGTGTGCGTAAAGCTTGATTATAACGGAGTCCGAGAGATTTTCAAGAGTGACCATTCGATTTAGTATGAAAAAATAGGAAGATCATCCGACCCCTAACTTGTACAAACATTTTTCAAAAAAAAAAAAAAAAAAAAAAAAAAAAAAAAAAAAAAAAAAAAACGTTAATATTGTTTTCGGTTGGATATGCCAAGGCTAAAACACATTCTGTGTTACAAAAAAATCTTTAGGAGGAACTTTTTGTTGGGAATTTGTTGTAGAATCGACCCTAGAAGGTCTTCAACCAAAAGTGTTAACACCTTGTATGTATGCACATGCAAATATGCGAAGTGGTGCTACAAGTTCATGTTTGCATATGAGCACAGCATCCCTTCAATCCAAGCATTCACTGTCTGGGTCATTCTCTGCAAAACGTAAATCTGTGTTGCCAGTGCTGTTTGACCTATTAAGGTACCTTTTACTTTCAAAGAAACCTTTTCCCTGAAAATTATTTTCTCATTCTCCATGATCCATACATTTTGAAAATTTTTAATTTGTTATTTTCACTCGAAATTGAAAAAAAAAGTTGGAAATTTCATTGGATCACCATGTCCTTAGCTTGTCCTTGCCCATGTAGACTATTTCCACCTATTTCTATTATACATTTACTTGATATTTCCACCCACCAACTTCTTAGATAGATTCAGTAGTTTCATAAACTTACACAATATTAAAATTTTCAGACGGTTGCTTGATATAGAAATAAAGAGCTTGCTTGTTCGGGTGCTGCCCCGATTCTGCCGCCGACTCGCAACATTGTAGCGCAACAAAAAGTCTCTGTCTGGACTAAGCTATAGGAGGGCAGTAAAGAGCTGTAGGATTAGAAACCTTACAGTAGGTTTGTTTCTACTCCAGTTTCAGAGCGGGTTCAGTCAGAGCAAGGGCACCGCCATGGCTGTTCAGTTCAGATGCCAGTAGAAAGGCTCGGGAAGATGTTTGGGGCAGTAACCCATGGATACTCGAAGATCCATAAAAATGGAGTCACGTTAGTGGAACAAACCCTTGTTTTTGTGCCCTCTGACGTCCGACCTTCTGCTGTTGTTCTATGTAAGGTTATAGAATGAGGAAGGATACATCAGGATATTCCTAAGAGCGCATGCGCGGAACAAGCTGCACCTGGTCTTCGGGTGGTGCAGAAAGTTCGTGTTCGGATCATGTTCCTTGGGCAGCGGTTAAAAAACACCAGTTATCTTGCACCGAATGTGAACTTGGGGACTGCAGAAACGCCTTTTTCTTACTCCTTCTTCACTGTGCAAGCGCAGCTTGACCTGAACCTGTTTGGTACAGCAGTGGAAACAATCCTCGTTGGTGACATATATTTCATAACCCACTAAATGAACTTGGGGAAAAAAATCAAGTCAAGTTATGTGACCCCCACCAGACCCTCAGTTCTAGAAACGTTTCTCGTTGGTTTTCGTGCTGCCAGGAGTTTTTATGAACCTTAGATAGGAGCGTTCCGACCATCATCAAGTACACTGTCCATAAATTTCAAACAGTGATTTACAAGGCTCTGGACAGTAGTCGACCTCAGCCCAGCTGCGATACTTCCTGCTGGATATACCATTATACCATTAGGTGTGTTCCAACTACCCCTCTGAGTTCATGAACTCAGACGGGTTCCATGAGTTCATGAAACTTTTAGGTTCAAGAACCCGTCGGTGGGAACACTGTAGTTCACATGACAGTCAATGCACTAACTAGCGCTAGCGTCGTCTTTAGTAACGTGAAAACCTCATCTTGGTTATTTATGAGCCCTCTTGCTCTAATAACTAAAATAAAAAATGTTCTATGAACCGGTCACCGTCGTAGAAGCGGAGAACATTTTCAAAGAAGCCGATGTTCTTAGGCACGACTCTATTCGCCTCAAATTCTTGTTGATCTAAGTCCTCCTCCTCATCGGAAGTAAGGACCCACTCCCAATCTTGTATTGCAGTATATACTTCCGAATTCGAATCCGATTCTTCTAGAAAGAATCCCCCCGCTATTTTATTGAGATTCATGACTTGCAAGGCAAGTGAGGAACAATAAATGAAGAATGGTGGTGAGGGGATGAGATATTATTATAGGCTGCTACTCATCGTTTATTGGGCACTCCTAGCGCTTTCGCCTGTTAGGGCCTCATCAGGGAGTTAAAGTTTACATGTTGTTGTAGCTATTGGTTTATTTCGATATGTTTATTTGGTATCCGTCTCATTTGGAGTGTGTTGCAGCTGGTTTATCGTCATTATGATCCTTACTAAGTGGTAGTTAGTCGTAATTTTGTATATTAAAATGTGTACTTATAATAAAAACGATTTGCAATAAGATGAGAGCAGGCTTCTTTGAAATGATGTAGCATGTGTGAAAAACATGCTACATCATTTCAAAGAAGCCTGCTCTCATCTTATTGCAAATCGTTTTTATTATAAGTACACATTTTAATATACAAAATTACGACTAACTACCACTTAGTAAGGATCATAATGACGATAAACCAGCTGCAACACACTCCAAATGAGACGGATACCAAATAAACATATCGAAATAAACCAATAGCTACAACAACATGTAAACTTTAACTCCCTGATGAGGCCCTAACAGGCGAAAGCGCTAGGAGTGCCCAATAAACGATGAGTAGCAGCCTATAATAATATCTCATCCCCTCACCACCACGCTAACCACAATAATGGAAAGGCTACCAACTGTAATGATTAAATGAAGAATGAATTGAGAACGAATGAAGAAAGAATGAATGAACAAAGAAGTGAAGAAGTGAGGAACAAGAACAATTAATTTAGCGTGAAGGTTCGCAGTGAAATGAGATTTTTGGAAGGTTACGAAAGGTTTCCTAGTTTCCTTCAGTTCGAGTTCTCAACCCTATCCCCGAGCAGGTCTGAAAAGTTCATGAACTCACTGAACTCAGTTCATGAACCCAATGCGGTGGGAACACCGTAGCGAGTGTTGAGTTCCTGAACTGAAAACGGTTGGAACATGATTCAGGCGCCGGACCAGTTCCGAAAAGTTCATGAACTCGAGGTGGTTGGAACACACCTAATATCACCATTGAAATGGTGTCTAATAGTAACCAGGTGGTTCTGGAACAAAAACGATAATAGTTCAAGAAGGTTACGTTGAAGTCAGCTGAAATGTTCCAGAAAGCCCTTTTTGATAGGACAGTTTCTTTTTGAACAGCCATCAACCAAAAACCAAACTTTCTCTTGAAACAGCCATAGATGAGGGCTGTTAGATGACAGAGTCACCTGGTGCAGCATTAGGTTAACTGCGCAGGCGCTCGTACACTTCTGTCTACAGCTCTCAGCTCCTGGAAGCTTTTGTAAAAGCCCAAAGTGACGTAAAGGTGAAACTTGTTGACATAAGAGATAGCGATGTCACAGAGTAGAAGAAAAGGCCGCTATCATGGGAAAGGTTTACAATGCGCTATGAGACTCACTTGAAAACCTCCACTACCACACCGAGGGCTTTAGTTATTTCAAGGCTTCATCAGGTAAGTACCAATAAAGTTTTTTAAATCTTTATAATTTATGTTTTTTAATAATGTCGTACACTTGAGAATATTAAAGTGAGACACGCAAGTCGCTATATTAACAGCACGAAGAATACCATGAAACAAGGATGACTAGGAACATAATTAAAATTTGACCTAATGCCAATAAACATTATGGAATACTAAGATATCTAAAACATTTCACGCAGGTAAACCTCTTTGTTTTCTGCCCGACAACTACTGATACTTCTTAATTTACTGCTTGTTCGAAAGCTGCTCTTGATTAATATAACATCACAGACCCTCCTGTGACGTAGTGGTTAACTCCTGTTAACTCACTTTCTCTAACGACTCTTGTTAACTCACTTGTTAGCTAACTTTCTTTCTTATTCACACTAGGATTTAAAAGGTAGCCACTTAGGGTTGCAGGGTAACAATGACAAGGCCGTAAGGAGATAGGTACTCTTATCTGCCAAGTGAGATCAACCATGTTCCATGTTTTATAATTTTAGACGTCAAGTTTGCATCATTCATTTTTTCGTTTTCCAAATTCATCTAAGTAGCTACATAATAACCTCCAGGGTCGTTTAGCAGTTCGGTAACATAAGTTTACATGTAGATAAGTGTATCTTACGTAAGACGACGTGTTCCAAAACCTACCAAGGTACAATAATAGCATCGAATTATAGTAATATATGCTTAAGTCATAGGTAATGTTAGGATAGGTAGGAGCTTGATTACTAGACACCCACAACAGTAGCTGTGGAAAATAGAGGATTGTGCCTCACTTTTTTGCAGCCATAGGCACTTACAAGCCTAAAAACAACCCTTTGTTCATACAAAGTGAGAACCAACAGGTTATAAAATCCTGTTTGGAGTAAACATATCTACTTACGTATTGCTCGGATTGGACGCAATGATGAAATTAGAAGAAAATCTCAGATAATTTCGCGAAAAATTGTAACGAAATCACTAGGATCATGGAGACAATCGCGACTTCAAACACGGAAAAGACTCAGATCACAACGAAATTAAGCTATTTCCACTCGCGCACACCACATAACGATTATACTAACAAGTCAAACGAACGATAAATCCAATGATGTAACGTGTAAGCTCAAGAAAAAGTCGGTGTTTTCACGAATAGACGACGCACTTATTGCACAAAAATAAATCAAGAATGGTACATAAGTAACGAAAGACAGGTGAAAGGGGGGTGCCAAAACAGTGAACTTTTGAGACGAATTCGAATGAGATTTGAAGAATTTTCAAGCGATTGTGATCGAACCAAGCGGAGAGGGACCAAAACATAAATTACGATGAATAGGAAATGAGAAGTTTGATATAGGGCAGCTAGATACTTTTTTTCCTTATTACAATTACAAGCGAGATTTAGAAGTTGGGGTGTTGGGTTGGGGATAGGCAACAGCTGATCAATGGCCGATCATTACTGCCACTGGCCAATGAGATTCTAGCCGGTTCTGTAAAGTTCTATTGAAACTTCCGCACATTTTCAAATCACCTCGTAACCATTTTTTTTAAATCACGAATCCTTGTGTTTGATTTGGCTTATATTTTTATTCCTGAATTCATATTTATGATTATAATATTATAGTCACCAGAGGCATTAATGATATTTGAAAGGAATGGGGAGCTTTCATTATGTTACTTCACACTTTAGACCGTTCTAGTGGTCAGATAAGTACCCATCACAAGGCACCTTTTAGCGAATTTTTGTAAACGATGAAACAATTTATTGCAATGGCTCAACAAATTTCTAAGTTGAAATTTCCGAACATAATTCTCATTGAAATCCGTTTTGAGGCATTTTGAAACGAATCCTAGAGAGGATAACTCTCCTTAGGATTGAGATAAAAATTCCGTTCTTGCGCCAAAAAATCAAATTTAACGAAACGAAAGGATGAGTTCGTTGGCCTACACTTTTTGAGCACATTAAAATGGTCAAATTAAAAAAAACAAAATTACAAAATTTTAGTCATTAAAAGTTAATCAACAACGAACTTGGACACTATACAATTTATGCAAAAAAAAAAAAAAAAAATGTACTTGAATGTCAATTTATTCAATATTTGCTGAAAAATCGATTAAAAACTGAAAAATTGCTAAAAATCCAATATGTATCATGAATTGTGGAAAATTATGTACTACGAGTGTATTTGCCATATTGTCGGTAGATAACAATTTTTTCGCCCTCGAAGTGTTCAAATTTCAAAACAATGTAACATAATATAATACTATAATCTATAAAAATTCGCTCATACGATCATGCTGCATGTCTGGAACTTTTTGAAAAGCTCTCATTCAGATCTTACTATTGAGCAAATAAAAAATAACCATGAAAATTCCCCATTGAAACTCTTGGTTTCACATTGAAAAGGAAATTTAGGAGCAAAATCTCAAAATGATGGATGTAGGAATGGGTAGGGAATTGGAATGGTAATAATTTTACATGACTGATTAGGAAACTGGTTGATGCTTTCAAGATCCATCCTTTTTGTATGATCCATGTGGAGGGCGAGTTCAGCGCGAGGAGAAAATCGGGAGAACATGATAATGAGCTGTTTTCTAAAGAATCCGCTAGTGACGCTGGAATATCCGTAGAACCCTTTGAGTATTAAATAAGATTTTAATTTTATATTATTAATTATTTATAATATATTTATATTATTAATTTTGTATTAATAATAAGATATTATTAATACTCAAAGGTAGAACCTGTGTTCTCTTACTCTGTGCGTAGAACGCTTTGAGTATAAATAATATGGAGAGCTATTAGTGGTAGTTGAGTCGTCAAACCATAGGTGCCGCTTTTGTCACAATGGACCACGTAAAATACGCAACTTTCAAGATGGCCGTACACCGATCAGCTGATGTCATATGAGATGCTAAGCGTGAATACTGTTACAATAGTTGATACTATTACAATGTCTTTGTGTGGTACCTATCATAGTTTTCTATGAATCGTATTAGAATAGAAATAAAATTTTTCGACGCAGGATGTTTCGTTATTTAACTATTTTTTAACTCTTTCTTTTAACTTTGATTCTCTTCTTGAGACAAAATTTCAGATCGATTTTAAACCCACTTCCCGATATCCAATCGATGAAAAAGTTAGTTATACTATAAATTTTCGAAAATTTGAAATTTAATATGGGAAACCTTACAAGTGTTGTGTATTGTAGGGAGGAGGAGTGAGGGAGGGAGGAGGAGTGAGGTAGGAGGAGGAGTGAGGGAGGAAGAGGAGGAGGAGGAGGAGGAGGTGGAGGGAGGAGGATGTGGGAGGAGGAGGATACTATTGAACGTCTGCATAAAATGACAACGAATCCAGGGTCAATAAAATATTAAATGATTTTCCTTGTCAATTTAATTTAAGTTATTATCAATGTGATTTTGAAACAATGTGATTTTGTTTCAATTTACTGTTGCCAAGAAACTACCAAATATTGAAACAACAATAGAAATTAACCGAGAACATGAGAAAAAGAAAGAGTTACATTAAAAACTTGTTTTTATGGGCTTCTTTTTTACTATTTACAACTACCTATCTTTTATCTCCCGAGAACTACGAGCTGGTGCGAGGTGGGAAGTGTAATTTTTGTGGACCAGCACGACGCCAGCGGTTCCTATCAACTGACAGGAAAATATATTCAATGTTTTGGGGCTATTATAAGCTCTTTGGTAGAAGGTAGAACCTCTTGAGATTGAGATAGTTTCTTGTCAGTTGTCACTGTTCGGCGTATGTGAGGAATAGTACGAGTATGTTCACACATAACAAATAATAATAAAAATAATTGAAAAATAACATTTTTGCTTAGATGTAATAGTAATAATAGTGTTTTTTTTTAATTTTAAAATTTAAGCCACGTCTCAACCAAAAGGGTCATTAGCGGCAATCAAAAAGGGGTGTCAAAAGGACACTGCAACGGGCATGATTCTAAGGGGAGCAATGCTGACCATGCGACACCAAACGGATTGCCATCACGGACTCCCCACTCTGCCTCAAGGGATACAGCGATGACCGCTTTGTAACCCCTACAGCGGATAAAAATACCGCGTAATAAAAACTAAACTACGAATAGATGATCTTTACAAATACATAAATGTTATCGATAAATATATATTTATATATATATATATATATATATATATATATATATATAGTTATCTTTTGACAGGATTGCTGCGTCGTTTTATCACGGACCACAGGACTACCGCGTCACATCCCAGCGCAACAAACCTGCGCCATAATCCTGGGTTTTTTAATACTTCGATAGGTTTGTCGCGCACGGTCTTGAAGGGTGGGTATAATCGAACCAACAAACGGCGCTCTTTCTCCATCACAGTTCACAGGATTGTGGCGCAAGGGGTGGTAGATGGGTTGTTTGTTAGGTGAAGTAATTATCTATAGGGGTAGGTTTCCCTCCTTGCGTTTTTTCGTTTCCGATGGCAGATCCCGCCGTTGATTATATTTTGATGGAAGGGGGTGTATTGGAAGTGAGTTCAGTCCTATTGAAGCAAGATAACAGTTGCTATGTTGCTGTTTATGAAATTGTAATATTTAATGTTTTATGGCATTATACTTGAATAATTAACCTACTTATCGGTCAGGATGAAACGTAAAATCTGTATTCTTTCAAAATGAGTTTTTTATACTGTAAGCATTCCAAACCCTACAAAACCTCTAACTTCTTCAACTTCCGTTTTATATTACCCCTTATATATATACCCCTTCTAATAGGTAAAAAATCCGAGGAATCCGATTTTCTAGGTCTCGTCGCACGGCGCGTCTCATGGAGGGGGTAATTCCGAAACTTTTCTTATTTTGTCATTTAAAATGTGAGAAAAATAGTTTCTAATAGGTAAAAAATCCGAGGAATCCGATTTTCAAGGTCTCGTCGCGCGGCGCGTCTCATGGAGGGGGTAATTCCGAAACTTTTCTTATTTTGTCATTTAAAATGTGAGAAAAATAGTTTCTAATAGGTAAAAAATCCGAGGAATCCGATTTTCTAGGTCTCGTCGCGCGGCGCGTCTCATGGAGGGGGTAATTCCGAAACTTTTCTTATTTTGTCATTTAAAATGTGAGAAAAATAGTTTCTAATAGGTAAAAAATCCGAGGAATCCGATTTTCTAGGTCTCGTCTCATGGAGGGGGTAATTCCGAAACTTTTCTTATTTTGCCATTTAAAATGTGAGAAAAATAGTTTCTAATAGGTGAAAAATCCGAGGAATCCGATTTTCTAGGTCTCGTCGCACGGCGCGTCTCATGGAGGGGGTAATTCCGAAACTTTTCTTATTTTGCCATTTAAAATGTGAGAAAAATAGTTTCTAATAGGTGAAAAATCCGAGGAATCCGATTTTCTAGGTCTCGTCGCACGGCGCGTCTCATGGAGGGGGTAATTCCGAAACTTTTCTTATTTTACCATTTAAAATGTGAGAAAAATAGTTTCTAATAGGTAAAAAATCCGAGGAATCCGATTTTCTAGGTCTCGTCGCACGGCGCGTCTCATGGAGGGGGTAATTCCGAAACTTTTCTTATTTTGCCATTTAAAATGTGAGAAAAATAGTTTCTAATAGGTGAAAAATCCGAGGAATCCGATTTTCTAGGTCTCGTCGCGCGGCGCGTCTCATGGAGGGGGTAATTCCGAAACTTTTCTTATTTTGTCATTTAAAATGTGAGAAAAATAGTTTCTAATAGGTAAAAAATCCGAGGAATCCGATTTTCAAGGTCTCGTCGCGCGGCGCGTCTCATGGAGGGGGTAATTCCGAAACTTTTCTTATTTTGTCATTTAAAATGTGAGAAAAATAGTTTCTAATAGGTAAAAAATCCGAGGAATCCGATTTTCTAGGTCTCGTCCCACGGCGCGTCTCATGGAGGGGGTAATTCCGAAACTTTTCTTATTTTGCCATTTAAAATGTGAGAAAAATAGTTTCTAATAAGTAAAAAATCCGAGGAATCCGATTTTCAAGGTCTCGTCGCGCGGCGCATCTCATGGAGGGGGTAATTCCGAAACTTTTCTTATTTTGTCATTTAAAATGTGAGAAAAATAGTTTCTAATAGGTAAAAAATCCGAGGAATCCGATTTTCTAGGTCTCGTCCCACGGCGCGTCTCATGGAGGGGGTAATTCCGAAACCTTTCTTATTTTACCATTTAAAATGTGAGAGAAATAGTTTCTAATAGATAAAAATTCCGAGGAATCCGATTTTCTAGGTCTCGTCGCACGGCGCGTCTCATGGAGGGGGTAATTCCGAAACTTTTCTTATTTTGTCTTTTAAAATGTGAGAAAAATAGTTTCTAATAGGTAAAAAATCCGAGGAATCCGATTTTCAAGGTCTCGTCGCGCGGCGCATCTCATGGAGGGGGTAATTCCGAAACTTTTCTTATTTTGTCATTTAAAATGTGAGAAAAATAGTTTCTAATAGGTACAAAGTCCGAGGAATCCGATTTTCAAGGTCTCGTCGCGCGGCGCGTCTCATGGAGGGGGTAATTCCGAAACTTTTCTTATTTTGTCATTTAAAATGTGAGAAAAATAGTTTCTAATAGGTAAAAAATCCGAGGAATCCGATTTTCTAGGTCTCGTCCCACGGCGCGTCTCATGGAGGGGGTAATTCCGAAACTTTTCATATTTTGTCATTTAAAATGTGAGAAAAATAGTTTCTAATAGGTAAAAAGTCCGAGGAATCCGATTTTCAAGGTCTCGTCGCGCGGCGCGTCTCACGGAGGGGGAAATTCCGAAACTTTTCTTATTTTGTCATTTAAAATGTGAGAAAAATAGTTTCTAATAGGTAAAAAATCCGAGGAATCCGATTTTCTAGGTCTCGTCGCACGGCGCGTCTCATGGAGGGGGTAATTCCGAAACTTTTCTCATTTTGCCATTTAAAATGTGAGAAAAATAGTTTCTAATAGGTAAAAAATCCGAGGAATTCGATTTTCTAGGTCTCGTCCCACGGCGCGTCTCATGGAGGGGGTAATTCCGAAACTTTTCTTATTTTGCCATTTAAAATGTGAGAAAAATAGTTTCTAATAGGTGAAAAAATCCGAGGAATCCAATTTTCTAGGTCTCGTCGCACGGCGCGTCTCATGGAGGGGGTAATTCCGAAACTTTTCTTATTTTACCATTTAAAATGTGAGAAAAATAGTTTCTAATAGGTAAAAAATCCGAGGAATCCGATTTTCTAGGTCTCGTCGCACGGCGCGTCTCATGGAGGGGGTAATTCCGAAACTTTTCTTATTTTGTCATTTAAAATGTGAGAAAAATAGTTTCTAATAGGTAAAAAATCCGAGGAATCCGATTTTCAAGGTCTCGTCGCGCGGCGCATCTCATGGAGGGGGTAATTCCGAAACTTTTCTTATTTTGTCATTTAAAATGTGAGAAAAATAGTTTCTAATAGGTAAAAAATCCGAGGAATCCGATTTTCAAGGTCTCGTCCCACGGCGCGTCTCATGGAGGGGGTAATTCCGAAACTTTTCTTATTTTGTCATTTAAAATGTGAGAAAAATAGTTTTTAATAGGTAAAATATCCGAGGAATCCGATTTTCTAGGTCTCGTCCCACGGCGCGTCTCATGGAGGGGGTAATTCCGAAACTTTTCTTGTTTTGCCATTTAAAATGTGAGAAAAATAGTTTCTAATAAGTAAAAAATCCGAGGAATCCGATTTTCTAGGTCTCGCACCGCGGCCCGTCTCATGGAGGGGGTGATTCCGAAACTTTTCTTATTTTGTCATTTAAAATGTGAGAAAAATAGTTTCTAATAGGTAAAAAATCCGAGGAATCCGATTTTCTAGGTCTCGTCGCACGGCGCGTCTCATGGAGGGGGTAATTCCGAAACTTTTCTTATTTTGTCATTTAAAATGTGAGAAAAATAGTTTCTAATAGGTAAAAAATCCGAGGAATCCGATTTTCTAGGTCTCGTCGCACGGCGCGTCTCATGGAGGGGGTAATTCCGAAACTTTTCTTATTTTACCATTTAAAATGTGAGAAAAATAGTTTCTGATAGGTAAAAAATCCGAGGAATCCGATTTTCTAGGTCTCGTCGCACGGCGCGTCTCATGGAGGGGGTAATTCCGAAACTTTTCTTATTTTGTCATTTAAAATGTGAGAAAAATAGTTTCTAATAGGTAAAAAATCCGAGGAATCCGATTTTCTAGGTCTCGTCGCACGGCGCGTCTCATGGAGGGGGTAATTCCGAAACTTTTCTTATTTTGCCATTTAAAATGTGAGAAAAATAGTTTCTAATAGGTAAAAAATCCGAGGAATCCGATTTTCTAGGTCTCATGGAGGGGGAAATTCCGAAACTTTTCTTATTTTGTCATTTAAAATGTGAGAAAAATAGTTTCTAATAGGTAAAAAATCCGAGGAATCCGATTTTCAAGGTCTCGTCGCGCGGCGCGTCTCATGGAGGGGGTAATTCCGAAACTTTTCTTATTTTGCCATTTAAAATGTGAGAAAAATAGTTTCTAATAGGTAAAAAATCCGAGGAATCCGATTTTCTAGGTCTCGTCGCACGGCGCGTCTCATGGAGGGGGTAATTCCGAAACTTTTCTTATTTTGCCATTTAAAATGTGAGAAAAATAGTTTCTAATAGGTGAAAAATCCGAGGAATCCGATTTTCTAGGTCTCGTCGCACGGCGCGTCTCATGGAGGGGGTAATTCCGAAACTTTTCTTATTTTACCATTTAAAATGTGAGAAAAATAGTTTCTAATAGGTAAAAAATCCGAGGAATCCGATTTTCTAGGTCTCGTCGCACGGCGCGTCTCATGGAGGGGGTAATTCCGAAACTTTTCTTATTTTGTCATTTAAAATGTGAGAAAAATAGTTTCTAATAGGTAAAAAATCCGAGGAATCCGATTTTCAAGGTCTCGTCGCGCGGCGCGTCTCATGGAGGGGGTAATTCCGAAACTTTTCTTATTTTGTCATTTAAAATGTGAGAAAAATAGTTTCTAATAGGTAAAAAATCCGAGGAATCCGATTTTCTAGGTCTCGTCGCACGGCGCGTCTCATGGAGGGGGTAATTCCGAAACTTTTCTTATTTTGTCATTTAAAATGTGAGAAAAATAGTTTCTAATAGGTAAAAAATCCGAGGAATCCGATTTTCTAGGTCTCGTCGCACGGCGCGTCTCATGGAGGGGGTAATTCCGAAACTTTTCTTATTTTGCCATTTAAAATGTGAGAAAAATAGTTTCTAATAGGTAAAAAATCCGAGGAATCCGATTTTCTAGGTCTCGTCGCCCGCGGCGCGTCTCATGGAGGGGGTAATTCCGAAACTTTTCTTATTTTGTCATTTAAAATGTGAGAAAAATAGTTTCTAATAGGTAAAAAATCCGAGGAATCCGATTTTCAAGGTCTCGTCGCACGGCGCGTCTCATGGAGGGGGTAATTCCGAAACTTTTCTTATTTTGTCATTTAAAATGTGAGAAAAATAGTTTCTAATAGGTAAAAAATCCGAGGAATCCGATTTTCTAGGTCTCGTCGCACGGCGCGTCTCATGGAGGGGGTAATTCCGAAACTTTTCTTATTTTGCCATTTAAAATGTGAGAAAAATAGTTTCTAATAGGTAAAAAATCCGAGGAATCCGATTTTCTAGGTCTCGTCGCACGGCGCGTCTCATGGAGGGGGTAATTCCGAAACTTTTCTTATTTTGTCATTTAAAATGTGAGAAAAATAGTTTCTAATAGGTAAAAAATCCGAGGAATCCGATTTTCTAGGTCTCGTCGCACGGCGCGTCTCATGGAGGGGGTAATTCCGAAACTTTTCTTATTTTGTCATTTAAAATGTGAGAAAAATAGTTTCTAATAGGTAAAAAATCCGAGGAATCCGATTTTCAAGGTCTCGTCCCACGGCGCGTCTCATGGAGGGGGTAATTCCGAAACTTTTCTTATTTTGTCATTTAAAATGTGAGAAAAATAGTTTCTAATAGGTAAAAAATCCGAGGAATCCGATTTTCAAGGTCTCGTCGCGCGGCGCGTCTCATGGAGGGGGTAATTCCGAAACTTTTCTTATTTTGTCATTTAAAATGTGAGAAAAATAGTTTCTAATAGGTAAAAAATCCGAGGAATCCGATTTTCTAGGTCTCGTCGCACGGCGCGTCTCATGGAGGGGGTAATTCCGAAACTTTTCTTATTTTGTCCATTTAAAATGTGAGAAAAATAGTTTCTAATAGGTAAAAAATCAGAGGAATCCGATTTTCTAGGTCTCGTCGCACGGCGCGTCTCATGGAGGGGGTAATTCCAAAACTTTTCTTATTTTGTCATTTAAAATGCGAGAAAAATAGTTTCTAATAGGTAAAAAATCCGAGGAATCCGATTTTCTAGGTCTCGTCGCACGGCGCGTCTCATGGAGGGGGTAATTCCGAAACTTTTCTTATTTTGCCATTTAAAATGTGAGAAAAATAGTTTCTAATAGGTAAAAAATCCGAGGAATCCGATTTTCAAGGTCTCGTCGCACGGCGCGTCTCATGGAGGGGGTAATTCCGAAACTTTTCTTATTTTGCCATTTAAAATGTGAGAAAAATAGTTTCTAATAGGTAAAAAATCCGAGGAATCCGATTTTCAAGGTCTCGTCGCGCGGCGCGTCTCATGGAGGGGGTAATTCCGAAACTTTTCTTATTTTGTCATTTAAAATGTGAGAAAAATAGTTTCTAATAGGTAAAAAATCCGAGGAATCCGATTTTCTAGGTCTCGTCGCGCGGCGCGTCTCATGGAGGGGGTAATTCCGAAACTTTTCTTATTTTGTCATTTAAAATGTGAGAAAAA
Organism: Adelphocoris suturalis; assembly: GCA_030762985.1. Classification (NCBI taxonomy): domain Eukaryota; kingdom Metazoa; phylum Arthropoda; class Insecta; order Hemiptera; family Miridae; genus Adelphocoris; species Adelphocoris suturalis. The sequence continues at coordinate 113,716,438 of CM061043.1, forward strand.
TAGTTTCTAATAGGTAAAAAATCCGAGGAATCCGATTTTCAAGGTCTCGTCGCGCGGCGCGTCTCATGGAGGGGGTAATTCCGAAACTTTTCTTATTTTGTCATTTAAAATGTGAGAAAAATAGTTTCTAATAGGTAAAAAATCCGAGGAATCCGATTTTCTAGGTCTCGTCGCACGGCGCGTCTCATGGAGGGGGTAATTCCGAAACTTTTCTTATTTTGTCATTTAAAATGTGAGAAAAATAGTTTCTAATAGGTAAAAAATCCGAGGAATCCGATTTTCTAGGTCTCGTCGCACGGCGCGTCTCATGGAGGGGGTAATTCCGAAACTTTTCTTATTTTGTCATTTAAAATGTGAGAAAAATAGTTTCTAATAGGTAAAAAATCCGAGGAATCCGATTTTCTAGGTCTCGTCGCACGGCGCGTCTCATGGAGGGGGTAATTCCGAAACTTTTCTTATTTTGCCATTTAAAATGTGAGAAAAATAGTTTCTAATAGGTAAAAAATCCGAGGAATCCGATTTTCAAGGTCTCGTCGCACGGCGCGTCTCATGGAGGGGGTAATTCCGAAACTTTTCTTATTTTGTCATTTAAAATGTGAGAAAAAATAGTTTCTAATAGGTAAAAAATCCGAGGAATCCGATTTTCAAGGTCTCGTCGCGCGGCGCGTCTCATGGAGGGGGTAATTCCGAAACTTTTCTTATTTTGTCATTTAAAATGTGAGAAAAATAGTTTCTAATAGGTAAAAAATCCGAGGAATCCGATTTTCTAGGTCTCGTCGCACGGCGCGTCTCATGGAGGGGGTAATTCCGAAACTTTTCTTATTTTGTCATTTAAAATGTGAGAAAAATAGTTTCTAATAGGTAAAAAATCCGAGGAATCCGATTTTCTAGGTCTCGTCACCGCGGCGCGTCTCATGGAGGGGGTAATTCCGAAACTTTTCTTATTTTGCCATTTAAAATGTGAGAAAAATAGTTTCTAATAGGTAAAAAATCCGAGGAATCCGATTTTCTAGGTCTCGTCGCACGGCGCGTCTCATGGAGGGGGTAATTCCGAAACTTTTCTTATTTTGTCATTTAAAATGTGAGAAAAATAGTTTCTAATAGGTAAAAAATCCGAGGAATCCGATTTTCAAGGTCTCGTCGCGCGGCGCGTCTCATGGAGGGGGTAATTCCGAAACTTTTCTTATTTTGTCATTTAAAATGTGAGAAAAATAGTTTCTAATAGGTAAAAAATCCGAGGAATCCGATTTTCTAGGTCTCGTCGCACGGCGCGTCTCATGGAGGGGGTAATTCCAACACTTTTCATATTTCATCTTTTAAAATTTGAAAAAAAAAAAAAAAATTCTAATACCTAGGTAAAAAATACGAGGAATCCGATTTTCGAGGTCTCGTCGCGCGGCGCGTCCCATGGAGGGGGTAATTCCAACACTTTTCTTATTTTGTCATTTAAAAATTAAAAAACATAATGTTTAACTGGTAAAAAATACGAGGGATCCGATTTTCTGGGTTCGTCGCGCGGCGCGTCACATAGAGGGGGTAATTCCAACACTTTTCTTTTTTTGTCATTTTAAATTTTAAATAAATAGTTTGTACTAGGTAAAACTCACGTGGCCCAGCCAATAGACATATCCATGTCAAACAGTTTTTTCCAAGTTTTTCAGTGATAAATCCATCAAAATTGAATTCTTATTGCTGCTACTTCACATGCTTACTTTCAAATATATTTAGATAGGTGAGCAAGGGCAAAATTCATCATAAGAGCAAATTTATTTTGAAAACATCAGCTAGTCCAAAGTGTCCCACTACTTAAATAAAGAAGATTCATTTCCCCAGCAACGGCTTGGTTGTACGTGAAAATCATAAGAAACTGAACTTGGTATTAGAACCTCTTGAAACTCATACGGTGGATACAGCTTTCGTACAAGTACGCAACCACGAGAGACATTTTATGTCTTTGCGCCAGCTTTCCCCTTCCTATAAAACCCCGTATTGTATTCTAGAGCCACTCAGCTGATCTGGGATCGGTCAGTTGTGTTCAGAAGTCCCTCAAGGGCCCACATACCAAATCTCATTAATCATGGGATCATTAGGGAAAAAACTGGATTCTAGATCCACTCAGCTGATCTGGGATCGGTCAGTTGTGTTCAGAAGTCCCTCAAGGGCCCACATACCAAATCTCAGAGTCGTGGGATCATTAGGGAAAAAACTGGATTCTAGAGCCACTCAGCTGATCTGGGATGGGTCAGTTGTGTTCAGAAGTCCCTCAAGGGACCACATACCAAATCTCAGAATCGTGGGATCATTAGGGAAAAAACTGGATTCTAGAGCCACTCAGCTGATCTGGGATCGGTCAGTTGTGTTCAGAAGTCCCTCAAGGGGCTACATACCAAATCTCAGAATTGTGGGATCATTAGGGAATCTCCGCGTAACGCTCTCCGCGTGACGCTCCCGCGCGTGACGCTCCCCGCGCGTGACGCTTTTTCATTTATGTGCCATAGTAAAGACATAAAATGTCAAAAACATGAGGAATCCCATTTTCTAGGTCTCGTCGAGTGGCGCGTCTCATGGAGGGGGTAATTCTGACACTTTTCATATTTCGTCATCTTACATTTGAACAAAATAGTATATATCAAGTAAAAAGTACGACGAATCCGATCTTCTAGGTCCTGTCGTGCGGCAGGTCGGTTTTGGGAGGTAATACAAGACTTTCTGTAAAATTGCAATTAAAAACATATAACCGAAAATTCCTTAGGTACATTGTCTGAAGGGAAGTTGAATCTTCTTTTTATTTGTAGCAGAAACCGAAAAAGAATTCAGGGCTCCAATGTGGATGAAGGAGTGGATAAGGATCATATTTGCTCCCTATAAATCCTTGTGTGTTGAACCAAAAATATATCTGAAACTTTCCATTCAAGTGATGTAGCTGATCAAAAATGCTATTTTCCTCCCTTTCCTTTCGAGTTTGTGTCACTCCTTTGTGCTTCCTCAGCAACCTCAATTCCGGCCCCCATAATAATTCTCGGAATAATCCCTTAACCTATAACCATTAAATCACAACCTTTCGAATTGAGTGAGTGTGATACAAAGTGTCAAGGATCATCTTCGGGTGATGTGGGGTTTTTCAGCCAAATTTCGTAAACTTTGGTAAGGAAGTATCTGAAAAAAGCGTCGAACGGCGGACGGTGTGGTGTAGGAGTAGGGCAGACGGCGGACGACAAGGGGACAGATTTTTTAAAATCGATTTTGGTAATTGACGTATCTCAAACGTAAACCATCAAATTTTGAGGGGAATTGAAAAAAAAGTAATAGTTCTTAATCGATCACAAAAGCGCCATTATCAGAGGGATGATCTCCCCAAGTACCATCCAAGCTTGTGCGAAAACAGACAGTGTCTAATGAGAAAAAAATTCTTGGAGGCAGACGGACAAACGGTCATTTACACAAAACGGAAATTGCCAAAGAATGTCTACAATATAAAATACGAGTGGAAATATGATTTTGGTGAAAAAACGTGGTTCTGCGACTACATTTCATTCAATGAGGTGCATCGTTCAAAGTTTACAATTTGTTCAAATACGTTCTCGAAATCAGGTTAATTCCAAATTTTGGTGTCATCCCTAGTGACTTGACGTGAACAACATAATTATTATAATTTTTTAATATATCACTTGGGCATGAAGGAAAGTTTAAAGAAGGGAAATTTGAACAATAGTTGAGATTTCAACGTTCGATGTTTTGCCCCGAAACTCGGCGGTTGCCCAAGGTTTTGATGGATGAAAAACAGTTTAAAAACGCAGCAAATTCTTGACAAAGGTTTATTATTCCCGTTACAGACAATAGGTACACGTCACTTCCACGTTCAACACTTTCATAATTTCTGTGATCAATATTGCATTGCTGAATTGATACAGATACCTACTGTAGTATCTCTTCAATCTAGATATTTTTTGTGATGATAATTTGTTAGTGTTGTTCGGTACTACCTAGGTAATTAGATTTTGCGATTTACATGACCATGGACTTGTGAGGTTTAGAGTTGTCTAACCAATAAAATAATTATTTGTTCCCAAAACCTTGCAAAACACTTCAAAACCCAATTTTTACCCGTTTTTTTTTTTTTTTTTTTTTTTTTTTTTTTTTTTTTTTTTTTTTTTTTTTTTTTTTTTTGCCTAAAAAATTCTTGGGTGATGAAGGATTGGACTGCTCAGTTTCGGGGCACTACGAAAACCTAAATGCAGCCCCTGTGCAAAGTTTCAGATTTTTGAGATTTCCATGTCTATACTAAGGCCTCCCTGGATAGGAAATTATTACAATTTGCATCACTCAAAGCGTAACATAACGGAAAACTTCTGATAATTTTTGTATACAATGACTCAGTTGTTACGTTTGTTCACCTTCTTCCCTCTTTAAGGCCAATGCGGACAGGAGTTTAATATGATTCTGAGATAAGAGATAGTGCTACGGCCGCACCAAAAGTTTATTCCATTTTTGTAGAAACAATTCCATTAAAAATTAAAATTTAATTGTGGAAATGTTCTCAAGACGAATACGAGATTGGAAGTATCGTTCAACATTTTGAAATGTTTTGTAATTTTGTCTTCAAAATTGCAATTACAAATTGATATTTAATTGAGAACAAAATGGAACAGTCAGTAAACATTTTCCTTGATAATCAGAGACGGGAGGCGAAATTTAGGTCTGACGAACGTGGTCCTCGAACCTGACGAACGTGATCGTTTAAGTCTCTGAATCCGAATTTGAAATCCGTTTTGTTCTTCAAGGTTTAGTTCTTTGGATTGAATTTCATGAAAAACCCCCAAAGTTCATCTAGGAAATTGTTCAAAATTCATCAACTTGTGTTACAATATGGAAATTGGGGCGCTGATTCCGAATAAAATCCGTTTCGCACTAGAACGCTTCGTTCACCTAGTATCTCAAATTTCAAGAATTTCATAGAAATCTCCCCGAAAACCCCCACCCCCTACCTACTGATTGACCCCTGTATGGTGGTTAAAAACCACTTCAAATATTCAATAATATATGCAGATAACCTACCCAAAAGATGAAAATTTGAAAAAAAATTTACGAAACTGAACTTGCCAAAAAAGCTGAGCGGGCACTTACTGGAACCACCTGGGCTTCATTCTGGAAAAACATTTTGTTTTAAAAATTTATTTTTTATCTTGAATTCGCAATTTCTCCCTTAAAACTCACAGCAAATTTGACGAGAATGCTTTCCAGTATGTATTTTGAGTCGCTGAATTCGATTTTGAAATCCGTTTTGCGCTAGGACGCTTCATTCACCAGACATCAGAAATTTCATGAATTTCATAAAAATCTCCCCGAAATGCCCTTGGGAAATGTCTAAAATTCACCGAAATTGGTATCCTTATGTTAATCGATGCGCTAAATGAAAATTGGAAGTCCATTTTTCTCTCAGAAGCCGCGTTTGCTAGATTCCACAATTTCATGAAAATTCGAAAAAAAAATTCTTTACGCCATTTCTACGGAGTATTTGAAGGGTACATACAAAATTTTGAGGCCCCAGCTTACATAGGTGCTTCGGAATAGTTAAAAAAGAATCCGGCCATTTTGTTTGAGGCCCCTCTACAGCCCCTAGATATTCATTCAAATTCATCTAAATTTGTTCTAGTAGGTATATTAAATTGGAGAGGCAACAATAGACAGGTAGCAACCCAGACCCTCGCGCCAGCCCTTTTTTGAATCTACGGCACCAGGCCCGTGAACTAGGAGTGGACATTTCAATTTTGGAAGAACATCATCAAAATTCAATCATTTGAAAAGTTAAAATTAATTAAATCAAATTAAACTTTTTAATTTAATTAAAATATTATTTTATAATTTATTTTTACTCGTATTATCATAGTTTCCTTACAAAAACGGGTTCCCATTTAAGTATTACCTACGATCGAGAGCAGACTATTTTTGGCGCTACACTATCGCATAGGTTTTACAAATCCGGAATCCCAGAGAGAGAGAGATGAAGGAGCGAGAGGTAACTATGGGTGCCGGGGTCGAGAGAACCCCGATTGGTTGGGACACGTGTGAACTTTGATCCTCGAACATCATATTTACTAAGAACTATTCTCCCCTTCACCACCAATCTACTACACTCAGCCGTTCATTTTGGTGGGACTCGTTCATTACTGACTCATGTATTTTCTAAGTTTCGTTTGCTTGTTGGTTCCGGTCGCCTGTTTCTCCGTTCTTGACTCAATTTGGATGACAGTTGGGGGATGACGATTTGATCATTCCATATCAATTTTAACATGACTGTATATCATTAATAGCTACTGCGCATGCGCCTATGTGAAAACTTGTAACGACCTCATTTCCCACAGTTTTCATCCGAGTTAGATGAAACTTTCAAGGAATGTGTGGGCTAAGGTGAAGACGGTCCCCTATATGTTTCTTCTTTCCTGACTCAATACTTCACTCTGCGCATGCGCAAATGTAAATTTTACCATGCATCATTTTCTCACGCCCTAGTCGCCCGATCTCGCTCAAATTTGGATGTTGGGGGGATGAAGATTTGATCATCCCATATCAATTTCAACATGACTGTATCATCAATAGTTACTGCGCATGCGCCAATGTGAAGTCCTTGTAACGACCTTATATCCCACAGTTTTCATCCGAGTTGGATGGAACTTTCAGGGAATGTGTGGGCTAGGGTGTAGACGGTCCCCTATATGTTTCTTTGTTCCTGACTCAATACTTTGCTCCGCGCATGCGCAAACGTAAATTCTACTATGCATTGATTCTACTATGGTTGATAGTTGGGGGATGACGATTTGTTTGTGTCTAAAGGGGACGACAGTTGTGTGTGAGTGAGAGAGAGAGAGAGAGAGAGAGAGAGAGAGAGAGAGATACAGATAAATAATCTTGATCATCTCCACACCAGTCAATCAATTTTCAAATCTAAATATATATTTGAGTTTGTCTCATCCTAGGCTATCGAGCGAACATAAAGTTTCCAAAAAATAGCTAACAAAAATTTATTTTCTCAATTTTTTTTTTTTTTTTTGCTCATAAATATTATTTTGAACAATTTTTTCCTGGAAAACGCTAACATCCCATATTTTTACGTATCTCAACTATCTACTAGAATTATCCTTATAAATAATTGTAGTGGGAATCAGACCTAGAGTGAGAATGAAGGTGTAAAAACGCAGTGCGAAATTGATGGTGATAGTGTCCTCTACAAACTGTAATAATGCTTGTTGCTAGGCGTTGCTATGCGTTTGCCGGACGCGTCGGTTACGAGGGGGGTTTGCTACCGCTGCAGAAAGGCGTGGAGCGGGGGGTTTCGCAAACGGGTTTATTTAGCTTCTTGATTTCTTGTTTACATTTTTTACCCGCAGACCAACTCTCGCTTCTTGCCTATAACGCGGTTAGGTATCGGCGCCCAGATTCGTGTGTGTTTTTCGTTCGTTTTTCTTTCCATTCTATTTATGATGCCTAATAGGCGATATTCCAGTAAAGGCAAACCCCCCCCCCCCCCCCCCCCCCCCAAGGATCCCAGAAAATGTAAGTTAATGTCTCTAAGGGATGAGGCTCCCTCAAAAAAGTGATAAGTAATTGATAATAGTCAATAATGAATTTTGTTATAATTTATTTTATGAATTATTATTGTAAATGATATTCATAATATTTACCTGTTATTGTGCAATACATTTCCTGAAAGCAGAATTTTGATGCATTTTGAAAAGTAGTCCATTTACCTATCTTGTAAACAGATAATCACTCAAATTCAAGGGTCTTTAGGGTGAATTTCATCATCTTATTTTGAAAATGCAAACATACAAAAAAAAAAAAAAAAAAAAAAAAAAAAGACCACACGGGAGAAGTGTAAACTTCTATGACGATTTGGACATTACTTTCCACTCTGTTGGGATGTTGGGCATGTGTTAGCTAAAATGCTAAAACATGGAACATGCTTTCTTCCCGCTAATTCGTAAATGTAAATAAATTTAAAACTACGACATAAGGGTATGTCGTAGGTCAAATTCAAGGGTCTTTAGGGTGAATTTCATCATCTTATTTTAAACATGCTTTCTTCCCGCTAATTCGTAAATGTAAATAAATTTAAAACTACGACATAAATGTTTTAAAAATCGAAATTAGAACAGAGTACCTAAGTAGGTAATTTTCTGTTATGGTGCGCGTCTACAACTACTATAAGCAAGATTAACTTCTCAACCAAGTGACAACAAAAGAAGCGGCATTGTTTACTATATCCATTTATAACATAAATAAATATAAAACAACGACATGAATAGAAGAACAAGTACGAAAGAAATGCGTGATAAATCGAGAGCTTTCCAACGAGTGGAGAACGATTTTTGTCCGGTGAAAAATAAAGAAGTTTTATTTCCCCAGCAACGGCTTGGTTGTCAAAACAGCGTGACGGAAAAAAACGTGACGGTAAAATCGTATTCACACCCCGCTAAATTTTTCGACGCGGTGCGCCTATAGAAGTTTACACGTGACGGTTTTCAAGGCTGGATTCGGCTGATTTGTGACAGATTTTTTAACGTATTCCATTATCCTACTTTGAAATTATCATAAATTACTCAAATTCTCGGTATTCTACGTTGAATTTTGAGATCCAGTCAATTCACTTATGTGGTAAACGCCAAAAATAACTAGAATTCAATTTTGCTCCCTCACTCATCTTTGTATTCGTGCAGCAAGTAGACAAAAATTAGGTTTTGTGAAATTGAATGATGAATAAAAATTTGAATCGGTACCTATCGAGATTGAATACCTACGTGAATATTATTATTTTATATTTAAAAAAAAATTGAATAATAATATGCACTTCTATAAGTATTGAAATATTCATATTCTTCGAATGTAATTCCTATATTCATAGTTTCGAGTATAAATGTTGAATATTCGTAGCCAAAATATGAATACTTACAAATTTATTCATATAGGTACCTACAAAGAAATGCAACTATAAATAATAAAAAATAAAGGATAAATACATATTTGTATTTTCGGATATGTGTTTGCTCATCTCTGATTGTATGTAGGTAGGTACGAGGTTGGTAGATACCATTTCAGACCATTCTAAGACCGAATCTGTGAAAAAACCATAGGTGTATGTCTGCGTATTATTTGTGGTGTGAGTATGTGTGTGTGTGTTTGTGTGTGTGTGTGCCGCCACTTCCAAAAAGTTCTGGCATCTCGCCTCCAAGTGGCTGGTGTCATAGGTGACGTCCAGAGAGCATTTCGCCCAGCGGATGGCACAGCGGAGAATCTAACAGTTCTCCAAACTGTCATTTCGCTGGCTCGTATCAAGAAACGGCAGCTCCATCTTGCCGCTCTGGACGTCGCTAAGGCCTTTGACACAGTTAGCCACTTTGCCCTGACCGATTGTCTTCGTGGTGTCGGGGCACCTGCTCGTTTAATTGAGTATGTTGCCTGTCTGTACCACGAAGGCGTGACGGTCCTAGAGGCACGAGGTGAGTTGTCAGGGGATGTTGTTATTGGGCGGGGGGTACGCCAGGGGGATCCTCTGTCGCCACTCCTCTTCAACCTGGACGTGGATACGGCCTTGGGTAAGCTGCCAGCTGAAATAGGGTTCGATCTCGCCCCTGGGGTGCGAGTAGGTGCATTGGCTTTTGCTGATGATGTCATCCTACGCGCAGAAACCCGTGAGGGCTTGCAGATCTCCCTCAACGCATTTGCTGAGCAGCTAGCCAGGTGTGGTTTGGTGGTCAACCCAGCTAAGTGTGGGTCGGTCTCCTTGGTCCCGTCAGGTCGCCAGCATAAGGTGAAGGTAGTGGATGAGGAGTGTTTTGTCTTAGGACAAACTTCCATCCCTGCCCGATCCATGCTGTGTGTGCCACCAGCAGTGTGGTGGAGCACTAGCTCGTGTCACCAAGGCTCCACTGAAGCCACAGCATAAGCTGCGCCTCCTTCGCACGTACTTACTGCCAAAGTTAACCTATGGGCTAGTCTTTGGCAGGCTTACTGCGGGGAGGCTGCTTGAGTTAGACCGTGAAGTACGCTCTGCTGTGCGCTCTTGGCTAGGCTTTCCACCTGGTGTCCCAAGTGCCTATATCCATGCACCGGTCAAGGCCGGTGGGCTCGGCATTGTCTCTCTCTCAGCCGCTATCCCATCTTTACGCCGCCAGCGCCTGCTTGCCCTAAGGGGCTCTAGCTGTGAGGTCGCCCGCACTGCTGCTGACCTTGATTTTGTCAGACAGCAGTTGTTGTGGTGCGATCGAGCAACTCCAACTGCTCCAAAACCCAGCTCATCTGCTGAGTTCGCTACTGCTCTGCATGATTCAGTGGATGGTAAAGAACTCCGACAGTGCTCTGAATCCCCCATTTCCTCCCAGTGGGTTGAATGGGCTTCAGAGGGCATTGGGGCCTGCGACTACCGACATTTTCATGCCGCCCGGGTGGCAACATTAGCCACTGCGGTGAGGTGTTCTAGAGGTAGTCGTGGGACAGTAGATACCCTTTGCCGTGCCTGTCGGGGTAAAAATGAGAACCTGTATCATGTGGTGCAGCAGTGTCCACGGACTCATGGTGGCCGCATTCTGCGTCATGATGCGGTCGCCAAGCAGATAGCAGGTGCTTTGTCATCCAGCGGCTGGGATGTGGAGAGAGAGAGACTGTACCATATGCCGAGTGACCGGGGCAAGAAGCCAGATATCGTCGCCATCAAGCCCGATGGGTCTGCCATAATCCTGGATGTCCAAGTTGTCAGTGGCAGCGTGGACATGGAGCAGACCTGGAGGGCTAAAATAAGTAAATATGATAGGAACGACCTGCGACAAGCGATATCTGAGCTAAAGGGAGTGGCGCCTAATAAAATCAAGGTCATGGCCGCGACCGTGTCATGGCGCGGGGTGTGGTGCGGGAAAAGTGCCACGGAGCTTCTCGAGTTGGGCATCTCGGCAGGAGTGCTCCGTGGTATCACCACCCGCGTCCTTCGGGGCTCTTACCTCAATAGGTGGTCATTTTATAGGGGCACTTCCTTTCATCCTTCTCTCCCTCCTCCATCTTCCTCTACTTCCCTAATCCCTAGGGCTGGCGTCGGGTAAACCAGGGCGTCCTCCCCATTTTTTAATTTAGTTTTTTTCGTTTTTTTTTTTTTTTCTTAATGGCGTGCCCCCTCCGTTTTTGAGGGGAGATTTCTTTAAAAAAAAAAAAAAAAAAAAAAAAAAAAAAAAAAAAAGTGTGTGTGTGTGTGTGTGTTGTTGTGTTTTTTTTTTTTTTTTTTTTGTGTGTGTGTGTGTGTGTGTGTATGTGTTTTTTTTTTTTTTTTTTTTTTAATTTTCTCCTCCACAGTACCCCTGTGGAAGAGGAGTTTATTATTCCGCCTGCTCCCCAAGAGACTACAGGCGATTTACATGCTATAACATCAGTAATTAACATACGCATTCTTATTTTTACGGTATTGAATGTAAATTACAAAAATATGCGGTAAAATAATCTAATATTACACTTTTTAAATGATAGTACAATAGGCTGGAAATCCAATCACTATCACAGCAAGTCCAAGTTCATAGAGTTAAGAAATACAATAATTTCATCCAAGTGGTCAGAAACGAGATCCCTCATCGGTATCGGCCAGGCACCGCATTTCAGGAAGCACTTCCTCTCCAGACGTGCACGCTGCTGTTCAAATTTGCTGCATCGAAACAAAAGGTGGTCCCAATCCTGTATCTCCCCTGAGCACATACAAGTAGCATCCTCACTGAGGCCGAACCGTTGCAGGAACTCACGTACTCTTCCATGTCCCGACAACATAAGAGTTAACCTCCAAGAAATAGGAAGATCAAGGGCAAGTCGGTCTCCTATTGTAGGGAAGAATGTCTTTGTCCTACGGCCGTCAGCTGTCGTCCTCCACATCTGTTCCCATAGCTCGATACTATGAGCACCACAATCCTGCTTGATTTTGGACTTAGGCATTAGGGAGAAAGCAACCGGGAGGTCCAGGCTCATGGCTGCCTCCCTTGCACAGGAATCCGCCTCTTCATTCCCAGCAGTGCCACCATGCGCCCGAGTGTGCTTCAATACCACTCTCCAGGTGTGTGTGTGTGTGTGTGTGTGTGTGTGTGTGTGTGTGTGTGTGTGTGTGTGTGTGTGTGTGTGTGTGTGTGTGTGTGTGTGTGTGTGTGTGTGTGTGTGTGTGTGTGTGTGTGACACAAATTTTGTCGACGCTGCCCAAACCACTATTGTCAACCGATTTTCGAGATTCTTTCTTTGTTCGATCCCAATTTTAGTCTAGTATTCTGTAGAGTCTACCCACGGTGGGTAACCCACCCAAATGACTAGACAAATTTAAATTAATAAATAAATTAAAATGAATATAAGAAATTGAAATAAATACCTACGAAATATTGTTTTACATGATTTCATGTGAAAATAGGAACTGTAAATATACGGATCCTTGATAAAACTGGAACTACTAATGTAAACAGCTCAAGAGGGATTCTGTAGAACGTACCTAACTAACTCTTCGCTTGACAATATGAAATTCAAGTGCCCATTGCTCAGGAAACTGAGAATAACAAAGTAAATCACAGTGTAGATTTGGAAATAATATTCCACAGGTCCTAGGGGACCTAGGTACCTATTTACTTCTACTATGAAAACTTAGTAATATCAATAATTATGTTCAATTTTTCTAAAGCTCCACAAAAAAAAATATATATATATATATATATTTTTTTTCGATACTATATATTTTTAATCTAGTATACAGGGTGTATTGCAAGCAGATGACAATACTCAAGGGGGTTAAACTCGACCAAAAATGTAGTTCAACAACGCCAACCGCAACTCTCTATCTCAATCCGTTTCAGAGATATGTCGTTTTTAATGTTTTATCGAAAAACCCATGTTTTTTAGCATAGAAACCCCAATTTCTCCATTTTACCTCACTTTATCTTAACATTCGACCCCATTTTCGGAATTGATGCACCTTTGTTCTTGAAAAGTACCGCCTAAAAAACCTAATATCCATTCAGAAGGTTACCGTTTCTAAATAAGTAACATTCCTTACTGTACTAGAAAGTTTCCTACGTTTCTAATTGAAAAATAAAAAAATACTGCACACTGAAGGATCTTACAAAAGTAGGGAAACTTAATCAGCTTTTCAACGGTATGATCCAAATGTTAAGGTCATTCCAATTTCATGGAGAAATTCAAGTTGCAGTGTGAAAAAACGTTGGAAGGAACCTACAAAAAGTTGTGGTAGGGGTGGGGGGTCAGTTCAAGCAACTTCAATTTTGATTTTTTCAAGTTCAAGTTGGTTCAAGTACAAACTGGCCATTTCTTCAGTAGAAGTTTAAAATTCTAATTTACTACATGATCATTTTTTTTTTTTTTTTTTTTTTTTTTCAGATTTAAAAAATTAGAAAATAAAGTTTACCAACTACCTCCTACTAACGTTTTTTGTTGAATTTCTCCATGAAATTGGAAGATAATCTTAATTTTGTGCATACCGTTGAAAGGGTGATTAAATTTCCCTGCTTTTGTGAGAGCCCCCAGTTTGCAGTATTTTTATTTAGAAACGTAGGAAGCTTTCTAGTACTGTAAGGAATGTTACTTATTTAGAAACGATAAACTTTTGAATGGCTATTAGGGTTTTTAGACGGTACTTTTCAAGAACAACGGTGCATCAATTCCGAAAATTGGGTTGAATGTTGAGATAAAGTGAGGTAAAATGGAGAAATTGGGGTTTCTATGCTAAAAAACATGGGTTTTTCGATAAAACATTACCTAAATACGACATATCTCTGAAACGGATTGAGATAGAGAGTTGCGGTTGGCGTTGTTGAACTACATTTTTGGTCGAGTTTAACCCCCTTGAGTATTGTCATCTGCTTGCAATACACCCTGTATACTAGATTAAAAATATATAGTATCAAAAAATATATACTATATATATATTTTTATTTTTTTTTTTTTGGAGCTTTAGAAAAATTGAACATAATTATTGACATTACTAAGTTTTCATAGTAGAAGTAAATAGGTACCTAGGTCCCCTAGGACCTGTGGAATATTATTTCCAAATCTGCACTGTGATTACTTTGTTATTCTCAGTTTCCTGAGCAATGGGCACTTGAATTTCATATTGTCAAGCGAAGAGTTAGTTAGGTACGTTCTACAGAATCCCTCTTGAGCTGTTTACATTAGTAGTTCCAGTTTTATCAAGGATCCGTATATTTACAGTTCCTATTTTCACATGAAATCATGTAAAACAATATTTCGTAGGTATTTATTTCAATTTCTTATATTTATTTTAATTTATTAATTAATTTAAATTTGTCTAGTCATTTGGGTGGGTTACCCACCGTGGGTATGCTCTATAGAATACGTCTTTATTATTCGATAGCTGTATTTTATGAAGCTGTACCTATGCTTCCTTGGTGTTTTAACTCTGGTCACCTATCTGCAATAATAAAAATATTTCCCACAATGATTGTGTCCATACAGTTACTTGCAGAAAACCCTGGTATTTTGAAAAGGATTAATAGACCTCAGAGATATAGTTATTTTTATATCTATATTATAGATTAATTATCCATATTATATTATGGATGCTTAATTTTTATTTCATGAAACGCGACGTGTAGGTATTTGTACGAGAGTGACGAAAACTGAATTTTAGAATGATGCTATATTTATTTGCAAATACAAAATTCTTCCGAGATTTTGTGCAAAAATACTATGAAGATGAAAATAGTATGTTGCCCGTGAAGACAACCCTACCTAAGCCTAATAAATTATCCATCTATAGTTCAACTTTAACGTTAACTTATTGGTCCACTCGATCGTAATAGTTACCTTACAAAATATACTTTAAACAAATAATAATAATAAAAATAAAAATAAATAAATACACAAAACAAAATATAGAAGAAAAAACAGAGAAGGCGGACTACGGTAGGAGTACGACTGGCAGTCACGCGAGTGAGGCGTTTACATACCGCCTTCACTACCACATACCACTCGCACTGCCCGCTCTTTGAGGTCCGCACCGAAAAAACCGCCAGTGGAGGGAGCACAGGCAGGACGAGTGGGAGGAGCAAGGGGCAGCGCGAGAGAGGTGTTTACATGCTTTCGCTGCCCTCTTCCCTGCTCACTTCCAACTTTCACGGAAGTGGGCTGAATGTATAAACGAGGTATCAGGGTTGATCGAACTGGATGCAAGTTGCATGAACAATAATAATTTCATAAAGTTCGGTCCAGTAGTTTCGGAGGAAAGCTCTGGACGGCGGACGGTTTTTTTTTCCAAATTCGATTTTCTGATTTTACGAATCCTGA
Organism: Adelphocoris suturalis; assembly: GCA_030762985.1. Lineage (NCBI taxonomy): Eukaryota > Metazoa > Arthropoda > Insecta > Hemiptera > Miridae > Adelphocoris > Adelphocoris suturalis. Next base: position 113,731,759 of record CM061043.1, read on the forward strand.
AACGTAAACCTACAAATTTTAAGGGGGGGGGGGGGGGGGGGGTTAAAAAAAATTTTTTTGGTCGATTGCAAAGGTTAATTAATGAAAATAATTAACCAAACCAGATAGAACCAGTTGAATCAGCGTTGATAACTACATCTTATGTGCCACATTCAAGGGGTTTACTTTCAACCATTTTTTCGTTCAAAACGCACCAATAGTGAAATGGATCAAGGAAGCTCAACTTATGGTATGGCCTGGAGAATTTAAAAAAAAAAAAAAAAAATTCAAATTTCCGATTTTTCGTATGAAAATTGCGGCCCGGAATGAGCGATACATACATAACACATAACAAAAACTTTAAAATAGAAATAAAGACTCTCTGATGCGTGGAACGGATTTGGCAAATAGGTACGTATGGGACTTTGATTTTTATAATAGCAAACGAAAATAATGCTCAATATTTTTGAATATTCCTTAGAAACTACCAATGTATACATTTTTCCTACTATAAGTAGGTGTATACGTGTGTGGGCATCATTGATGACTTGATCCTAAGAATACGATAATTCTTTCCTTCGTCTTATGATGGAAATTGTATATTAATTGAAAATGTGACTATTTCCTGGTCTTACTCAACCACTTGAACGAGAGTGACACTTTTGTTTTCGTGTGATGCACTTGTCGATTCACACATTTGGGCTGATTGGGACGACGTGGAAGGTTTTTGCCACCACCACTGTAAGGTGGCTCCATACTTTGCCATGTTTATCCAGCAGTACCGAAAAAGCTTCAATTCAAATTTCAACAATCAAGTTTCAACTTGTACCTGATCAAAGTGGTATCGCAAGTTGTAATTATGCTCTACCATACCCAGAGAGGCCCCGTTTAAAAATTCAGTATAGATAGGTACATCAGAAAAGCTGAATAGGAACAAAAGAAGCTAATGAGCCCACTCAGCTGATTAGAAGGGTTTGTTAAGTTGTAATATAATTACTCTACCACATCGAAAGATGTCCCGTTCCAATTTTTAGCATCTTAAGTTTGATTGGAACCAAATTAGGTGCAGAGTTCACTCTGCTGATTAGGGTGATTCTGTAAGTTGTAATTATACTCTACTACACCCAAAGAGATCCCGTTCCAATGTCCAGCATCTCAAGTTGAATAGAAATCAAATAAGCATCAGAGTTCACTATGGTGATTAGAGTGATTCATCAAAATGAAAGTATACACTACCGCACCAAGAGCGAATGGTTGGGGGGGGGGGGGGGGGTCCTCACTTCATCATCGAATAGGAATGAATATAGGAACGAATATGAACATTCGATAATTTAACAGAATTATCCTACAATAAATCAGGAAAATTCCGTCATGCGATCATGCTGCATGACTTGAACTTTTTTTTTTTTTTTTGTTTTTGTTTGCGCTTGAGTGGTGAAAAATATTAATTTTTGAGAGAGAAATTGACCGAAGACCATCCGCACATTCCCAGAAAATGTCGTCTATATCGAATGAAACGTGTAGACGTGATGCAAGTTAAAAGTATTTCATTCTTGCACGAGTAGCAGCTACTAAGTTATGATCGTGTCGAATTTTATATGGGGCAATTAAATCGTCTTTTCCCGCCTAGGTAACCTCCAAACTTGGGGTATATTCGATGAATAGACCTTGAGAAAATAGCGCTTTATTCGTTTGCGTAGAGTGAAATATTAATATGTGAATACAGAAACTGATAGGGAACCATCAGCAATAATCATTCCCCGAGAATTTAATCAATTCCAGAGGTAAACTAAGGAATTAGGTCGTTACAAGTATTTTTGGATAACTACTCAGACAAACAACATCCTCTTACCGAGAGAATTGATACAAATCAAATTCAGAACTATCTAAAACGTAAAAATGAGAGTGGTAATTTTGATTTTGGCGAGAAAAAAAATTTTCAACTCCCGAAGAAGAAAAAACTGTTATAAGAAGGTACTGGTCCCCCAACAAGTCTAGCGATCAGCAATAAATTATAGAATGAACTAGAGGGGCCTCCTACCTAGATTACTGTCTTCTTACTAGTTGTTTTCGACTTGGGTGCATTATTTATTATTCTTTTTTAATACAACTCGATATCATTCTGAGAATTTTGACACCAATCACGCTCTCCTTCGATGATTATACATATTTCTATGATTTTTCGAAGTTTCGAATAGTAACTACATCACAGCCCTTTGTGACGTACCTAGTAATTATTCGGAACTTTCAATAATCATAGACTACTCACTAAACTAGGAGAGAGCGTTCAGTATCGAAACCATCAGGATAATTGCTGTTCACGTTTTCTTTTGTGTTTGCCTGTCAATGGCCCCTCTAAATTGTATAAATCCATTTCTTTCCGAGTTCAAGATCAATAGGAAAACGATAAAATGAAACTGTTGCTTCGCCAGCTTCTGCAATCTTTTTTCGCTTATTACAACCGTAAGCTGTGCACTGAGTCGTTTTCACAGGTAGTTTACACAGGTTTACTAAAAACGTTTGTGAAAATACGAAGGAATTAGTAGCAAGGAAATTGAAGGGCTACAGACCTGTATTAAACCTGAATAATGGCAAGACCCCGAACCGAGGAGGGGGCAGCTTGAGATATCCAAAGTCCTCCAGTCGGGAAAGATCAAAGGAAAACAAAGCGCGCCGCCCAAGATCGCGTTCGCCAGTTCTAAATTTCTTTTTCCGCCTCTAATGATCAAGGAAATTTTTTCTTGTTTGTGCCTACATGTTCTTATATAGTTCCCAAACACGGCTTGAACCTGATTCTTTGAATTAAAAAAAATAATCAATTTGAAATTGCAATTTGAAAACGAAATTTAAAATTTTGTATTTTTTTTTTCTCCAAGTTCCATGATATTTCCAATATTCTCGTAGATACAAACTCAAATATATATTGGAACAGGAAAATTGATTCATCCCTTGTAGAAATAATTGGAATAAACTTTTTATCTACCCTCTCTCTCGCACAACTGTCGTCCACAATGGCCTTGAGAGTGCAAAGGAAAGATGCACCTACAGATGTTACAAATAACTTTTGGATCTGGATGGGGTGGGAAACAACCAGCGAAAGTATAATAGGGCTACGCAAATTAAACAAATCATCTGCGACCTGGGTTTCGAGAGTCTATGGATCTCTCAGGAGCATAATTCCATACCCGCAAACGTAGACAACATAGTCCTAGCCTATGAAAATAAAACTAAAATGGCAGATAGGCAAGCTTAGGAATCTAATAATTATAGCGATATTTTCAGGCAGCTACAGATTGGTGGCAATGTGGGGTACCTACCTCTTCGGGTTAGGCCCATTTGTGGGTATTAGACTGGCAAGAGCCCGAAACATTGATCGACATAGTGTTCGATTGCCATATATATGAATTTGCGAGAGAGAAACTTAGTAAACATTCTGATCTATGTATTACACGGAAAACTTTTTCTTAAACCCAACGTCGAGCGTCATTAAGTTTGTGTACAACTACTCGTCCTTGTGCGAGGCGCTGAAAATGCGAGCATATATATTTAATGAATGAAAGTGCGGTTTTAAGATATTGTAGGTAATACCCCTTTATCGAATTTGTCAAAAAAAATTCAATCAAATTCAACTTGTAATTGCAATTTTGAAGACAAAATTACAAAACATTTCAAAATGATGGATGATACTTCCAATCTCGTATTCGTCTTGAGAACATTTCCATAATTAAATTTTAATTTTTAATGAAAATGTTTCTACAAAAATGGAATAAACTTTTGGTGCGGCCGTAGCACTATGTCTTATCTCAGAATCATATTAAACTCCTGTCCACATTTGCCTTAAAGAGGGAAGAAGGTGAACAAACGTAACAAATGAGTCGTTTTATGCCAAAATTATCAGAAGTTTTCCGTTATGTTACGCTTTGAGTGATGCAAATTGTAATAATTTCCTATCCAGGGAGGCCTTAGTATAGACATGGAAATCTCAAAAATCTGAAACTTTGCACAGGGGCTGCATTTAGGTTTTCGTAGTGCCCCGAAACTCAGCAGTCCAATCCTTCATCACCCAAGAATTTTTTAGGCAAAAAAAAAAAAAAAAAAAAAAAAAAAAAAAAAAAAAAAAAAAAAGGTAAAAATTGCGTTTTGAAGTGTTTTGCAAGGTTTTGGGAACAAATAATTATTTTATTGGTTAGACAACTCTAAACCTCACAAGTCCATGGTCATGTAAATCGCAAAATCTAATTACCTAGGTAGTACCGAACAACGCTAACAAATTATCATCACAAAAAATATCTAGATTGAAGAGATACTACAGTAGGTATCTGTATCAATTCAGCAATGCAATATTGATCACAGAAAATATGAAAGTGATGAACGTGGAAGTGACGTGTACCTATTGTCTGAAACGGGAATAATAAACCTTTGTCAAGAATTTGCTGCGTTTTTAAACTGTTTTTCATCCATCAAAACCTTGGGCAACCGCCGAGTTTCGGGGCAAAACATCGAACGTTGAAATCTCAACTATTGTTCAAATTTCCCTTCTTTAAACTTTCCTTCATGCCCCAGTGATGTATTAAAAAATTATAATAATAATGTTGTTCACGTCAAGTCACTAGGGATGACACCAAAATTTGGAATTAACCTGATTTCAAGAACGTATTTGAACAAATTGTAAACTTTGAACGATGCACCTCATTGAATGAAATGTAGTCGCAGAACCACGTTTTTTCACCAAAATCATATTTCCACTCGTATTTTATATTGTAGACATTCTTTGGCAATTTCCGTTTTGTGTAAATGACCGTTTGTCCGTCTGCCTCCAAGAATTATTTTCTCATTAGACACTATGTCTGTTTTCGCACAAGCTTGGATGGTACTTGGGGAGATCATCCCTCTGATAGTGGCGCTTTTGTAATCGATTAAGAACTATTTCTTTATTTTTCAATTCCCCTATAAATTTGATGGTTTATGTTTGAGATACTTGAATTACCAAAATCGATTTTAAAAAATCCGCTCGTCGTCCGCCGTCGGCCCTATTCCTACACCACACCGTCCGCCGTTCGAAGCTTTTTTCAGATACTTCCTTACCAAAGTTTACGAAATTTGGCTGAAAAACCCCACATCACCCGAAGATGATCCTTGACACTTTGTATCACACTCACTCAATTCGAAAGGGTGTAATTTAAAGGTTATAGGTTAAGGGATTATTCCGAGAATTATTATGGGGGCCGGAATTGAGGTTGCTGAGGAAGCACAAAGGAGTGACACGAAACTCGAAAGGAAAGGGAGGAAAATAGCATTTTTGATCAGCTACATCACTTGAATGGAGAGTTTCAGATATATTTTTCGTTCAACACACAAGGATTTATAGGGAGCAAATATGATCCTTATCCACTCCTTCATCCACATTGGAGCCCTGAATTCTTTTTCGGTTTCTGCTACAAATAAAAAGAAGATTCAACTTCCCTTCAGACAATGTACCTAAGGAATTTTCGGTTATATGTTTTTAATTGCAATTTTACAGACAGTGTTGTATTACCTCCCAAAACCGACCTGCCGCACGACAGGACCTAGAAGATCGGATTCGTCGTACTTTTTACTTGATATATACTATTTTGTTCAAATGTAAGATGACGAAATATGAAAAGTGTCAGAATTACCCCCTCCGTGAGATGCGAAACTCGACGAGACCTAGAAAATGGTATACCTCATGTTTTTTACATAGTACAAACTATTTAATTATTTCAAATTTAAAATGACAAAAAAAAGAAAAGTGTTGGAATTACCCCCTCCATGTGACAGCCCGCGAGACGAGACTTAGAAAATCGGATTCCTCGGATTTTTTACCTATTAGAAATTATTTTTCTCACATTTTAAATGTCGCAATAAGCAAAATGTTGGAATTACCCCCTCCATGAGACGCGCCGCGGTGCGAGACCTAGAAAATCGGATTCCTCGGATTTTTTACCTATTAGAAACTATTTTTCTCACATTTTAAATGGCAAAATAAGAAAAGTTTCGGAATTACCCCCTCCATGAGACGCGCCGTGCGACGAGACCTAGAAAATCGGATTCCTCGGATTTTTTACCTATTAGAAACTATTTTTCTCACATTTTAAATGACAAAATAAGAAAAGTTTCGGAATTACCCCCTCCATGAGACGCGCCGTGCGACGAGACCTAGAAAATCGGATTCCTCGGATTTTTTACCTATTAGAAACTATTTTTCTCACATTTTAAATGACAAAATAAGAAAAGTTTCGGAATTACCCCCTCCATGAGACGCGCCGTGCGACGAGACCTAGAAAATCGGATTCCTCGGATTTTTTACCTATTAGAAACTATTTTTCTCACATTTTAAATGGCAAAATAAGAAAAGTTTCGGAATTACCCCCTCCATGAGACGCGCCGTGCGACGAGACCTAGAAAATCGGATTCCTCGGATTTTTTACCTATTAGAAACTATTTTTCTCACATTTTAAATGGCAAAATAAGAAAAGTTTCGGAATTACCCCCTCCATGAGACGCGCCGTGCGACGAGACCTAGAAAATCGGATTCCTCGGATTTTTTACCTATTAGAAACTATTTTTCTCACATTTTAAATGACAAAATAAGAAAAGTTTCGGAATTACCCCCTCCATGAGACGCGCCGTGCGACGAGACCTAGAAAATCGGATTCCTCGGATTTTTTACCTATTAGAAACTATTTTTCTCACATTTTAAATGACAAAATAAGAAAAGTTTCGGAATTACCCCCTCCATGAGACGCGCCGTGCGACGAGACCTAGAAAATCGGATTCCTCGGATTTTTTACCTATTAGAAACTATTTTTCTCACATTTTAAATGGCAAAATAAGAAAAGTTTCGGAATTACCCCCTCCATGAGACGCGCCGTGCGACGAGACCTAGAAAATCGGATTCCTCGGATTTTTTACCTATTAGAAACTATTTTTCTCACATTTTAAATGGCAAAATAAGAAAAGTTTCGGAATTACCCCCTCCATGAGACGCGCCGTGCGACGAGACCTAGAAAATCGGATTCCTCGGATTTTTTACCTATTAGAAACTATTTTTCTCACATTTTAAATGGCAAAATAAGAAAAGTTTCGGAATTACCCCCTCCATGAGACGCGCCGTGCGACGAGACCTAGAAAATCGGATTCCTCGGATTTTTTACCTATTAGAAACTATTTTTCTCACATTTTAAATGGCAAAATAAGAAAAGTTTCGGAATTACCCCCTCCATGAGACGCGCCGTGCGACGAGACCTAGAAAATCGGATTCCTCGGATTTTTTACCTATTAGAAACTATTTTTCTCACATTTTAAATGGCAAAATAAGAAAAGTTTCGGAATTACCCCCTCCATGAGACGCGCCGTGCGACGAGACCTAGAAAATCGGATTCCTCGGATTTTTTACCTATTAGAAACTATTTTTCTCACATTTTAAATGGCAAAATAAGAAAAGTTTCGGAATTACCCCCTCCATGAGACGCGCCGTGCGACGAGACCTAGAAAATCGGATTCCTCGGATTTTTTACCTATTAGAAACTATTTTTCTCACATTTTAAATGGCAAAATAAGAAAAGTTTCGGAATTACCCCCTCCATGAGACGCGCCGTGCGACGAGACCTAGAAAATCGGATTCCTCGGATTTTTTACCTATTAGAAACTATTTTTCTCACATTTTAAATGGCAAAATAAGAAAAGTTTCGGAATTACCCCCTCCATGAGACGCGCCGTGCGACGAGACCTAGAAAATCGGATTCCTCGGATTTTTTACCTATTAGAAACTATTTTTCTCACATTTTAAATGGCAAAATAAGAAAAGTTTCGGAATTACCCCCTCCATGAGACGCGCCGTGCGACGAGACCTAGAAAATCGGATTCCTCGGATTTTTTACCTATTAGAAACTATTTTTCTCACATTTTAAATGGCAAAATAAGAAAAGTTTCGGAATTACCCCCTCCATGAGACGCGCCGTGCGACGAGACCTAGAAAATCGGATTCCTCGGATTTTTTACCTATTAGAAACTATTTTTCTCACATTTTAAATGACAAAATAAGAAAAGTTTCGGAATTACCCCCTCCATGAGACGCGCCGTGCGACGAGACCTAGAAAATCGGATTCCTCGGATTTTTTACCTATTAGAAACTATTTTTCTCACATTTTAAATGGCAAAATAAGAAAAGTTTCGGAATTACCCCCTCCATGAGACGCGCCGTGCGACGAGACCTAGAAAATCGGATTCCTCGGATTTTTTACCTATTAGAAACTATTTTTCTCACATTTTAAATGGCAAAATAAGAAAAGTTTCGGAATTACCCCCTCCATGAGACGCGCCGTGCGACGAGACCTAGAAAATCGGATTCCTCGGATTTTTTACCTATTAGAAACTATTTTTCTCACATTTTAAATGACAAAATAAGAAAAGTTTCGGAATTACCCCCTCCATGAGACGCGCCGCGCGACGAGACCTTGAAAATCGGATTCCTCGGATTTTTTACCCATTGGACACTATTTTTCTCACATTTTAAATGATGAAATAAGAGGGACGATCCTGTTTATTTTGATGAAAAGAGGAACTCTCAAGCGCCAGCCATAGGAGGACAACTTGACGCGACAATCCTGTAACTGGTGTTAAACGTATATAAAAGACCGGTGTGATACAAACGCAGTATTATCGCGTCAGCGCCGTAATACTGGATCTGGTAACCTGCGCGGTAAGACTGTGGAAGTATATATATATATATATATATATATATATATATATATATATATACCTATATATATATATATATATATATATATATATATCATTCAGTCGTTGATATTGAGGCCAGGTGGGCGAATTGCACCCAAGATGGTCCTGTGAGCTCGTTCTGACTGTTGCAGAAGTCTATCGTTACTTTTCGGCATAGTTTTCAGCACTTTCACTCCAAAGCACTCATCAAGAGTAGATTGGTGTGATCGTGCATGTTGCAGGATATATCATTCCAGAAGACCAGAAGATAACACTACTTAGGATTGAAATAAAAATTCCGTTCTTGCGCCAAAATATGGAACTTTCCAAATGAAAGGATGAGTTCATTGGGCAGCCCGTTTTGAGCTCAATTATTTGGTCAAATTCCAAAAAATATGCTTAAAAACAAAGAAAAGAAAAAAAATCACTAAATATGGCTAAAATTGGCTAAAACTCCTTAAATTTATATTTTTTAGTAGAATATTACTCAGGTAAAGTTCATTAACTGTAAAATATAATATTCAAAAATGTTCGTACAAAATTATACCGAAAATTTTACTTAAATTTCATTTAAAATTGCCATAAAATCGATAAAAACTGCAAAAAAGCTAAAAATCCAAAGTCTCTTTTTGAATAGCAGATTATTATACAGAATACTTTTTTTTCCATAAAATTAATAGTTAAAAATTTCTTCGCACTCGAAAAGCTCAAATTCCAAAACAATTTAACATTATATCTACAATAGGATAATTTACGAAAATTCGCTCATACGATCATGCTGCATGGCTGGAACGTTTTTATCATGAAGAATGGCATCTTACTCACACCTGCGCATGGGATATGAGATAACAGTCCTGATAGCCAAAGAGACGAATAGAGAATAGGAATTAGAATAGAAGGAAAGCCAGTGCAACGGGGTATCAAGTGAGCTGTCCCACTGTACAAAAATGTAGTCGCGAGATAGTTCTCCATAAGAAGAGAGGGGATGGGTGTTTTAGTTGATATTCCACAATGTGACTATGTGGAGAGCCCATCACAAAGAACGAGAAAGCCCAGCTTCGTTGTATATGCGTAAAGCATCCCCCCCCCCCCCCCCCCTCTGCCACCACCCCACAATGGAAAACCTTGCGCATGGAGCCTCCCTACCATTCATGGGTGCAACAATGACGCTGGCATTGTCCCTCCATTTTCTCTCACATAATACAGCCAAACTCGGTTAATACGAAGAAGTGCTAAGTGGATAATGTAGCTATACTAAACACCATCCACCCATTCGTGGCAGGTTGCCAGGTAAAAATCCCCCTCGCCCCCGCCATGGTAAGGCTACGCCGGAAGCTCGACCGGCTAGCTAAGAACTAATGCATTTTTCAACCCCAAAATAGGACCCTCTTCAATAAAAGAAATCCTATCAGCTAAGTATGCTACAATGTCTGTTAATGAATTTGAATTCTTCATAAAAATTCGTGTCAGAAGGAGACCAAACAACAGAAAATTCGCCAGTGTTGAACGTTTTTATCGTGCAGCAGGTTTTCCCCCCGTAATATAGACTTGAAAAAAATCAGTGTTGTTGTTGTTTATGCAATGTTGAGTTTATACTTGTTTTCTTCAAAAATTTCCCCTGAATTTGATTTTTATTGAAATAATGACTAATTTCGTAATCCAAACACAGTACCCGAGGAGTTAATGGGGAACTTTCATGTGTCAGGATTCCTCAATTTTGACCTCAGATTCGGATTAAGTGCACTTGAAAACCCCATAGTAGCAATTTTCGGCTCAAAACACTGTTTATTAAGGACAATAAACGGGTAGGAAGATCGCGTGTGACGCAGTAGTGCCATGGAGCTGAGGGTTCCCCCCAGGCAGGCGGGGGCCGTGACGCCATCGTGCAAATGAATTTCAAGAGCCTAATTACAGGTCAAATATCCATCATATAGCACCTTTTTGAAAAACTCTCACAAAGATCTCGCTATTGATCGAATAAAAATAATCATGAAAATTCTCCATTGAGGGAGTGAAAAGAACCTCAAACAGCACAGCTTTGCCGGACTAAGGGTCGCCTCAGGTAGCCGAACTGTACTGTATTCTGTCCACCTTGTCTCTCGCCTTGTCCATTACATGATGGTGTCTCAGGGATAAATTAGACAAATAAGTAATTTGTATTGCATAACACCTGCAATAGCATGTTATTGTTTGTACGGCATCAGCATGCTGCCGTTATATTATTGCGAAATTCATCTTGCAATTCGTCTTTGTGATACATCATCTGTGCCAAACGTGGACAAGCATGTGTAGTATTATTAAACAATCTTAATCTATCTGTTTCAGGTGATCAGCGCTACAACAAATGAGGATGATTATTCCATGGTGGAGTACAAATATGTTGAAGGCGGAAGATCTGGAAGGAGTCCAGCTTTTGGAGACCGCATATCTCCCGTTACTAGGTACGTAGCTAAAAATCTCGTAGAAGTCCACAAAAACCACCTACGTTGAGTAAAGGGTCAAACGGAATAAACGTGCCAAGCTGCCAAAAAATCTGTCTAGCTCTAATGAGGCACAGAATCAAAATAAAGACAGAAAATACTTTGTATTGATTTGCATCTTATAGCGTATTTTTGTTAAAAATTGAGCATAGCAATGTTTCTAAATTCAAAAAAGGAAATTTCCCAAAATCTTAATAATTGAAATTCGTTTTGAAGAATTGTGAAAAGATTCCTTGATTTTAACGTTTTAAATACATAGGTACTTGCGATCGTGTATATGTGTTCGTACCATTCCAGACAGTATCACTCATTAGGATCGAGGTACTCATCAGTTCTTTCGAAAGAAAATGAACATGCTTGATTATTTAGTGGATGAACGATTTTTTTATCTCAATTGTAGGAAATGATATCTTCTGGACAAAGTGCTGAAAAATGGCATTATTAGCTTTTTTGGAGCCAGTGCAACAGCTGCCATTTTTCAAAAATTCGTTAAAGGGCAATAAAAGACAAAAAAGGTAAATTTAGACATTCTAGCAAAATTTTACTTAAAATAAATTATGAACCATAATCCAACGGTTCAAAAATGTGTGCTCAAAAATTTATTTAGTCTATGTCAAGAGTTAATATCAGTAAAATAAGGGAAAATAGGCAACTAGCCTTTAGGTGGGTTGTCAAGGTCTTAGGGGTACAAAAAAAGAGCTTTGGAAAACTTTACTCAGTAGAGAGCATTGAATTATCCTTGCTCGCTCTACTGACTTGTTGAATCAAAACTAACGCCCTAACTTTGCCACGATACGTAGGAGCATGTGCGGGACCTAAAATGCTCCGGATCGAACAAACATTACAAAATACAAAATTCGCTCTTAAAATCGAGGTGCATAACTAGTTTAGCTCCACAAAAGGTTTTTACAAATGCTTCGCCTCATATTCGGTCTTCAAGTTTTTGCCTTTCCTACAACAATATTACTTCTAAACCCATTTTCAATGCATGGCCATACGTATCGGAGGAGTGTCTGCGCTGAAAAGTGTCTCTGTTGAGTGATGAAGATGATGAGTGATGAAACCTCGTGAGTGATTTAAAAACCGGTTGTGGCAGGGGATTCTTCATATTTTCAACATGTTTGTATAGGTTATTATATAATTATGTATAGAACTTGAATTTTGGTCGGTTAGTGGATCCTAAGGCTGAGAATCTCACCCCTATTTCTTTTTACAAGATAAGAAAAGGGTGGTTCTTAAGAAGCGTATACTAAATTCTTACTCATCTAGCTTACTCATCTTATTTTAATTGTATTTTTTTAATTTTTTAATTAATTTATTTATTTTTTCAATTTATTATTTATTTATTTATTTATTTTATTATCATTTTTAAATTTGTTATTATTACTATGATTATTATTATTATTTTTTTTTTTTTTTTTTTTTTTTTTCTGACTGAAAATTTTACTAGCTGAGATTTCTTCAGTGCACACCAACAATCTCAAGTTGCAATTTTTGAATTCTATCACAAAATATGAAAATTAACTAACCTAACTAAAATCATCACTAACTTGAGATAGGAGTCGAATAAAAAGTCTCAGAATTTGGTTGATAAGTAATTATTAATGCGAGTTATTAAGTAATGAAAGTGCTAAGTACTGGCGCTGCTCCCTGTTACGGGGTGAGGGGGGGGGGGCGGGGGGCTTAAAAGCAATCGAGTTCCATCGATTGAAATCCCAGAGGGAGGTTTCTTCTCTTGCAGTAAATAGTTAACGGAACCTACTGGCGAGGTAGTCCATTGAAATTTACTCTATAGAAAAATCTTGATCCAGGATAACCCAAAAATGCGGCTAAAACTCAAAGGAAGGTGATCAAGCGATCCAAGAATTTTGATGGGTTATCAGAAGGCATCAAAGAGAAAGCTCAAAAAAACTCTACGCCTAACAGCAACAATTCCGCAAGGAAAAAAATGAAGCAAAACAAGCAGGCAGCACCAATTAGCAGTATCAGAGAACAGCACCATTACTTAGCACTTTCATTACTTAATAACTGGCATTATTAATTACCTGTCAGTCGAATGCTATGGTGTATACTTTTGGAACTTCTTATTCGGCTCCCATCTCAAGTTGGTAGTACACAAGACAAATGTAGAGAAAATATAACATCCCTGTCCAGCAAACCTTTGTTCGTTCTGATCATTCAGACAGACCCCTTGTTACAAGCTCATGATAAAACTCAGTTTCTATATGTTCCATAAAATAATTGTTATTAAATATAATACCCGCTTCTTGGTATCATCTACTTATGAGTGACTTTTCCTGCCGTGGGCTCTTAAACCAAACACTACATATGGGAGAAATTTAGGAAGGGATGCCATGTGGAAAGTTCTCGTGCAGCAAATTTACATAATAACAATATGTAGCTACATAATTCCATGAACAACCATTGCATTATTGTTATTGACTATTATTGTGAATTGCCCAGGGGGTCGACGAACAAAGGGTTGGTGCAGATGAGTCATCACCGAGGAACAAGGGCTCACCTCCCCAACGAAGTGGGTGGTCACACTCACAAAGTCGACTTCGTTATCGAGCAAGTGATTTGCGACTCCCAGGGGATCACCGTCAGGATCAACTTCGCTGAGCCATTCGACGGAATCATCTACAGCCGGGGGCACTTCCAGAAACGAGCTTGCCGGTGAGTAATCTCATTGTTTTTTAGGACGTCCCTCTGAACCTAGGCTTCCTGAACAAAGGGACGACCTATTGAAATTGATCCAAGTGAGGGACAAATATGAGAGAAATATTAATCGAATACAAATCCATTTCAGACCACTCTAAGATTAAATCCGTGAAGAAAAAAACATAGGTGTATGCAACGCTGTACTATTTACTACTCATCACCAATTTTTTATGACTCTTTATTGTTCATTTAAAATTTTTTTCGAGTTTTGGAACATAAATATGTCAAGAGTATCGAATTTCATTATAGAAAAGCGTAAATGGAGGGGTGTCACCAAGAAATCGTATTGTTTTCATTACTCTCATCTGATATTAGTAATTCTTTTTTGGTTTAATTATTAATTCAGTCGTAATGCAACAAACCTAGAGAGTTTCAAATTTATTATGGATGAACTATTAGGTATGATCTTTTACTTCTCTTAGATTTGCGGAAAATCGGGCAATTCATTTTGGTGGTGGATTTTCGTGAGGAATAGGGAAGGAAGGGGGAATGAGCAGTACTATTTACGAGTTCCCCAACGGTGATTTCATATCGTTTCATATTTCATATCGATGTATCATGATATTTTCAACCTATTTCCGTGAATCTTTCTTTGTTCTACTTCACTATGTAAAAGTGTTCATACCTATTGCATTATGGTTGTGAGGGTTGATCATTCAAATACAACAATGAGCGACTAGAGTATTTTCGTATTAGTCGATTATGCTGCTACTAAACCTACGGAAGACCAAATGTTGATGGGTTCAAGATTCATGAAATAAGGCGTACCAACTGATAGGTGTCACAGATGTATTTATGATTGTATGTATCTGTACCCACGACTAATGTAGGTACATCCATATATCTATCTATACAGATACAATGTACATATGACAATGTTGTCATTCTAATAGGTATACATATTCAATTTGGGTTAGTCTGCCTTTTGTGAAAATTTGAGTCGATTAGATTTACCATTATTCGAATTCTACCTTCACTAGTAGATAGTTAACGGAACCTACTGGCGAGGGAGTCCATTTTAATTTACTCTATAGAAAAATCTAGATCCAGGATAACCCAAAAAGGCGGTCAAAACTAAAGGAAGGTGATCAAGCGATCCAAGAATTTTGATGGGTTATCAGAAGGCATCCAAGAGAAAGCTCAAAAAACTCTACGCCTAACAGCAACAATGTCGCAAGGTAGAATCGGATTATGGGGAAAAAGAAGCAAAGCAGTATCAGAAAACAGGAGTCGATTAGATTGACCATTATTTGAATTCTACCTTCGAGACCTTTGAGTTCTCTCAGAATTCTTCGCAATCGATTTTCCCGTTTATTCAATCTGGATATCCATGTTTTGCTGCATTCATCATTTAGGTATCATTATCGTTCTGTCTAATAACGCAAAGCCACGAAATGAAAAAAAAGTAATAAAAAAATAAATAAATGAAAACATATTAATAAATAATGATAATAATAATATAAAAAATAATTCAAACAAAATTTTCAAATGGAGAAGCCACAAAATCGCAAGGTGAGACTGTGTTTTATTCTGCATCTTCCAAAGAAATCCAACAAGAACAAAAAAGATGATTGAATTACGAAATAGGTCGATAGCTAACTTAAAAAAGGGTCCAAGTATGTCTTTCGAAATTTCATGGCTTAGGAAGCACCCCGGCAATAACTTCAAATCCCTCCGAAATTCAAACATCCTACGGCATTGAATTCCGTGAGAGGTTTTTTCTGGATTTCATTGAACATTTAGGTAGATAGGTGATTGTTTTGGAAGTATCAGTTGTTCATTGCATATGTTTGTGTTACAGATATGTCGATGCTGGTGGGGGTAAAACCCAGTATGAATTCAACATCCCTGCAGAAGGATGCGGTAACGAACAAGGCGTTTGCAGCAGAGGATCCTGCAGCTTGGGAGCGACAATTGAAAATGTCCTTATAATCCAAACCGACCCTGAGGTTCAGGTAAAAGCATTGGTTGATCTCAAAATGTGTCCCTAACCACTGTACCGCACTGGTGGTGCGATTTAACTATGTTTAATACTGAACCAATTAAAGTCTACTGAATTCTTCAAATTGCTTTAAAAAGGCATAGAATATCTGAGAATCTTATATTTAAAAGGACGCGGCAGTTACAGGAGAAAGCTCTTTTTATTTTCATGAATCATCTCGGTCATGCAATTCCACAATATAAATAAAATTGAATCCACTCAAACCCATCACCGTGATTGGTGTGATTCCGAACACAGTAGTTAACATTAGGTCAAGAATAATAATTTAGCTTGGCATCGATGGTACAGGACGAAAAATGTGAAAATTCATATGAGGTTCGTACGGTTTTGCAGGAAAACTTAGTAGGAGATTATTATTATTAGAATCAGTTTTCTAACGGCCTCTAAATTATTAAAAATTCATTAAAATTGCTGCTAAAATACGCTGCCGGCTAAAGTTTAATAAAATTCTTATGGAGTTAACTTGGACTGGACCCTAATTTTTTTTTTTTTTTTTTTTTTTTTTTTTTTTTTTTTTTTTATTAAGCCACTGACCAATTTATTTACTTACCTTTACCAATTTATCTTACAAACCTGAGCCATTTCGGATCAAATTGTCTTGGGTTATGTCACCTCCCTCTTCTTATTATTGAGGATACGGAGGATTTCTATTCGTATAGAAGGTAAACTAATTTATTGTCCTCCAAAACGAAAATTGCCACATTTTTAGTCAGTTATATGTTAGTCGGTTTGTGGTGACTCCTTCTCCTACGCAAACTTTATTGAATTGCAGTCTGATCCACATGAAGGACATTTTTAAAAACGATCACCTTGAAATACCTTTCAACAATCTATGATTTTGATAGAGCCGCGTGATGGAATGATCGTTTTTCCATACAGAACCATCCTAGGGCTAAACCGTACAATCCCTGAAAATTTAATCAAAATTGGACATTATTTGCGATGAATACGAGTAGCGCACCTCCAGCCCTAATGAGTGACGGGACCAATATCACTGCCAATATTTTCGTTTTACAACATCTTTTCCATTCGATGTAGGGTCAAACTTATTTTTGGAAAAGGTTGTGTTCCGGGAAAGGGTTGAATTCATTTCGCAAAAGGATGAACAGATTTGTTCGATATAAAATTGGAAATTCTATAGTTGAAATTCTGAGAGAACATATAAACGTACTAAGATTTTCAGTTTTCACGATTTTTTATTGCAGGAAGAGTGGGACATCGCAAGGAAAGTCGCCTGCAGATCTAGCAGCAGTAGTAACGCCGTGTCCAGCGGAAAGGCCATATTTTTCAAGCCCATAATAGTCGACATGCTAGACGTGGTGACGGTCCCCGGCGAGTCTGGATCCATCGACTGCTGGATGGACATCCAAAGGGGCAAATACCCTAATGTAAGTACGATTCGTTGATGTCAACGATTGCATATTGAGAACCGGTCGAGAGCATAAAACACGTTTATGCCAAAGTTTTGGATAGTCCAAGAGACTGTTCGGTAGACAGATCCGTTTAACTTTGATAACTTAGATTATGAACGAGATAGGAGAAGGTCCAGGGAATCAATTCAAGTTGCTAACCCGTAAGCTTATCTGATAGCTCTAATTCTGAAATTAGCTCTTCAACTATGTAACTTCATTTTTTTATAATATGGGATGCTGTAGTTTCAAATTTGAACAGAATTAAACTAACGTAGGTGTGTCAGCAAAATAGAAAGTAGGCAACAACTTGACAAACGTCAGCATTTCAGAAAAGTTTTTCCTTCTCACTGAGGACCGTAAATAATATATGCATTTTTTGCAGACTGTGCCTATCGAAGGTGTCGTTAAAATTGGGGAGAAGCTGTCGGTCCTCGTCAACGTGAACGACCACGATAACGCGTATGACGTCTCAGTAAGGGAATGCATCGCCTACGACAGCGAAAACTACAATGATCCCTCAACCACCAAACTGGTTCTAACGGGAAAGGACGGATGCCCAAAGTAAGCGTTTCTTCTTCACAGATTTATTTGAATTCGTCATTTATTTGCACATAACTTCATGTGAAGAACCAGAAAATACACATTCCAATAGAAATATGCTTGTACTAGAAACAAGCTCCACTTTTCTTGCCATCCCGAACATTTTTTTCATATGAAATTTAATCTAGTAATGATTAAACTTACTTACCATCTCTTGAGAACACATCTTGACAAAGTTTCCCTTAAAAAAAAAATTAAATTAAATAAAAATAAATAAATTGTTGGCTTTTAGCGACTTATTCGTAAAAGTGTTTTTGTTGTAAAAAACTATTTCGCAATTTTCTTCCTGAAAATCCATTTCGAGACATTCTGAGACAAGTCCTGGATATAGGTAAATGGTTCTTTATATATATATATAAATAAATATATATATATATATATATATATATATATATATATATATATATATATATATATATATATATATATATATATATATATATATTTATTTATTTATTTATTTATGTATGTCTCATTCCAGAAGATAACACTCCTTAGGATTGAGATACAAATTCCGTCCTTACGCCAAAAAATTAGGCATTTCAAAATAAAGGACGAGTTTGTTGACTAGACCTTTTTGAGCGCATTAAATTGCTCAAATTTCAAGAAAAATTAGCGTTCAAAAATTACTAAAAATTGCTAAAAACTGCTAAAAATAGTTTTTAGTAGAACATCACTTATAAAAAGTATATCAACTGTGAACAAGAACATTACAATGTTAAGCACCAACATATTCTAAAATATGTACCTAAATTCATCAAAAAGAACTGAAAAATCGATAAAACTGTAAAAAATCGTTAAAATTGTAAATATTTATTGTGAAGCTGAGAACTATTGAGAAAAAATTTTTCTGTGTCTTGTAAACAAAAATGTTTTTTATGGCTGCTCAAATCAAAAGGGATTTCTATATAAGCTATCTACTGGAGACGTTGCATCCCAAGAATGCTGTAACCGAAAGAGAGTATTAAAGTATTTTCCAGGGACATAACTCTGTCAGAGTACATATACGACTGTGCATTGTGAGTCATATCGGCTCATTTTTACCCTGACAGGTTGTTTAATGGATTTAACAACAATAAGGAGTGTGGCAGCTCTGAACACCCTTAGTAGTGCATTACACGCTCCTATCAGGAATTGCCTTCCTCGGATGTCCGAGTAAAGATCCCCGGAGAGTTGGCAAGATCGAGACAGGAACATGACGGGGTGCAGCCACGGGTTGTATTTTTTGCTTTTGCGTGATTGCATGAATAGCCGTATACTACACGGGACTCGGCGGTGACGACCTGGACCAGGCACATGACGGGACAGCTCGCGACCGCTCTCGGAGTGGAAATCACTGTGTCCTGGTACCGGAAGTTTCCCGTTCAGTTTCTGCCCCGGTCATGGCTAATGTGTGTGTGTGTGTGTTTGTGTGTGTGTGTGTGTGTGGGGGGGGGGGGGGGGGGTCATACGATGGGACGGTTGCCGCCGCACCGGAAACGTGATTTAGATATACAAATACGGTCCGCGTTCCACGGCTATAGGGGCTATATACAGGGTGTCCCATCTAAACGGGCCCATCGGGAAATTACAGCCTTACGGTGCGAGCTATCGAAAAATTGAACTGGACCTTTTTTATAGTATTTTAACTCAGCTTCACGATGCGGGAGTCCGATTTTTATTTTTCCATGTTTTAGGGTCTTGATTGAAACTTACGGTTTCCTCTTGACCCCCCTTTTTTATTGCTTTTTTCGATTCTAGGTCTAATTTGGAACAGAAAATGCCTCCTTGAAATTTTCTTTTTGGGGCTTCTTTTCAATCAAGTAAGTTTCAATCAATGATTGAAGACCCTAAAACATGGAAAAATAAAAATCGGACTTCCGCATCGTGAAGCTGAGTTAAAATACTATAAAAAATGTCCAGTTCAATTTTTCGATAGCTCGCACCGTAAGGCTGTAATTTCCCGATGGGCCCGTTTAGATGGGACACCCTGTATATCCTGTCCATTTCTGTTCATGCCTAGAAAGCGGGGACCCTTGGCGGTATCCTCATCTGAAAGAATCAGGAGAAGCCCGTTCAACTCCCGTAGGGTAGACGCTCTCTCCCGGTGGGGACGGGAACCGTCACACTCTATTCCTTAAAAACCTACGTATTTTATGAATGAATATGTTACATTTGGAAGGGAAGAAGTATGTTTCCATCTAGGAAATGTCAACTGGAAAACCACAAAGCTGATTAGCTTTCTTCATAAAAGTATTCCTACTCAAATAGTTTTACTTGGGGAGAACGGAGGTCCCTTGGTAAATTAAAAGGATGGTAAAATTTAAAAGGAGGGTACCTAAGTTAAAAATAGGATCGATTGATTGAGGATCTAATTCAGGAACTAGAAACATTCATTGGGATATAACTCTCAAACAAAGATAATTTGTTTTTACTTGGTTTTGTCGCAATTTTTAAATAAATAATAGTGAAATAGAAAGATAATTAACAACTAGGGAGGATAATTGGCTCAACTTTGGAGACATAAACAAATTTTTCTCTCATTGAGGATTTTGAATAATAGTTTGCTTTCTATGAGGACTTTGAGTAATAAGCTGCCTTCTTTGAGGCTTTTAACCCTCGAAAAAATAGATTTGGCATTATAATCCCTGAGCACAAATAATTAGGCGCCTGGAATCAATTAGGAATATAATTGAATATAGAGAGGGGCAAATTGAAAACTAAGAAGTTGTTCTGGATGACCAATAGAGTATTTAGATTATAAGGGTATATTAAGGGTTCCTTCTGGAGACCTTCGCGTGCTATGATCTTTCTGAGGATTGAATTACCAACAGCATTTGTTGCAGTCACAAGAACCCAAACTTCCATTAGGAATCCCTCTCAAGCCAGACTGTTAACATCACATTCTCTGACGTAACATCTTCATTTCCTCACTTTTCAAGTCGAAACACACTGTGACAATGACCTCATTTTACTGATAAGTCTTCCAGAGAGCAACTGCTCAGCCCCTCGTTTCACCCCGCCATCCATCCTTATTTTATCGCCATATTTGACTGTAGGGGAATGCTATGTACAGGGAATGCCCCGGGTTCGAAGAGGTTGGGATAAGTTACCTGGGTAGCCTAGTGATAACAACGGCAGCCTTTGTTTAGGCATCTTCGAGTGCAGAGTCACGAGGGATAACAGCGTTGCCTTTTTCCCTGCCCTAATCGCTAGTTACGTCCCGATCCCATTTGCCTCCTCCCAGGCGTCTACTAGTCTATATTCCTCAACAACGCAAAATTAGGTTGTCTTCTTTTTGCCCTCAACACTGGTCGGTTAATGGGGATTGTCTCCACCTCTAATTTAGTAGATATCTGAACAACCATTTTACTAAGGAAATTTTCTCAGTAAGAACAGATACTCCCAATCTATGAATCTGAAGTATCTAGCCTAGTGAAATTGGCCCACAACGCGAACAAGGGATTAATATTAAAGGGCGTTACTACATACGAGTAAAAATTAAAAACTTCCTTTCTTACATAATAATGGCTTGTGTAATTTGTGTATTTATTTCTCAGGAAGAAGAAACTCATATCGAAATGGTCCAAGGCCACAACAGTCACTGCAGAAGGAACAATGATCACATCATACGCTGAGATAACAGCGTTTAAGTTTCCAGATAGACAGCAGGTTTATCTCACGTGCAGTGTAGAGGTACGTTTTAATAAAGCCAGTAGGCATTATTTTTCACATAACGTGAGTTCCTCGTTCTGCCTTGTGAATGATCTTTGGTCTATATAATTCTGCTAAACCTTCTTTTCGTCTAACATGGGGTTGAGTGTGATTCTCGATACATTTAGTTGAGGCGGAGAACATCGCGGAGAAGAATTCGAGATTGCTGATATACTAGAGAACTACTAATCTAGTTAATAATGAATTTTATACGTTTTATTCGCAGCTCTTTCTTTCTTTTCTATTGATTAGATAGAAGTGATGAGGGTCTTAAACAAGAAAACGTTGTCATGTCCCCGAAAAATAAAAAGTTACAATGTTGAATCGATTTCAACGGTTCATCAGTAACAAACAAGAACTTGTAATTATTCACGGTTATTTTAACACGGTTATTGTTTGTTACTGATTATGGCCTAACTGTCGAAATCGATTTAACATTCTAACTCTTTATTTTACGTGGAAATATACAATTTTTTTTTTTTTTTTTTTTTTTTTTCACTAACTTCCATTTTGAAATGGGTTATCACCACTTCGTCGCGAGTGATTTAGTTCTGTACTTCAATCCATCATCATTGGTGGTGTCACTTACTTCACGAACTAAACCACTCTTGGCGACGTTTTGGAAACCCATTTCAATGAAGAAATGGGATGTTAATGAAGAACGTTGTCTATTTTAATGAAAATTACAAGTTATAATGTTGAACCGTCACGCCTGGCACACCCTCCTCTGAAGATAGTCATTGCTCCTGCAACGATGAGGAATTGAATGCCTGCAGGAAGCTGTCTTCTCATTTTCATTCTCGTCGTGGTAAACCTGCGCCTTTGGAAATCCATTCATCCGGCGAATTTTTTATATTGCGTAAGGCCCTTTAGTGATCGGTGTTTTCCCTTTTATAGCCACACAGAACAAGTAGCTTTCCACCCTCTATAAGTTTTGGTACCGTTTTAACATGCCTTTTGTAGAAATTGGATCTCATGGCCTCTTAGTACTTTTTTGGTGGGTGCTCTCTCTCCACGAGCATATCCTCAATGATTCCATACTTTCCACCAGCTGGTAGGAGTAACTTGATGCCTAATGCCTTGAATGTTGGTGTACAGCCCAAGGCAGTATCAACGTTCCGTTATGAGGGTTCACTGCAGCTTCCAAACAATTCTTCCAGCCTGACGAGAAAGTCGGATAATGGACGGGCGCGTGGGTGGATCCGGGAGGGTGGGGAGGAACTTCTTTATTTCCCTCATTTGCCTATTAGCAAGACCATTTGCTAAGATAAGGATCAGTTGTTATCCAATTGATCCCTTTTCCCCTATTGAATCATTAAATCCCTTCAGATATGAATTGTGAGCCATTATCCGTAGCAATTTTCCTCACCTTCTAGATGTATGGGAAAGATCTGAGGTATTTAATTACAGCAGCTAAACAGGGCTTCATGGCTTTAGCCCACAAAAATCTCGAGGCCTCCACTACTTACTATCCACCACGGTCCACCACTATCAAGAAAGGTTGTGTTCTTGCAATTCCATCCGAATTCTTCATCCGTTCTCCGTCCAAATTATTCCAAACTCCTTCAGTTAAGTCCAAATGGATGCAATCAAATGGTACCTCAGATTTCTGTGGAATCACCATCGTATCAGGCTTATGTTTCAATTTGAATTTGACAAACTGGCATTCGTGACAACATAATTTTCAATGTATTTCTTCATACCAGCCCATTTGAAACGCTCCTTTAATGTGTAATAAGTTTGGAGGAATCCATCATGATTACCAGAGTCAAGGTTATCATGGTAGTGCGTCAATATCTTTGGGATGCTAGCGCGGTCAACGAGAATTTAATTTTCATCCGACCGAACAGCGCAGACTCCAGGAGATGTGGAGCATCAATACACAATCTCGAAATGCAATCGGTGTCTTGGAGTTCAGAATCACTTCGGTGCTTGATTTCTATATCAAAGCCCATCAGGTACACTTACCACCTACCAAGCCGTCCTTTTGGGTCTCGCAGGTTGAGCAAATTTGATATAGCTGAATGGTCAGTGCAAATTGAGAACTGGCGCCCTTCAAGTTATGATCAATATTACGGCATTCGCCATTGCTAAGTCCTCTTTGTATTTCACTGAATATATCTGTTCAGCCTTCGTAAAGATGTAAGAATAGGACCCAATCACCCTGAGCTGCTGTATCTTTGATTCTTGGATATCTCTCTGATACAGAATCGCTCCTGTTCCATAATAGGTAGCTACCGATTCGAAAGGAAGTTTCGAATTTGGAAGCTATAAAATTGGATTACAACTGATTTTTTTTCAACCAACAATTGAAATGCCTGTTCTTCCTCTTCCCCCCATCGGAAATTCATGTCTTTCGATTTAAGGCGATCCTACAGTCGCACTTTTTGTGGACAGTTAGGTATGAAGGCTCTGAAATGCCCAGTTAAACCAGTAAACCTTCGAAGTGAATGGATACCATATGGTCTTTGGATATTTTTCACTTTCTCAACCGATTCCACTTTGGTAGTTTTTTCAACCTTAGTCAAGGAAAACAATGCTGTTCTTATTGACTCTCTTTTCTCCATGTTAAGCTTCACATCATCCTCATGTAATTTTTCAACCACTCTGAAAGTTTTCTCTACACATTCCATATTTGTTCGTTCACCAATGAGTATATAATCTATGACAACCCTTATATATGAATCTCTTAGTAGGTCTTCCAACACTCTTGTTATAAAACGCTGGAAATAGGCCACAAAGCTCTTCCAACCGAATTGGAGTTTTGTAAATTCGAAGTGACTAAATGGAAGTACAAAGGCTGTATGATGTATAGTGTCCTCTGTCAAAGGCACCTAATGAAAACCACCTTTCAGGTCCATTCCTGAAAATACGCTACAACCCCCAAAGCTGGAAATAATACTGTTTGTATTGTATTGTAATGATTTTATTTGTTCAATGCTTTTGCTCAATGCTTATCATCCATGAATTTGTTGAAGAGGCAGTTGAGCTCTGCCTGCAGGTTGATGTTATCTACACGGAATTTAGTAAGGCTTTTGATACTGTCAACCTTGACCGCCTGGTGACCAAGTTGAGCGACTTTGGTATTGTTGGTAGCCTGCTGAGTTGGGTGGCCTCTTACCTTGTGGATAGAAGTCTGGTAGTGTTGGTCAATGGAGTCCAGTCTTACACGTTTGTTGTTACATCGGGGGTACCACAGGGGTCGCACCTGGAGCCACTATTGTTTATCCTTTACATAAACAGTATGGGTACTATCTTCTAGGGTGTGCAGTATCTCATGTTCACTGATGACCTGAAAATATTCAGGAGTGCATCTGGTGAGGATAATGCGGCGTTGTTTCACATGAATATCGATCGGTTGACAACTTACTGCCAGAAAAATGGTCTTTCCTTGAACGTCTCTGAGTACTGTACTCTTAGCTTCACTCAATCCCCCCCTTGAAAAAGTGCTCGGAGGTTCGTGGGAATAATTTATGACTCAAGGCTGACGTTCTCAGCCCATATCTCCTCCATCGTCTCACGGGCCTTACAGAGCTTGGGTTTCCTCAGCTGAACAATAAAGTCGATGCGTAAGCCAGAGAGCCTAAAAATCTTATATTGGGCTCTGGTGAGAAGTTGTCTGGAGTTTGGGTCTCTCTTGTGGAACCCTTGCTATGCGGTATATGTTGACTCCCTGGAAAGAGTCCAGCATAAGTTCCTCAAGATGCTCTTGCCAGAATTCAGGTAGTACTGAGGAATTCACCAACCAGTCTGTGAGGCATGCTTATCGGCTGAACTCTCTGAAGGACGACGGCAAATCTTCGATGTATGTTTTCTTGCAAAGTTGAATAGCAGGGTGATTGATGTTCTTTCGATGGTGAATTCCACATACCTGGCTACAATACGAGATGTGTAGACCTGTTCCTCCCCTCGGTGAAGAGTACGAACTATGGCAATGATTGCCCAGTTACAAGGGTGCAGCGTGAATTCAACACTGTACAGATTGATTTAAACATATTTCTCAATATAAGATAGCTCCAATAACATTAAATATAAGTTATGTGCTTATGTCGCGAGTTTTGATTTTGACTCTTAGTATTATATTGATTATCCGCTTGTTCTCTTTCTACTCTTGTAACAGTTCATTTTATTTTTATTTTTATCTATATGTTTATTCTTATTATTTCAAGTATTTCATTCACTTGTTTTTCCTCTGTTCATTCCTTCCGTGACTGCATTTATTATAGTATTTGATGAATTGTAATTGGAAGTACTCCCTTTTATGTAGAATAAATGAATAAATGACACTAAATAAATAAATAAATGGCACTATCATTCTTGGTGAAGCAAATTTTGATATTGATGGTCTGATAGTTCCTTTCTCCATCATTTCATGAATCTTCTCCTGTTCTCCTGTGCCCAAGAAACCCTGTAGGATTTCAGACAAATTATGGCTGTATATTTTTTAAAATCAAATGGCCCTGCATAAATTTAGAGTAGGAAGGTTCCTTCTCAGACAGAGGGAAACGGCTAGCAGCATCCTCCTTGGAGTATATTCGCCTATCGATAACTGGTCTAGACTCCAAAACTGGTGAGACAAAGTAGTTTTCCAGATAGAATCCTAATTCTCGCAGGGAAGGCCATTTTGTATCATAATTAGATAGCACTGTATGGTAAGGAGTCAGAGTCATATGCCGTTGAACGTACTGTTGAGACTCCAAACAGTAAGGACACTTCTATGTCTCTTGAGATTTTTTCGACTGATCCATTGAAGCCTCGTAACAATTTAACTTCGTTCACACAAAACTGCGTTGGCAATAAATATTGATGATACTTGATTAACCACCGCTCCGGTATCTAAAAGTGAATCTATTTGACCGAATTCATTAGGACAATGCATATTGGCAATTTAACAAGAATAAAACGAAATGTGAGATTAAAAAGCATTATCAATATTTAATTGGTTGTTTTCTAACTTATCCTTAGCATCCTGCGTGTCTATGACATTTACTTGTGAAGCTAACGAAGAGAATTCTGGTTTCTTCACCAAACGGTCATTAGCTGAACCCATTTTCTTATACGTTCTGGTAATCTGCTGTTTAGTGCCTCCTTCATTGTTCCCTAGTAATATTGGCTCAAGTTGTTCCATTGCTTGCCTCAGTTTTTCTCTTGAATTGTCTTCAAATCCATTGAGGAGAACATTCTGCATATAAGGTGGCATTCTTTGAATAATAAAAAGAAGAAGGCTCGATCTAGAAGAACACCAACAGCCAAGTTCACCAAGCACTGCTTTTCATTGTAATATTCCATGACATGCCCAAAACCTTAGCGGAAATCCAAAGCATCCGTCTTCAGCTAAATCAGATGCTGACCAAACGATGAAATAAATTACTTCTTCCAATCCTCCCATGAGTAGTGGCATCCTCGAACTACTGATTCATTAAACCATTTCTCGGCAATACTCCCTTGAGTAAAAAATCCAATCAAATTGTTAATCTTATGCTCATCAGAAACCCAATTATTCTGTTTACAAGCTCTTTCATGCAGAAGAAGCCATGTAGTTAGGTCTCCATTCTTCCTGTCAAACTTGGGTACCATCACTGTCTCATGTTTCGATGGTTTATTGAAAATTTCCACCAAAGAAGGTATCATAGTGGTCATCCGTAAACACTTTCATTATTCTCCAATTGGGATATTTGCATTTTCGGATGTAATCTCAATATAATCGAGCGAAATCAAGAAACAAATGAAATTCCAGCTTGGGGCTCAGTTTCCTTCATTGTTTTTAAAGAAGCAATTTTTCGGGCTCGCTGGTTACAAACGGTATTGAAAATTGTTTAAAAGGACGAATTCTCAAGAAACTATCGATGTAAACCAATGGGCAGTAAAAACTAAGAAGCAAACACTAGATTGATGTTTGTTGGTATGTTATACTCATCGGCATCAAGATTAAAATACTTGGATTTTAATATTGAATAAAAGCAAGAAGGAACAAATGTTTTTATAGGTATACATGTTTTTCAATTATTATTATTTTTTTATACACAACAGTCTGTGGGATTTTCAACCCAGCCTGATACATCCCGTCACTGGCTGAGCAAACGATTTTATGTCCCACCTCTACCATCCTACTATTAAAACCTTGGTATCTATGTTATTCGCATCAATGCTTGAATTTGGCTGAATTATGATAACAAACGCTCACATCGAAATTATCTTCTTGATTTTCATTTCTTTTTTCATCTGCATATCCGTAGAGGTCCTCAAACTTGAAAAGGCTGAAGTAATGAAGGAGGAGTTTAAAGTATCAATCCATTCTAAATGAATTGCGTAACAGATTAGGTAAAAATTCGCGGAGAGTGGCCCTGAAGAAACCACGAGTTTTTCGAATTATGCGCCGCAACCAGGAAAATTATTCATAAAAACAAAAGGTAAAGAAGAACTTTGTTTAATTCCACGAGAATATACGAAGTATATTAGAAGTATTCTCGTGAAAACAGACAACGTTCTTCTTTAACTTCGGATTTTTTCTTATTTCCTTTGAATTGAAATGGGTTTCAACAACTTCGTCGCGGGTGATTATGTTCGTATTTAGAATCATTCATTCTTCCATGAATTTACTCAATTCAGTCTTTAGCTGCTGCTACTTGGGGAATCGAGAACAGCACTCAATCCTGTGGCATACACGATTTAAGACGAACAATTTTCCATTACAATATGGATATTCTGATATAATAGTAAATAACCCAAACCATCATAATTTGAGTGGTCTGATTATTACGGATATCTTGGCATACCTAATAAGTAAAATATGTCACATATACATTACTACTTTTGCTGCAATAATTCTATGTAGCTGAATATTTTTTGTATCGCCTTTTGTATCGCCGGAAGGCTTTTACAAATAAACAATTTCATTTCATTTCATATGTAGCTGGATATGGAAAAGGTGTAAATAATATGAATAAGACTTCCAGTTACTCAGGTAAAATCAGGACGTACCTAAAAAAAAATGTCTGATCAAATATAAAGCAATACGTTATAAATGAATTAATCAAGAGTAATCAGATCAATAATATCTTTAAAATCTTGCTAAGAGCACTAATCGGTGATCTGATGATGTCTGTTTCAGTTGTGCCCAGGAGAATGTACGAATCAATGTCTGGACCAACAACAACCATGCTATCCAGGATCTGACAACCCCAAATGCACAAGCTCGACAACACCAAATCCATTCCCTCAATGTTATCCTGGTTCGAATGACCCAAGATGTCAGAGACCTCCCACAACAACGAAAAGTCCACCATCTTGTTATCCAGGTTCTAATGATCCTAGGTGTCCACCACCAACTACCTATGCTCCAACGACTACACCATCGAAACCATTTTGTTATCCAGGTTCAAATGATCCTAGGTGTACCAGGCCAACACCAACTACACAGTCACCACCATTATGCTACCCCGGGTCAACCGACCCAAGATGCCCCAGACCACCGACCACTACACAAACACCACCATCATGCTACCCCGGTTCAACTGATCCAAGATGCCCAAGACCGCCACCCACTACACCAGCACCACCATCATGCTATCCAGGTTCACCTGATCCAAGATGTCCAAGACCACCATCCACTACGCCTGCTCCTCCATCATGCTACCCAGGATCAACTGATCCAAGATGTCCTAGGCCCCCTCCTACAACACAAGCACCACCATCTTGTTACCCAGGTTCAACTGATCCTAGATGTCCAAGACCACCTCCTACTACACAGCGTCCTCCATCTTGTTACCCAGGTTCAAATGACCCTAGGTGTCCGACTTCACCATCAACTACCTATGCTCCAGCAACGACTCCATCAAAACCTTTCTGTTACCCTGGATCAACAGATCCTAGATGCCCGAGACCCCCACCAACTACACAAGCACCACCATCATGCTATCCAGGATCAACTGATCCAAGATGTCCCAGGCCTACTCCTACTACACAGGCACCACCATCTTGTTACCCTGGTTCAAATGATCCCAGATGTCCCAGGCCACCTCCCACAACTCCAGCTATTCCATCTTGTTACCCAGGTTCACCTGATCCGAGATGTCCGAGACCTCCTACTACAACACAGCGTCCTCCATCTTGTTTCCCAGGTTCAACTGATCCCAGGTGTCCAACTTCACCATCGACTACCTATGCACCACCAACTACTCCATCGAAACCTGTCTGCTACCCTGGATCAACAGATCCTAGATGCCCGAGACCACCTCCTACTACAAAAGCTCCACCATCATGCTACCCAGGGTCAACTGATCCAAGATGTCCTAGGCCCCCTCCTACGACACAAGCACCACCATCTTGTTACCCAGGTTCAACTGATTCTAGATGTCCAAGGCCTCCTCCTACAACACAACCATCTTGTTACCCTGGTTCACCTGATCCGAGATGTCCAAGACCTCCTACTACTACTACACAGCGTCCTCCATCTTGTTTCCCAGGTTCAAATGACCCGAGGTGTCCAACCTCACCATCAACTACCTATGCACCACCAGCTACTCCATCAAAACCATTCTGTTACCCTGGATCAACAGATCCTAGATGCCCAAGACCACCTCCAACTACACAAGCACCACCATCATGCTACCCTGGGTCAACTGATCCAAGATGTCCGAGGCCTCCTCCTACAACACAAGCACCACCATCTTGTTACCCTGGTTCAACAGATCCCAGATGTCCTAGGCCACCTCCCACAACTCCAGCTATTCCATCATGTTACCCAGGTTCAACTGATCCGAGATGTCCTAGACCTCCTACTACATCACAGCGTCCTCCATCTTGTTTCCCAGGTTCAAATGACCCGAGGTGTCCAACCTCACCATCAACTACCTATGCACCACCAACTACTCCATCAAAACCATTCTGTTACCCTGGATCAACAGATCCTAGATGCCCAAGACCACCTCCAACTACACAAGCACCACCATCATGCTACCCTGGGTCAACTGATCCAAGATGTCCGAGGCCTCCTCCTACAACACAAGCACCACCATCTTGTTACCCAGGTTCAACTGATCCGAGATGTCCTAGGCCACCTCCACAACTCCAGCTATTCCATCTTGTTACCCAGGTTCAACTGATCCGAGATGTCCTAGACCTCCTACTACATCACAGCGTCCTCCAACTTGTTACCCAGGTTCAAATGACCCCAGGTGTCCAACTTCACCATCAACTACCTATGCACCAGCAACTACTCCATCAAAACCTTTCTGTTACCCTGGATCAACAGATCCTAGATGCCCAAGACCTTTTCCAACCACACCTGCAACACCATCATGTTACCCAGGCTCAACGGATCCAAGATGTCCAAGACCACCTCCTACGACACAAGCACCACCCTCATGTTATCCTGGTTCAACTGACCCCAGATGTCCTAAGCCACCTCCCACAACTCCAGCTATTCCATCTTGTTACCCAGGTTCAACTGATCCGAGATGTCCTAGACCTCCTACTACAACACAGCGTCCTCCATCTTGTTACCCCGGTTCAAATGATCCTAGGTGTCCAACTTCACCATCAACTACCTATGCACCACCAACTACTCCATCAAAACCATTCTGTTACCCTGGATCAAAGATCCTAGATGCCCAAGACCACCTCCAACTACACAAGCACCACCATCATGCTACCCAGGGTCAACTGATCCAAGATGTCCCAGGCCTCCTCCTACAACACAAGCACCACCATCTTGTTACCCTGGTTCAACAGATCCAAGATGTCCAAGACCTTCTTCCACAACACCTGCTCCTCCATCATGCTACCCAGGATCAACTGATCCAAGATGTCCTAGGCCACCTCCTACCACACAAGCACCACCATCTTGTTATCCAGGTTCAACTGATCCCAGATGTCCAAGACCACCTGCTACTACACCGCCTCCTCCATCTTGTTTCCCAGGTTCAAACAACCCCAGGTGTCCAACGTCACCATCGACTACCTATGCACCAGCTACTACTCCATCAAAACCTTTCTGTTACCCTGGTTCAACAGATCCTAGATGCCCGAAACCACCTCCAACTACACAAGCACCACCATCATGCTACCCAGGGTCAACTGATCCAAGGTGTCCCAGGCCTCCTCCTACAACACAAGCACCACCATCGTGCTACCAAGGGTCTACTGATCCAAGGTGTCCCAGGCCTCCTCCATCAACACAAGCACCACCAGCTTGTTACCCAGGTTCAACTGATCCGAGATGTCCAAGGCCTCCTCCTACAACACAAGCACCACCATCTTGTTACCCTGGGTCAACAGATCCCAGGTGTCCTCCCACTACTCCAGCTATTCCATCTTGTTACCCAGGTTCTCCTGATTCGAGATGTCCAAGACCTCCTACTACTACACAGCGTCCTCCATCTTGTTTCCCAGGTTCAAATGACCCAAGGTGTCCAACTACACCATCAACGACCTATGCACCAGCTACTACTCCTTCAAAACCTTTCTGTTACCCTGGATCAACTGATCCTAGATGCCCGAGACCACCTCCAACTACACAAGCACCACCATCATGCTACCCTGGGTCAACTGATCCAAGATGTCCGAGGCCTCCTCCTACAACACAAGCACCACCATCTTGTTACCCAGGTTCAACTGATCCGAGATGTCCTAGGCCTCCTCCGACAACACAAGCACCACCATCGTGTTACCCAGGGTCTACAGATCCTAGATGTCCTAGGCCACCTCCTACTACTCCAGCTATTCCATCTTGTTACCCAGGTTCACCTGATCCGAGATGTCCAAGACCTCCTACTACTACACAGCGTCCTCCATCTTGTTTCCCAGGTTCAAATGACCCAAGGTGTCCAACTTCACCATCAACGACCTATGCACCAGCTACTACTCCTTCGAAACCTTTCTGTTACCCTGGATCAACAGATCCTAGATGCCCGAGACCACCTCCAACTACACAAGCACCACCATCATGCTACCCAGGGTCAACTGATCCAAGGTGTCCCAGGCCTCCTACTACAACACAAGCACCACCATCTTGTTACCCAGGTTCAACTGATCCTAGATGTCCAAGGCCTCCTCCGACAACACAAGCACCACCATCTTGTTACCCTGGGTCAACAGATCCCAGATGTCCTAGGCCACCTCCCACTACTCCAGCTATTCCATCTTGTTACCCAGGTTCACCTGATCCGAGATGTCCAAGACCTCCTACTACTACACAGCGTCCTCCATCTTGTTTCCCAGGTTCAAATGACCCAAGGTGTCCAACTTCACCATCAACGACCTATGCACCAGCTACTACTCCTTCGAAACCTTTCTGTTACCCTGGATCAACAGATCCTAGATGCCCGAGACCACCTCCAACTACACAAGCACCACCATCATGCTACCCAGGGTCAACTGATCCAAGGTGTCCCAGACCTCCTCCTACAACACAAGCACCACCAGCTTGTTACCCAGGTACAACTGATCCAAGGTGTCCCAGGCCTCCTCCTACGACACAAGCACCACCATCTTGTTACCCAGGTTCAACTGATCCTAGATGTCCAAGGCCTCCTCCTACAACACAAGCACCACCATCTTGTTACCCAGGTTCAACTGATCCTAGATGTCCAAGGCCTCCTCCGACAACACAAGCACCACCATCTTGTTACCCTGGGTCAACAGATCCCAGATGTCCTAGGCCACCTCCCACTACTCCAGCTATTCCATCTTGTTACCCAGGTTCACCTGATCCGAGATGTCCAAGACCTCCTACTACTACACAGCGTCCTCCATCTTGTTTCCCAGGTTCAAATGACCCAAGGTGTCCAACTTCACCATCAACTACCTATGCACCAGCTACTACTCCTCGAAACCTTTCTGTTACCCTGGATCAACAGATCCTAGATGCCCGAGACCACCTCCAACAACACAAGCACCACCATCATGCTACTCAGGGTCAACTGATCCAAGGTGTCCCAGGCCTCCTCCTACAACACAAGCACCACCATCTTGCTACCCAGGGTCAACTGATCCAAGGTGTCCCAGGCCTCCTCCTACGACACAAGCACCACCATCTTGTTACCCAGGTTCAACTGATCCTAGATGTCCAAGGCCTCTTCCTACAACACAAGCACCACCATCTTGTTACCCTGGGTCAACAGATCCTAGATGTCCTAGGCCACCTCCCACTACTCCAGCTATTCCATCTTGTTACCCAGGTTCACCTGATCCGAGATGTCCAAGACCTCCTACTACTACACAGCGTCCTCCATCTTGTTTCCCAGGTTCAAATGACCCAAGGTGTCCAACTTCACCATCAACGACCTATGCACCAGCTACTACTCCTTCGAAACCTTTCTGTTACCCTGGATCAACAGATCCTAGATGCCCGAGACCACCTCCAACTACACAAGCACCACCATCATGCTACCCAGGGTCAACTGATCCAAGGTGTCCCAGACCTCCTCCTACAACACAAGCACCACCAGCTTGTTACCCAGGTACGACTGATCCAAGGTGTCCCAGGCCTCCTCCTACGACACAAGCACCACCATCTTGTTACCCAGGTTCAACTGATCCTAGATGTCCAAGGCCTCCTCCTACAACACAAGCACCACCATCTTGTTACCCAGGTTCAACTGATCCTAGATGTCCAAGGCCTCCTCCGACAACACAAGCACCACCATCGTGTTACCCAGGGTCTACAGATCCTAGATGTCCTAGGCCACCTCCCACTACTCCAGCTATTCCATCTTGTTACCCAGGTTCACCTGATCCGAGATGTCCAAGACCTCTTACTACTACACAGCGTCCTCCATCTTGTTTCCCAGGTTCTAATGACCCTAGGTGTCCAACTTCACCATCAACTACCTATGCACCAGCTACTACTCCATCGAAACCTTTCTGTTACCCTGGATCAACAGATCCTAGGTGCCCGAGACCACCTCCAACGACACAAACACCACCATCATGCTATCCAGGGTCAACAGATCCAAGGTGTCCCAGGCCTCCTCCTACTACACAACCACCACCAGCTTGTTACCCAGGTGCAACTGATCCAAGGTGTCCCAGGCCTCCTCCTACGACACAAGCACCACCATCTTGTTACCCAGGTTCAACTGATCCTAGATGTCCAAGGCCTCCTCCTACAACACAAGCACCACCATCTTGTTACCCAGGTTCAACTGATCCTAGATGTCCAAGGCCTCCTCCTACAACACAAGCACCACCATCTTGTTACCCAGGTTCAACTGATCCTAGATGTCCAAGGCCTCCTCCGACAACACAAGCACCACCATCTTGTTACCCTGGGTCAACAGATCCCAGATGTCCTAGGCCACCTCCCACTACTCCAGCTATTCCATCTTGTTACCCAGGTTCACCTGATCCGAGATGTCCAAGACCTCCTACTACTACACAGCGTCCTCCATCTTGTTTCCCAGGTTCAAATGACCCTAGGTGTCCAACTTCACCATCAACTACCTATGCACCAGCTACTACTCCATCGAAACCTTTCTGTTACCCTGGATCAACAGATCCTAGATGCCCGAGACCACCTCCGACTACACAAGCACCACCATCATGCTACCCAGGGTCAACTGATCCAAGGTGTCCCAGGCCTCCTCCTACAACACAAGCACCACCATCTTGTTTCCCTGGGTCAACAGATCCCAGATGTCCTAGGCCACCTCCCACTACTCCAGCTATTCCATCTTGTTACCCAGGTTCACCTGATCCGAGATGTCCAAGACCACCTACTACAACACAGCGTCCTCCATCTTGTTTCCCAGGTTCAAATGACCCTCGGTGTCCAACTTCACCATCAACTACCTATGCACCAGCTACTACTCCATCGAAACCTTTCTGTTACCCTGGATCAACGGATCCTAGGTGCCCGAGACCTCCTCCAACCACACAAACACCACCATCATGCTATCCAGGTTCAACTGATACTAGATGTCCAAGGCCTCCTCCTACAACACAAGCACCACCATCTTGTTACCCAGGTTCAACTGATCCTAGATGTCCAAGGCCTCCTCCGACAACACAAGCACCACCATCCTGCTACCCAGGGTCAACTGATCCTAGATGCCCGAGACCACCTCCAACTACACTAGCACCACCATCGTGCTACCCAGGGTCAACTGATCCAAGGTGTCCCAGGCCTCCTCCTACAACTCAAGCACCACCAGCTTGTTACCCAGGTTCAACTGATCCCAGATGTCCCAGGCCTCCTCCTACAACACAACCACCTCCAGCATGTTACCCAGGTTCAACTGATCCTAGATGTCCAAGGCCTCCTTCTACAACACAAGCACCACCATCTTGTTACCCAGGTTCAACTGATCCTAGATGTCCAAGGCCTCCTCCTACAACACAAGCACCACCATCATGCTACCCAGGGTCAACTGATCCTAGATGCCCCAGACCACCTCCAACTACACAAGCACCACCATCATGCTACCCAGGGTCAACTGATCCAAGGTGTCCCAGGCCTCCTCCTACAACACAAGCACCACCAGCTTGTTACCCAGGTTCAACTGATCCCAGATGTCCAAGGCCTCCTCCAACAACACAAGCACCACCATCTTGTTACCCTGGATCTACTGATTCCAGATGTCCAAGGCCTACTACTACTACTCAGCGTCCTCCATCTTGTTACCCAGGTTCAATAGACCCTAGGTGTCCATCTTCACCATCAACTACCTATGCTCCAGCAACTACTCCACCAAAACCTTTCTGTTACCCTGGATCAAATGATCCTCGATGCCCAAGACCTCCTCCAACTACACAAGCACCACCATCATGTTACCCAGGATCAACTGATCCAAGATGTCCCAGGCCTCCTCCTACAACTCAACCACCACCATCATGTTACCCAGGTTCTACTGATCCCAGATGTCCTAGGCCACCTCCTACTACACCACCACCATGTTACCCTGGTTCTCCAGACTCTAGATGTCCTCGTCCTACAACTACACAAGCACCTCCTCTTTGTTATCCAGGGTCCCGTGATCCAAGATGCCCCTCTGTCACTACTACTACACCATTACCCACACAACCAACGCCACAGTGTGGTCCTGGGTCAACCGATCCTAGATGTCCTTGCTATCCAGGTTCAAATAATCCTAGATGCCCTCGACCTTTTGACACAACTCCTCGTCCTACAGAATCACCCCCACAATGTTATCCTGGGTCCAATGATCCAAGATGCCCTCTAGTAGTCACCACACCTAGACCTACTGCTTATCCATCGCGAACAACTCCATCTAAACCGTTCTGTTATCCCGGTTCGAACGACCCTCGATGTACAAGTTCGTCCTCTCCTCCTATACCTCCAACTTATCTGCCTCCCTTCGGAGTTGCTGCCCCTGAAGGTGCGGAGTTGGCAGGCGGTGTTGGTGCTTTGCGAAAACGCTGTGCCGATCCAGGTTGCTCAAACTCGAATCCACACTCAGGAAACATAGCCAGCAAGTCAGGTTAGTTGTGGTTCATACTAATTTATTCATGGGAATTCCCCATTATATTATATGAAGATACTATTTAAAATAAATTAATAAAATAAAATAAAAAATGAATCCCGCCCCTGACATATTTTAAGCGAACTTCAATGTTTTTGATTTATTCTTCAAAGTAATATGACTTTTTATCGAATGTTAAGAGCACAACAGCTACGTTAAATAAAGTTAAATTTTATGTAGGTATTCAAAACTAATATAAAAAACTAAGCTCTTGAATGCTGATTGTTCCAAAATGGAAAAAAAGTATCTTGAATTGATTTAATTGTGAACGATTGGTCTACAGAGCTATTTGAGTTTCAATTCCAATCTCTGTAACTTGGTACCCATTTAAATAAAAAATGCAAAATGTTGCCCTCAGATTTGGAACCAGTTAGTAAGAGATACTATTTATAATTAGATAGCTAAATCAAACCAATATCCCTTCAGATCTCGAAATATTACTTTAGTCTATTGTTATAGATACATATTTTAAGCACGAAAAATAGAATGAGATTAAAGAAATTGAATTATTATTATTATTCTAAATAACTTCTCCTTTTATTTATGTTATCTTACCTTTTATTTTTATTTTTTCTTGATTAAGGGCCTTCGAACTATCCTATCATGAATACTATTACGAACCTTGAATATGCAGTGGCTGAACAAATAAAAAATTGAAATTAAATAAAATTCGAACCAAAAATGGCCAGGATGAAAGCCGACGGCAAAAAGTGAAGAGTTCAGTAGTGGGCCAGATCGCATTATTAGCTACAAATAATTGTTGAATTTAGTTTTATTGCCTCTTCTTTGGTATTTTGGCGCACTGAGTCGATTGGCATTGTTCCCAAGTCGTTAATACATCACATTTTTACGAAAAACTCGATATTACTTTCTAAAATTTTTTTTAGTCACACATGCTTTTTTTTGTGAGGAAAGTAGATTTTATCTAGAGAATTTGTACAGTAACCGAGCACTTCTATATGAAGAATAGTTTCGTTTCTATGATTTTCCAAAGATCCAAATAATTCCTACGTCACAGTGCTGGGACATAGCAAGTATTTGGAACTTCGAAAAATCATGAAAAAAGAACTACTCACCGTAGGGGAACCGTTCTAGCTTTATTTTAAAATAATAATAAACCTCTCCTCCGACCTATGAGCATAGCACACCCTTTTATCACTACCGAATTTGACGATTGCAGAGCTACCTGAAGACAATGATTTCGGACACTGTCAGAACGATTATTTCTCTTTAGGGCTCAGGCAGAAAACTTGCAATGGCCTGCATTATTTTTAATTCCGTTTTATAGAAAAATTAATCATGTTCTTTAACATATTGGTAAGTAATTCATGCATTACAGGGACGTCCCTATGTCTGCGGTTTCGGTAAGGGTAGCGAATAGGTAGATCATGTTTCACTGGATATGCAACATGAATATGCAACAAGCAACCCCTCGGCCGTCACAACCATTATAAAGTATAACTGCTTTTACAATGTGAAATAAAACAATGGCAGATTCACGGGGATAGAGTCCACGATAGAGCTGTATCCAACCCTCTCCATTCTCCTCCATCCCTCCCTCTCTCCACCAAATCATTATGTAATTTTATTTTGAAAATTCTTTTTTCCATTCTGAGAATGGATCCAGGGGGAGGCCAAATTCATAGAGCAAAATAGGAAAAAGTGAAATCCAAGATTTTCGCACAGTCAAACTAAAAGATCATTTATAATCGGAATTACCCTTTTCATTCATACCACCAATAATAAATTTAAAACTCTCAAGGTTTTTTCTGCATAACTGGACCGGATTCTTAATTGAACGAAAAACGAATGACGGAAATCCGTCGAGAATTTTAGCTTGGGCAGCACCTAAAATGATCGGCTCTATATCCAATCTTCTAACCCAACGGAAAACCTAAAATTGCCATGTTGCGCAACTAGACTAAAATCGGGATCGAACATAAAATGAAACACGGTAATCGGTTAAGAATAGTAGCTAGGGCTACGGTTATTAGGATGGGAAAGAGACGATCTACACCACACAACGCACAAACTCATTATGAAACGGGAAATAAGGAAAAAAGTCTCGTTCATGCAGCATGATCGTATGAGCGAATTTTTGTAAATTATCGTATTATATTTTTTATGAAATTTGAGCTCTTTGACAGCAAAGAAATTGTTAGCTACCAGTTGTATGGAAAAAAACTAGTTCAAAATAATATTCTACGAGAAAAAAAAGATTTTGGATTTTTAGCTATTTCTTGTTGCTTTTACCGATTTTTCAGTGAAAATTGATGAAATTTAAGTTCATTTTTCAGTACAATTTTGTGCAAAAAATGTTAATGTCCCTAGTTCCAAGTTGATAAACTTGTTTGACTATAAGTCTGTTAAAAAATATAAATTTATCAATTTTTAGCCGTTTTTAGCCTTTTTTTTTTTTTTTTTTTCCTTTTTTTTTTAGTGATTTTTAGCGAATTAAGCTATTGCAATGGCTCGAAAATTTTCTTCATTAAAATCCGTTTTGAGACATTCTGAAACGAATCCTTGAGTTTAAAAAATTTTCATATATATATATACCTATATATATATATATATATATATATATATATATATATATATATATACCTATATACTACCAGACGATAACTCTCCTTAGGATTGATATAAAAATTCCGTTCTTGCGCCAAAAAATCATGCATTCCAAACTAAAGGACGAGTCCGCTGGCCAGCATTTTTTGAGCACATTAAATTGGTAAAATTTCAAAAAACGTGCTGAAAAAAATCACAAAAAATTGGAAAAAAAAACTGCTAAAAATTGTTAAATTTATCTTTTTTGGCAGAACATTGCTCAAATAAAGTGTATTAACTATAAAATAGAACATTCAAAAATTTATGTTCCTACAAAATTATGCTGAAAAAATTACTTAAATTTCATACAAAATCTTTAAAAATCTTTCACTTGGTGCCTTCCAGTTCCACGAGGTTTCGATTCGAGGGTGAGGAGAGTTGTAGAGTGTCGGTACAGGGTGGGGCTGGCAGGAGCAAACTGTAGGGGAGAACAAGATTGGGGCACGAAGAGAAGGATAAGCATCAAGAATTCTATTTTTTGACCCCGATAAAAGAAATATACACTAATCCTATCACCTATCATCACGATCAAGACGAGAGAGATCAAACGGCCTCAACACCGTGTCCCTCCAGCTTCAATAACACACATGCATTTTTAACAATCACTTTTTCCAAAAACGAAAAATGTTTGTTTCGACGTGACCTAGGACAGATTTTTTTTTTTTTTTTTTTTTTTTTGGTATACTAAACCCGAAAGAAAATCGTAAGTCTCTATGAAAACCGTTGTCGTCTCTTCCCTTTCCACAGCCCAGCCACTGGCTTACAGACAATACGCAGGGTTCCAAAAATCCAATCAGCCATACTTTGGGATTCGATTCTACTTAACCAAAAACGTCAAAGTAATGTATTGCAATCGGCCTTATATTATACTAGAAGTATGTGGGTCGTGACATCATCTGAACCCATATCTATACTTCACATAGTGAAATGTGTACCTATGTATGTGAAAAGGGATGTATGTATGAATGGATGGGTAGATGCACGTATGTATAAAGGGTGTTCCGAAACCAATTAGCCTTACTTTTGGAATCCATCCTACATGAACAAAATCGTGAAAGCAAACTATTGCAGCTTGCCTGAAAAAAATCCAACTTATTGCTTACTTTTAACTCAATCCGTCGTTAATAATGGTTCAGACTTGTTGATGAAGAATATCTATCTAAACTACCTAATTCGAACGTGTATATAACGTTTCGTCCCATGAATAAACTTGCAAACGTTGACAATGATGTTGAAATAGGTGTATCTATATGAAGCTAAGCAGGTTCTAAAGTTCCCAGGTGACTAAAAATACCACTGTCTACACTAATGCAG
This sequence comes from Adelphocoris suturalis, assembly GCA_030762985.1. Classification (NCBI taxonomy): domain Eukaryota; kingdom Metazoa; phylum Arthropoda; class Insecta; order Hemiptera; family Miridae; genus Adelphocoris; species Adelphocoris suturalis. Next base: position 113,772,791 of record CM061043.1, read on the forward strand.
CTCCATCTTGCTCTTGGTATCAAAGAACATCTTCTTGAACCAGTACCACCAAGCCGCTGCTCATGTTGAAATTAAATCAGATATGTAACAAAGCACGGCAATGGCACTTACATCATCAGTTCGTTATCCTTAAACAAGAGATCTTGATGCTTCTCATCTTCTAATTTTGCTATATGTGCCAAACGTTACCAATGGATCAGAAGATCCTAGATGCCCAATACCTCAAACTACTCCACCGTTTTATCATCACATCCAGTTTTATCTTACCTAGCAGCCATCACCACAACCACCACTTCTCTATACATCAAAACCATCTCAATGCTCTCCAAATAAAGGCAGTTGAATCACCTTCGAGAAGGATATATTGATGTTCGAACTGGAAGCAAATATAGATCCCTGCACAGACTACCATCTTGCTACCACTGATCAAGATCCAGATCAAGATCTGGTCAAGATGTCCATTTTCTCCAGCCAATATGTACTCCAGCAACCGCACCATCTTAACCATTCTGTTTTCCAGAATCAACAGCTCCCAGACTATCTCGTAGTGCCCAAACATGCTACCCCGGTTCGACCGATCCAAGGTGTCCCAGACCACCTAGCCCATCGTGCTACCCAGGTTCGACCGATCCAAGGTGTCCTAGACCACCTAGCCCATCGTGCTACCCAGGTTCAACTGATCCCAGATGTACAAGGCATGGCTGATTCTAAATGAGTATGTACACTCATGTTGAAGTATACAAAACGTAATATTTTTCTCAGTCTCTGCTCAACATTACGTGAGATGATGTGATGATGAACCTTGGGTTCTGTACTGAATACCATATATCTTTTATATTTAGTTCAGTATATCAATTCCCTCAGCTATATTCAGTGCTCTACTTCGGCATGTCATACAAAACAACAAGCAATATTGATGAAAACTATTGGATCGATCAGATCTATTCTTTTTTTCTGTTGAGGTTCTGAGGTGATGAAGTTCTCGCCAATCAGCTTCAACTTATAGCGTGGCCCGCCAGTTCCATACGGCCAAAACATAGTCCTGTCAAAAGGTTTGAATGAACTATTTTGTGCAGAGCTGTGGGCTCTGCTCTAGCAAGCTTACTTATTTCGTTTATTCAGACACATTATTCAGAAAACAATCAACAGAATACTGTCAGCAGAAGCAATATTTACAATATTACTGTGGTCATACAATTCATCCGTCAGTTCAACATATACCTATGGTGGAATGTGAAGTTAAAAAAAGGTACCAAGTGAGGCAGGACAGAAGAAAAGAAGATACCTATATTAGGTATATCATTCCAATGCTTGAACATGGCCGGATTGCATAAAAATGCAAAGACGCGAAAATTGAATGCTTCCGTCAGTTAATTGATTTCATATTGTAGGTATCTGCAGGATATGAGGTGCAAATCCAGTGGATTTTACAGGGGTCGGTGACCCGTCATGTGGGGTGTGACCGTAATTTCCCCCTTCAACTTCCGTGAACTGTTTTGGCGAGAGGGTGGGGTACTCTCAGAACCAACTGATCTACCTTCCCATTCAGGAATCAATTTACACTCGGAAACAGCTAATCTACCATCCCAAACTGCTACTAGATATAAATGACTTTCCATAGCCTTATTTTCTCACCACTTTTAAAAATCATCTTCCTTCCACCTCTTTTATAATCTATATTATAAATTCAATCTGCAGCTATTTTATTGCTCTATTATTTCAATTATTTTTCATTTCCAGAGAAACAATCTCCTCCCCCTCACAAAAGACTGACCAAAAGAGAAATAACATCTGCTCAATTCAAGGAACTGATGGCTGAAACTCCGATGTATGACCATGTCAGCACTACTGCCTACTTTGTGCCTGTGACGATTGTTTTGGTATCGATAATTATTGCTATTGGTTGGTCAATGAGGAAACGCTATTCGAGACAGGACAATTCTGTAAAAGTGTAACTTGTTTTTTAATATTGTATATACAATGAGTACGATACCTACCTATACATTAGAACTGATCGCATAGTTTGCTAGTGACATGGACTGATTGGATAAACGTGCCATAGTTTGGAAGCAATACTACCGATGCATAGTTATTCAACATCTTGACCTTTTTCTTCAGGTAATCATCAAGTTCTTGGAAGAACGATTGCTTATACGTATGAATGAAACGCAAGAGTGAACGACAAGTTTTTTTTTTATATAAGAACCATTTTTTGTACATTTTTTCTACCCAAGACTTGTTTTGTTTTAAATTCTTAGACTGCTAATCAATAAATGAAAGATTTATTACAAGATGTGTCGTTATTTCCCTTAAACTTGGATCATTCTCAAGCAAGAATAGTATGCCTAAACAAAATAAATGAACTCCAAATCTTTATATATATTGGATATAATGTTACAAAGCTTACGTTTTATTTATTTCATGAGTGCTTCTACGTTTTACTATTTACTCCACTATTAGTTTATTGATTTGTTAGATGTCTATCCTTCATAACATTAATTTTCCTACGTAGGAATTGGGTGAGATAATGACCGCAAAATCACTAGAACCACGAGTTTTACTTTCTTCGATTTTTTCCACCCTTTAGTTATTCATGAATAAAGAGATCAGGTTACAGCATTGTTGGGTACAGAACAACCCCAACAATGAAAAATGGTTTTATTTCAAACTTTGAACCTCTGTACATATATTAGGAGATTGCAGAAAGAAAGCAAATCCAATAATTGATTCCTCCTGATCCGTTCGAGGTATTTGGAAGGTAAGAATACGTTCCAAAATAGTAAAATTGCAGCCCTTGGACGAGAGAATGCATCCGTTGTGAGAATCAGAAAGTTAACTATTTTGAAAAGTGGAAGATCTTGTACCATAAGGGAAGATGTTTAATCTAAATGTCGAGCATACAGCTCAACAGTCTATTTATTGTAGTTATGAACTAGAATAAGCATGTATGTTTATTCGCTTTCCAAAAGTTCACCAAGAATCTTGAATTAAACTATGTAGTTGTTGCTATTTGTCGTCTTGATAATTAGTTATTGAAAGAGTAAACTAGCTGACTCAAGTCCGACCTGGAAGCAGCAGGGAACAGTAGCGTGTAACACAAGGAACAGACAGACCAAGGTTTGTCAGAAAGTGGAAACAATGATCCAACCACCCGTCATCAATGCACATAATGCACATACCATTACATCACCTACCGAGCAGTTACATAGCATTTAAACGTCAAATTGGAGGTTTTACACATCAATTTGGAGGTTTTTTATTTCAAATTGGAAGCTCTATACATCAAATTAGGGGATAATTGAAATTTAGTGAATACATGATTTAATTCTTGAAAAGCAGTTAACAAATTAACATGTGAAACTAATATTAATAGATAGGCAGTGAAGGAACTTGTAAGTATGAATAGAAATCAGACGTTCGAAAATCACAACGAACTCTTAAGAAAAATTATGGGTTATCAACAAACAAGAATTAACATAATGAACAAACCTAATTTTTTTAAACGCAAGTCTTGTCCTGTAGCAGCGGCTGTCATGACTACCATTATTCTCATCAGGTAATTCTTGCAGTCCGAAGTGGTGATCGTGACAATGCTTCGGGATAACACATCACACAAGTCGTGGTCTGTTTGGGGGTTCAGTGAGAATTTTCCTTCCGCACTAATTGATTTTTGAGAAAGAGAGCTCGACTGGATCCAAGGTGGGCGAATATGAAGAAAACTTCATACATGAGATTTCCCATTTGGAACGGATAACCTCCAAATTGATATGTTAAACCTCCAATTTATTGTGCAAAACCTCCAATTTTCTCGTGCAAATGCTACAAATGGCTTGTTTTTTAGTGACTTGAAAAGTGATAACTACCCTGATGAACCAAATGGATCCCCCAAGAAGAAGATCCCTCCTCACCCCGTTTTCCACTACAATACTCCTTTCCTCACCTACATACATGAGAATCAACACAGATGGCAACCTGCATCACCTCTGAATGCTTATCCACGGATGATTGCGGGAACAGCAACTATGGTAATAGTTGGTCTGCTTGTGAGGATGAGGTAACCAGGGCTTCCTTCAGTGTGGTTCGAGGACCCTTTTGGGGTTCGCTGGTAGTCATATTGAGTCCATCTTTCCTTTTGCCCGAATTGGAAAATAATGTGTAAAATCATCAGTTGAGAAACAGACAAACACGGAAACGAAATTGATGCGCAAGATCTGAAACACAAAAAATAAGTGGAACTTTGGATACAGGAGGACAAATATTTCCGGACTTCTTGCACGAATACAAAGCTTCCCTGCCTCCGGTAGTAAGAAAGCAAAAGCAAAACTGTGAGAGAATATGGGAAGCCTTCATCATTCTCTGTGTCTCCATGCGGGACTGAGGTGGTTCTCGCGTTGGAAAACATCTTCTCGATTATATAAATTACGTTCAGAAGTTGTAATTCAACTTTTGGACCACAGTAGGTACCGAATTAGCAAAATTATTAATGATGAAAACTGGCAATGTTTACTTGCTATGTATTTGGTAGATATTTCCCCCTAAATTAACGAATTGAGTATTTCACTGCAGAGTAAGAATATAACAGCGGTCACAGCCAATTGAAAAGTTCGAGCTTTCAAGAGGAAAATTAATATTGGAATTGAGAGTATCAAGAGAGAGGTCAATTTTTTCCATCTCCTCGGCAACTTCTTGAGAGGCAAAACATTGGAGCTGGAAAACTGATTGTCTCAAGAAATCATCGAACTTGGGGGTAAGTCCAGAAAGTATCTGAACAAAGTGAGAATGCAGATGAATCGAACCAGATACCCTTGATTTGTTGCGGCGTTAGCGGAAAACTTGCGCTAACTTAGAAGTTCTCCATTTCCATCTCCATAGGCTTCGAGCTGAGTTTTACGGGTAGGGGGTCCGTCGTAGACTGTCACGTGAAAACGGGTTCCACCAGCTTAAATGTTGGGGAAGATCCAAGATAGTTCATTGGTCAGTCTCTTGATTAACAGCGAAAATATCCGGCAACAGCAACAAAGTATCACACCACTAGGTAAAACAGAAGAATCTTCGGTGAGATGGTCTCCTAAGCAAAACGAAATGGAGCAGGTAAACTAAGTTAAGCAATTTACCTTTCTATAATGTACCTGGAGTTCATTAAGGAGCGTATTATATCAAATAAACCCTGTCAATATTTACATTCTCTTTCATTATATATTTTTTGTTTTTATAATATAAACATTATGTACAACTTCAATTATTGTCTGATGTTTAATACAGATGTCAGTGAAAAAAGGAACTGTACGTAACAAATAATACTATTTCTACTTAGTATGAGAAGTGTAAGTACAATAAATATAATAATCGCAAAACAGCTAGAAATATAACTTTAAAATGTAATTCTCCGAAAATGGGCGTTATGTGGTTATGAATTCTACAATAGGTATCAAAAAGTTTTGTCATTTGGTGCGATACACTGATTGAAACGAAATCTGATTACTTATTTACATTATTATAAATATGAACCATATGAACACTTTTACAGAAAAACAGTTAATAATGACTCTGGCAATATTATTTACAGAAATGTTTGAACAAATGCTTCGATATGGCTCAATGTTTTGGTAACTTTTCGAGAATAGGTATATGAAAACGGTTATAATAATAATAATCATATATTATAATATTTTTGACAATCAAAATCACAAACCAATTTTTCATCAGCACAAATTTAAAATTAGGTAACATAATAATGAATAGGTATCTTAACATACAGGAAGATGTGCAACATTCATTACATAAGTTTGAAAGTAATACTGTCATTGTTATCATTTAGATATATTTCTAATATATAATAAATTTTACAATGTCACTCGCTTAAAAATTGACAGACACATTATCTCAAAATAAATTATTTAGGAATGATAAATAAACCGTAAAACCAGAGGTTCAGTACACGAAATAATGTTACGAAGTCTAGCCTAGTTCCTATAAAATGTAACTGGAAATTTCAACACGTAAGAATTGTAAAACATTCGCTATAAAATAATAGCTCGTTAGAAATCCAGTTACAGTTTTCTTTTCGCAAATTTTAATAAAAAAAATAATCAAATAAATAAGAACCCTTTCTTACATTGATGCAGAATACCTGGAACTCAAAATAATGATTTTCAATTCCGATGGTAGGTAACAGTCGTTATGGCAGATGCCATGTCCTCTGTCTTTGACACGAGTGTAAGTATTTTTCTTAAGATAAAAATTACCGTTTATATAAAATACTTTTCTATCTATCATTATTTACAAGCAACTGATTTTTTATGTATTTATTTTATCTTTTTAAATATTGGATTCTAAAGGCATCAGTTCTACTAAAACGCGTAGCATGCGCATCCGATACTGAATAAGGAAAAAACCACCAACGCATGCGATACATGACCATACAATTACATAACATAATTTAACCATGATTCTTGGAAGATAACATCAAAAAAGTAGGTAAATATGAAATCTCAATATACATGAATTGTTGTGTGCTAATATTCAAAACTTTTTTTTTGTGATTTTATTCTATATATATTTTTTATACAAAAAGTGAAACATCTATTATATTCAAACGTTGGCAACCATGTACGCAAATATTTGAAACGATCAACACAGTAAGTACCTATCAATAAACAGGTGTCTTGAATAACCGCCATCTTTGATAGATTCATTGAAATCATCAAACAATCTTTGGTCCGAAGCCTGATGTTCGCATAACGATTGCGAAAAGAAAAGATATGTATATTCTGATAATATTGAAATTTACGATCACTTGGAAAAAGCATTTCAAACAATTCCGTCGCTTTTCGGCACAGCGTTGGTTACTGGTAGATTCTCGATCATATTTCAGTCAACAGGAGCACAATAGTAGCCAAAATTGCTGATTACATTGGTTGCAATAGCTTGATCAAACTACCACTACTTCGATATAGGTACTTTATGTTAAACTACACAAGAAAACTGCGGTCATTTTACGTCTAAAAAAATTATTTTTGAGAGAAAAAGATAGCTTATTATTTGAAACGAGTCTTGAAAATAAATTATGAGGAACAGTGAATTAGTTTCACGTTCTGTAGAGATGGTCGATCGAACGGACTTCGTAACTATTGGGTAGTGGTGCGGAGTAAGGGTGAAGGGGGGAGGGGGGGTGGCCTACGGCTATCTCATACTACCATCATCAACTAAAACTCTCAAACTGGAGAATGTAGGCACTTCAAGATAAGACATGGAAGATTGTTCTTTGACCAAACTATTGGACATCGAACACAAGATTTTTGCTACCCTAAAAGGATTCTAAAAATCCATATCAACAGTTAGAACTGCGTCCATATTATGCAAATATTTTCAGGTATTGAGTGCGTTTTTTGTTATTTTTTAAAATTTTGTTAATTGTTTTTCCCCGAGTGTGTTAATATTATTTCGGATAGGGGGGCATTTGTGCCAGCGCTGAACGTGGCAACGCCGATTATTGTGAGCACTTTGAATGTGTTCTGTACGTAGTTGAGGGTTAATACCAGTGCCGTTTTGGGAGGGGGGGAGGAGAGTAGGATGCTTCCTACCCTAAGAAACCCACCCTGAATTTTCTTCCTATCAGGGATTTATAAATAGGGGTGGGCTCATCACCCTCGCCCAAGGCGTTTTCTGTTGTTATTAGGTTACTCATGTTCAGAGGGTGATTCAACCCCGTTTGGTAGGCACTATACCGACACCTTTTTGAACTATGAAGGTACTCTGACAAAATAATATACATATATAATGTGAATATATAGATGATCACATGTTTACTTGTTCAATGTGTGACGTCAAATCAAAAAAAAAAAAAAAAAGGTATTCATGAAATACATTTGGTCATATTAAATGTTGCAGACTCCAGAAATTAAGAACTTACTCTTAGGTACCTATACCATTCGTTAGCAGTTCTTTTGTTACCATTTCAAATCCATTATTACGAAAGAGACAAAGCAATGGACGGGGGTACGCAATAGGCTATAAACTAGAACTCGCCCTTTATTATTCCACAAACAATGAAAGAAAAAAGAGGGGAATTTCGGATCTAGTCGATGATGTATCAGCAAACTTTGGAGGACCTCTTCCGTTATCGTCTCTCCAGACCCCCCGGCTGCCCGCCGTTTCCAACTAATCTGAATTTTTACTAAGGGATTCCAAACTAGTCAAAACTTGTGTGAGCTCGTCTACCGCCTCTCTCCGAGAGATTTTTCACAGATCAGTTCTTTACTTAGATAAGGGGTCTGGATGCTCGCGTCACTCGCATCTCAAAAGTAAATAACATCAAGTAGTGAATCCCTTAGTAAAAATTCAGAATCGTAGGTCACGGCGGACGGCCTCCAAAGTTTGATGACACCAAATCTGGAATTTCTTAGCGGATGACAATTATAATCGCTCGCTTTACCCCTTATAAGCCCTTCAGGTGAATGAAGCTTCGGAGCTGGCCATAGATCCGTTGTAATCGTTTGGTGCTACCTAGTAAAAACCATCTGTTTCACAAAATGGCTGATTTGACAAAGAAACAACAATCAATTTTTGACACAAACAAACTCGTAAAACTAGTTTATTATTATCAATCTCTGAAACGTATTGCGCCCTCTCCTTGCCTTTTACACCTCTCACATGGTTTTAAGAAACTTTCTATAAAGCGTCTCACAAATAATGTCAAAAAGTCAGATCAAAAATTATTTTCGAAGCAGGGATGAAAAACGTACGGTGACCGTACGTCGATGCAAAAAAATTAACGAGTGAAACTTTACTAAAGTTGGAATAAACTTCGAACTGCTTATTTGTATCTAAACCCATTCTCGGGACTCTGTATTTTATAGATATATATTTTAAAACTTGGAGTTTTTATCCTTCAACACTTGTATTGATACCACTATCTCAAACTAAAAATTTTCGAATAGATAGAATTTCTGAAATTCTTCAATACGTTACTTACTACCTACTTTTCTTTTAAAAAAATCAATAAATAAAAATATTTAAAAATTGTAAGTTGGCAAATCTCCTGAAAACTTTTTTATTTAATAAGCTTTCTAACGGTAAGAGCAATGTGACGATTATCTTGTTTGTAATCAAAGAATTTCAGATTTGGAACTTTTTAAGAATGAAAGTAAATTATGCTTATAGAAGATTCAACGTCAATTCCAAAAATGTGGTCAGTAACGAAAATTAATAGAACTAAAATAGAGAAATTTGGCTTTTAAAGGGAGAAAAACGGGGTTTCTGTCAACATCGATAAATATAAAAACAGGTACCTACCTTAAAAATGGATTTAGATACTAATAAACTACATTTTTGATGCAGATTCACCACTTTTTTTTTCCATCGGCGACTCACCTTTTACAAATAAACGATACTAGATACCTACTAGTTCATTTGAAAGGAAAATCATGTGAGTAAAGATTTGTTGAATGAATAAAATTATAAAAAGGCACTATAGAAGGTGAATGTAAGTGGGGACTTTGTTACTTATTGGAAACACTTGAGCAGTTTGAACGGCTGACGTGACAAATCTCCAACTAGAGACAACACTAGTCACAGACTCGGTTTAATCTATGAGAGCTGCAACTCACCAACTCATGCAACTTTACGTGCAGTTCATTACGAGTAGGCATCTCCGTCATTTCTGTTGTAATCGCGAATCAGGTTGGTATCTTGGTCGAGCTCCTCTTTTTCAGGGCAGATTCTAAATCCCAATATTCAAAAACCCTTCGGGTTGGTAGGAAAATCAAAATTATGGTATTTTTGAGTAATATTAGAACTATTTTTTTATAGAGAGGATCACAGACTATTATTTAACATTATGATTCTTTTAGTTGATGAAAAATCTTGTTGATCCAAGATTTGATAGGAATCTAGAATCAACCGTCCAATCAACCAATATACTATAGTGGTAATTCCCATCATGTAGGAAATTTATTACCTACCTACTAGCCTATGGAAATGACTAAGGTAGGATTCACAACTCCACGAAAAAGGCCAAAAGCGCAGACGCTAGTTAGAACAGTTGCAGAGTTGTGGTTGTGGTCTTTTTTGTACAAAATGGTGCAACTTTTGCTTGCTTTTAGAAAGCTAGTAATAGAAATACAGAGGTGTAGAGTTGTACGAGAGCGAAATTAGCTGTAAGGTACCATCACCAATATACCTCGACTGAGTGCAGGTAGCTGAAGTGTACCCCTGTCCATTAACTGCTATAGGGTATGATTTGACAAGATTTTACTTTTAATATTAGAGGATGGCTTTTGGAGGGCCACTTTGAACTGAATACAGCGCGATAAAAGGGGAAATAATCTTCCTTTTTTCTTTTACTTGTGAGAGCCAGAATAGTTACTACCATCCCATCATTGCGAAAGGGCTGAACAGTTTCTGCTAGTTCGGCCGTTTCTTTCTTTCTTTTTTTTTTCGTCCTCTTTATCTTTCACAAAACGCATTCATACTATAATTTTACGATGGTATTTTGCGATTTCAGAATTATACATAGCTTACATGATTTCAAACAAGGTATTATTTTTTGAAAGAAAACGTTAATTAGTAGGTTACAATAAGACCTGATGCCTGATATAGATGAAAAGTAGGCATAGTGTAATCCCAACTTTTCATCATTTCCAGCCTTTCATCACTTAACCTAGGTGATCGCATACTGCAGCCAAAGATGACACAATTTAATTGTAAGAATGGACACAATGAAACGAATTTTTTTCTGATAATTCAGATTTTTAATTTACATTTAGATAAGTAAGAATTATTACTCACACATGAACATTTAACATGCCATCCTACACATAAGAAATGGAGTACGGAGTTAAGAGAAAGTTCTCACAAGTAAAATTAATGAAATACATCTAATAATTCATCGATCACAGGAGTTCGTTTTTTCTTCAACTTTGAAGCTCGTTAATTATGCAAGTTAGCAAACCATCACGTTGTTATACATAAGACTTTTATTTTATCTAGGTACCTATTTAAAATACAATAACGGGTAGGTAAGTAGGTAGGTAGGTATACTTTTAGAAATAATACTGCAGTAAGAGCAGACAACATTTGCCTCGGAGGCACATTTTGAAGAATGTGGGAAGGTTCCTTTAAATCAGTCATAACCTTCACGGAACAGGATTTCTATCTAATCTTCGACTTTGAGCTGAATTTGAAAGAATACGAAAAAAAGATAGAAGAGCAAATAACATCAGATTGTCCATACTTGTACCTTTTCTGCAACGACACACCAGTTAGCATGATCATAATAAGAGGATATAATATGAAGGCTTTCAACATAACGTTCAATTAGCTGATCCAGCTCCCCTTCTCTGAAAACATGGTAGTACCTATGAAACGTAATAGCTCCACCCCCACTGTCAGACAGCAGAGAATCTTGTGAAGTTGACCCTGATAAGGACGTCTCACAACTCTGAGCTTTGTTCAAGTGTTCGTTTGGTTCTTGAGTTGATGCCCGTTGACGCACTAGTTTATTCATGCAGGAGCGAGGGAGAGGCATTTCCTCCGAGGATGACCGTCCGTCACAACGCGCCATTCGTCTATCAGCAAAGCGCGCATCCTTGCTGCAGTCACTTGCTTTATCAGAAGCGAACGAAGCAGTGCTTGGTGTTTTCCCAGCTGAACTGGTATTCTGTCTGCTCACATCACTTCCAGTTCTATCGGAAACGTCTCCAGCATCACTTGACTCAATTGAGTTCCCTGGCCTAAGCAAGGAGTTCTGACTACTGCTTGTTATATCTCCGAAAGATACAGTATCTCTCCTGGAGTCTCTGCTGCCATCACTCCCAGCTTTATCGGAATAATCTCCAGCCTCACTGGATTCAATGGACAACCCTGGGCGTAGGGACTGAATGCTTCCAGAATCTGAGATTTGAATGGTTTCTCTTCGAGAACTCGGTCGACTGCCTTCACTGCTACTTCCAGTTCTCTCTGACAAGTCCCCCGCTTCGCTTGATTCCAGTGAAATCCCTAAATGTAATGGGTTGCTTTCTGCGAGTTCACCCCTGTCCTTTATGAACTGTTCCGCTGGTTCACTCATCTCAATAGATATGCTCGGCCTCCGTGGCATATCCTTTGCAGGTAATAACTCTATAATGGTAGTTTCTTCTCTCGGTGGCGCATTTGTTGTGTCCAAATGAAGCTGCATCACTGTTGGTTTACTCAAAAGAACTTTATTATTAGGAAGTATTGTGTTTCGCCTCGAGTCAGTCCAGTTACCTTCACTTTCACTACTATCCGGATCACTTAGTTCAGGGTTTTCTCTACAGTCAGTATCCGTTAGTTCTATTGAGCCATCATTCTTCTTCTTATGATTATTGACATCGTCTTTGGCATCTGTTGAATTCTTTTCGTCTTTATTTTCAAGAAAATTAGGAGGTTTATCATCTGATAGAGGCTCTATTAGGTTTGGAATTATAAATTGAGGTATTTTTGGAACATCCTCAGTGTATTCTTGTAAGAGTGGTATTTGATCTTCCAGAAGGTGAATGGTCTTGTATTGATCAGTAATTAACGAAGATCTTCTTTTTATTCCAATGTACATTTCATTTGAGGTTTCATCCATCTTATTCTCGTTTTCCACGTGCTTCTCCTCTGCAGCAGCTCCTTCCCCCTTAACGCGACCTCCCTGTTTTGAACTTTCATGTAATGAACGGAGAGTTGGAACAACATCACTACATTTCTTGTGGCGATCTTCATTTTTCTCTTGCAATTCTTTGCTTAATTTCGTCAAGTCCTCTAGATCCTCGCTCAATTTACATAAGTATGGATCATTTAGTTCATCCATTAGCTGGTTATCACCGGAATACACTGGAGAAAGAGCTTGTATTGAGGAACTTTGCTCACGGTACCTATCAATTTCAGCTAACAGCTTTTCGCTCAATTTTTCAGCAAAATCAGCCAAATGTTGGCGACATTCCTCGTCCCACCTTTTATCCTTATCTGCACTGCACTTGGACATTTCTGCGTTGGAATCACACAATTGGCTGTTCCCAGCACATTCACTAACTGAAGATGAACTATTGCAACTTTGCAACTTACTTGTTTTCTCGGAAACAGAAGACTCCTTTACATTCAAGTTCATGTACGAATCATCGTCGAGAAGTATGCGAGGATTACTCTTGAGTGGAAATTGTTTCCGTTTGGCCTGTGGGCTCGATTGGATAACTGCATCTACTGTTTCTTCTAGCGAGGTAGCCACATCAGCAGCTGCTTCCAGCAAAGGTGAAAGCTTTGAATGGTTTGCATCCACCCTTGGCTTATCCAACTCTAGGTTGAGGCAAGGTTGGTCTTCTGAAGAGTTTACTGCATTGTCAACTACCGATTGAGGTGGGTCGGCAGCAGAGCGATCAGAGTCTTCATTAGTTTTTGCATCGCTTAGTAGTAAAACTGGTTTAGCATCTGAAACATTATAGCATCAGAACATCACAGGCTGCCCATTGTCATGAGTTGTCACACGACAAAGAACAAATTACATGATGGGATAGAAAAGGAAAAGTTACAAACATAAATTTATTGTAAACGAGATCTAATGAGCGAATAAGACTTTAAGAATCAGAGTTCCCCAATTTTTAAAATTACTTGAAACAGTCAATATTTGAAAAAGCTCAAGGACCTCATTATATATTTTTGAAACAATCAAACGCAATACTAGCTCTGGTGTGTAACATGAGTGTTGTTCATTTGAAGGAACAAATAATATTAAAATTTTATATTCGTCTTGTTATTTTGTGTTAGAATCAATTAATTGAAGAATCACTTAAACGTCACAATAAAATTTCTATCTCAAGACTCTGGAAAGCCACTGGAAAGCTTGCTCTTTTCGCAAACCCATGAGTTCGTTCGTGTACATACATTGAACAACTGAACGCCAGTGCCTGTCTGTGGTAGTTCAGTCCACTTTTGATAATCCAACTCTCGCATTTAGTAATTAGGTGACATTCAAATTATATTTATTATTAAATAATAGAATTTTGGTTTATTATTTTCAATAATCAACTTGTAATCGACAGAAAAAAAAATCTTTGAAAGAATCCGACTTTTCTCTAAAATTGCTAGACCAAACTTTATGAAACTTGTGTTTAAAATCGCATTTAGGGTCTAGATGGTCGTTAGAAGCTCTGTATCAATTTTTATCAACCCTAAAAGGTTGTATAAAAAGGCTAAAACAGTCAAAAATCGAGATTTTCGGAAACTTTCTAGGTAACAAAAATGATTTTTTGCTTGTGAATGAAAAATATAATCCCAAAGAATCGATAAAAACCATCCGCAACGGTGTACGTTGAGCGGTTCGCTTTCCCTAAGGGCCTAAACTTCGATAAAACACCTTCGGACTTCAAGATAGAGAAATCATACGCTGCTAATCTATTAATCGGCCAATAAAGCTGTAAATTCTATCAACGATCGCTAGATAGTGGAATCGGGATAGATAGCATTTGCCTTGTAAATATCTGCTGATGTAATGCCAATAATGGAAATATCAGCTGATTTAGTTCCAATGGATTTATTCGACATACCTAAATGCTTAATTTCATCTCTTATTGCTTCCAAATCTACCTATACGCAGTAGAACCATTGTTTTCGATTTTAAGAGGTGGAAAAGTTCTAGACTCCAAAAAATCAAACGGTTGTTGTGTTTTTACAGTGGTAAAATTTCCACTTGCATTTTACATTTAAGACCATTCTGAGCAACTTTCGTTCCGTGTCTTTCTGTGTGTGAGTGCGTGTGTGTGTCTGTCGTGTATCTTCAAATCCTTGTAACAAGCTTAATTTACACAATAGTCAACCCATTTTTATGAAATGTTCATGGAAGTGAGGGTTTGAGTGTAGATGGTCCTCTATCAGTTTCATTGTTCCCGAATCGATACTTCACTCAGCGCAGGCACAAAAGTAAATTCCATCAAGCATCACTGCGTACGCGCGAATGTGTATTAATTTTAACGAGCCTAATTACAACAGTTTTCATCCGATTTTGATGAAATTTTCAGGGAATATGCGGGTTAAGCTGCAATGGTTCTCTATTAATTGTATACTTCTCAAATCCATACTTCATTCTGCGCATGCGCAAACGTAAATTACTTTAAGCATAATTTTTTCACGCCCTAGTCGTCCAATCTCGCTCAAGTGTGGTGCATAGTAGGGGAACAATGGTTTGATTATTCCATATTAATTTCGTCGTAGAAGATGAAATTTTTAAAATCAAAATTTTGGAAAAATTTTTTCATTGAAATCCGTTTTGAGGCATTCTGAAACGATTCCTAATGTTTGCACTTTTTAATATGTATATATATATGCCATTCCAGACTATAACTCTCCGTAGGATTGAGATAAAAATTCCGTTCTTGCCTCGAAAAATCAATCTTTCCAAACGAAAGGATGAGTTGGTTGGCCAGCACTTTTTGAGCACATTAAAATGGTCCTTTCAAAAATATGCTAAAAAAATCACTTAAAATTGCTAAAACGACTAAAAATTGTTAAATTCATAATTTTTAGCATAATATTGCTCAAATAAAGTTTATAAAATATAAAATAGAACATTAAAAAACTGATTGAAAAATTATGCTGGAAAACGTACTTAAATTATATTTAAATTTGTTATACAATCGATAAAAAAAGTTCAAGTCATGCAGCATGATCGTATGAGCAAATTTGTAAATCGTAAATTATCGTACTGCATGATGTTAAATTATTTTTAAATTTGAGATTTTTGATTGCAAGAAAAATTTTAACTATAAATTTGATGGCAAAAAAGTATTCTAGATAATAATGTCCTATTCAAACTGAGGTTTTGAAATTTTAGTTTTTTTTTTTTTTTTTGGCAATTTTATCGATTTTTCAGCAAATTTTTGTGAATTTTAAGTACATTTTTCAGCATTCGGCGCAACAACGGAATTTCATCTCAATCCTAAGGAGAATTATCCTCTGGAATGACATATATACCTATATACATATATTCGGGAGGTTGAATGACCAGTCTAGTCTTGAGTTTTTAGTTGTTTATTCACGACGTTTCTACCCAGGAGCTGGGTCGTATTCATGTGAATTATTGATGTACTGGATCTTCGAAGTCAGATGTCGAGACTTATGAAAAGTAGTTCAGAATGCCTCAAAACGGATTTCAATGAAGAAATTTTTCATTGATTTTAAAAATTTCCGAGCCATTGCAATAGCTTCATTTTCTAGGAAAATTCGCTGAAATTGCAAAAAAAAGCTAAATTCCAAAATCATTTTTCGATAAGCAGATTACTATTTAGAAGAAGTTTTTTGCCATAAAAATAATAGTTAACATTTTCTTTGCACTCAAATTTTAAAACAATTTAACTTAATATATTAATATAAGTAACGAAAATTCGATCATGCTGTATGACTGGAACATTTGTAATCATCCATCTATCACATTTTCTTGGAATCTGCGGGTTAGGCTGTAGATTGCCCCAACCAATTTCATTTTTCTCAAATCGTTATGCCTTTCTGCGCATGCGCTAACGTAAATTACTTCATGCATCATTTTGCCCGTTTTCTAAATGACAAATTCAACGTTTTACGTTACCTCCATCTTAATTTACTATATTCCGATATGGCATGTTTTTATGATTATTAAAACCATTTCAATGATCTATACACATTCATGTTATTCTCTGTTAGTAGGCACCTAGAGATAGTTTTAGAGATAGTTCCTAGGGATACGTAACTCCGTCAGGTTTCATCTGACAGAATCCGTTTCATGTTTTTATGTGAATCATGTTTTCTTTTCGTCTGTTTCAATTCTGTTTGGCAGGCACACGCTCGAAGTGTTCCT